>CM076584.1:176077997-176680225 GCA_034641835.2 Pinus albicaulis
ACATGTTGGAACACCTAATCCTACATGGGTAGGTGTGGAATATGAAAAGTCACAATGGATTCCAAGTTACCTTGGAATATGAAACCAAGATTCACACCATTGTACTATAAATGTACATCATGTATAATGGAAAAATAAGAAATCCTCACGCTTATCTTTCATTGTGCATTGAGTCTCTTTTGTGTGTGTTTATCTTTCCCATACACCATGTGTGTGTTTAACATGGTATCAAAGCAGGCGATTGCTGGCCATGCTCCAAATTGAGTGAGCCATTTGTGTTTATGGCCTGTGCATATCTGCAAAAATTCTTGGCGTTTTTGCAGCATTTTAGAGAGTTTCTGTAGCAGTCTTTTTTTCCGCATTCATCAGTCAAAGATTTTCTGCAACATTCAGAAATCTGCTTTGAAAAGAAGAAGCATTCAGAAATTGGCAGCATTGGTTTTGAGAAGGAGCAGCATTCAAAATCCCAGCACTCAGAAATTGGTTTTGAAGAAGAGCAGCACTGCACATCTGAAGGTTGATTTCTTCCTGAAATTTCTGCCCATTAAATTTTGTAATTTGGAAAGCTGCTGGAATATTGTTTAAATTGGATTTCTGAAGAAGTTTATGAGTTTTTTACTGCAAAAGAAATTCTAGGTTTTTCTGCTGAAAATTTCTTCATTTCTGCAATTTTTGCAAAGCCATGCTAATGTATTTCACTGTCTAAAAGCTGCTCAGAAATTATATGAGGCTGTTGTTGCCTTCATTTTTTCAATCTCTGCAAGCTGTTTTACTCCTCTCTGCTCTAATTAAAAAAAAATTAAAAAAAAAAATTAAAAAAAAAAAAACTTCTGCAATTCTAGGCCTTTCGGCCCCCCCCCCTGCACTCATTCCTCTCCCTACAGCCCCTTCATCCTACGCTATATGCTCAACCCATCCCCTTCCAGAATTTTTTAATTTTTAAAACTTTTTAAAACAAACCCCGCCCCCTCTCTGTATCTCTCGGTCCTCCCTCGCACTACACCATCCTCCACTCAACGACCGCGTACTCCACTTCTCCCTACGCATATCTCTCGGCCCCTCCCCTCTCAATTGAAATACACGCCACTCCACGGATGCTCTCACTCCACCACGGCTGCTCTCACGACCCTTCGCCGCCCCTTATCACTCCATCTGCTCCCCCTTTCACCGTAACCCCGCCCCCTAATCCCTACACTCTACCCTTACCCCTCTCACAACGCTCTACACATACGCTCGGCCTCCCTCATTTATTTCAGATTTTTATTGCATTTTTTTGAGCTTTAAAACTTTTAAAATCCCTCCCCCATTACCATTCGACCTCTCCCTAATTAAAATTTCTCTCATTATTTTTTAATTCGGCCATTTTAATAGTTATAATACCCCCCATATAATAATTCTCCTTTTTTAATATCTGGCCTCCCACCTCTCCATATAAATAAATAAAAAATTCCCCATCCCTTTTTTAATAATTTCCTTTTAATAAAATTTCTTTTAATTAATTCCCATAATCCCTTTTTAATAATTTCCTTTTTTAAAATTTCCCTTAGTTTTTCCACCCCTCTTCCTTTTAATTTATTAAATTCCCTTCCATTTCTATTACAATCCTTTTCCCCATTTTTTAATTAATTTCAAAAAAAAAAAAAAAATAGTAGAGAGAGAGAGGAGAGAGAGAGGAAGAATATATGAACAACAGAAAAAGAGGAAATGACATATGAGCAGATGGACTGAATATATAGAGAAATTTACAGATTTGACATTTTATGATTTGTGGCATAAGGGTGATTTTCTGAAGAAATTGACATTTGAAGACAGTTTGCCATCATTGCAAAAAAACTATTTGAAGGAAAATTCAGCTGCCTCAAAGGCTTCTTGCATAGTGTTTTCAGCTGCACATCTTCAAATTTTTTTGCAGAAATATTGTATTGAGTTGACATTGTATTGCTTCTTCATATTTGCAATCAGTATTTGAGTTGTTGGAAAATTGTTGATATAAGTCATTGTTGATTGTCCTCCATCATTTGAGGAGCACATTTTGTACTTTGAGATTTCCATAGTTGGAAATTCTTTAAATTCATTTGTAATTGTTTGAAAGCAAGTTGCATCACATTGTAAACGGGTGTATTTTCAGTTGAAGCCGACACCCTTTCATTTTTTGAGCCTAAGTTGTTGAAAATGGCTAATATCAATGAGGCATTAGAGTTGTTGAATAGCCTCATTCATTCCAATGTTGATGATATGATAAAAATGAGCAAGGATTCTCTTTGTAACATTCAAAGTTGTTTGCTAGATGCACATGAAAAGATTGAGTTTTTGCAGCTGGAAACTCAGCTTCAACAAGACGAACTTCAGAAAAAGAGTCACCATTCTAAACCTGTTTCTGTTCAGAGGATTGAGAAGGACTCCCATCAGCAGCAAGTCAGTAAATTTGAAGTTGATTCCCATTCAGTTCCTTGCACAAAAGCAGATGTACATGCAGATGCAATAGTTCAACCTGCACTTCTCAAGCCCATCATTAGACCTTGGGAAGAGCTTGTCCACAACAAGTACCGAACTGGTCTTGGATATGAAAAGGATGTGTCCTTTCATATTCCAGAATACACAAAGCCAATCATATTTCAGAGTGCCGGATTCATGCATGAAAATTCACCTGCAGCTGTTTCAGATCCTGCTCCACAACAACAACAGATTGAGAAATGCCAACACTGTGATCGAGTTGGCCATATGAAAGATCACTATTTTGATCTTCATCCATGCAAGCACTGTGGTCGGCACACTCATTCTTCAGACAGATGCTTCAGACACAAGCCTCCTGCAAGAACCAAGATTCATCTTGGATGGATCGCTTCTTGGCAATGGGCATCAGCAGCCAAGAAGATGTTTAAGACACATGTCAGAACTTGTTCACAGATATTGAGCAAACTTGCAGTTGATTTTTCTCCATCATCTCACCTTGTCCCTGACAGGGGGGAAAATAGTGGTCATGTACAAGCTTCGACGTCAGATCAAGCGAGCCCGAGCCACAATCTCTCATTCCATGTTCAGAGTTGTAGCTAGAGACACAGCAGTTCAAGCGAGCCTGAGCCACAATTCTTCATTCCAGATTCAGAGATGTAGCCAGAGACACGGATGCCCATGAGCATGCCTTCGGTTGGTGGACAACCTTAAACCATCATCTTTGGTTGGTGGATAACCTAAAACCATCACAGGTAGTAGACCTCACTTCTTTTAGGTCGAAGGTCTCCCTTTCATATATGAGGAACACTTCCTCTAGCAGAAGCCTTCAGCTTAGCAGCCTTCAGCTTCTTGCCAGCTTTGGTTGAGTTCCAGGAAATGCTTCAAAGCATTCCAGAGTTGTTGGTCATCCTAAAATTATCACAGGTAGTAGACCTCCCTTATTTTAGGTTGAAGGTCTCCCTTTTTTATGAGGGACAATTCCTCTAGCAAAAGCTTTCAGCTTCTTTCTAGTTTTGGAAGAGTTCCGGGAACTGCAACAAGTATTGTGTTCCATTGTTTTTGGTCATCCTAAAACCACCTCTTTTTTTCCAACATTTCAGAGAGTTGATTCAGCCCAAGTGCTGCGATGTATACTTTGCAGATTTGTATTACAACTCTTTTCTTGGACTCACACATACCCCTTCGGATTAAGAGGGGATGTTGGAACACCTAATCCTACATGGGTAGGTGTGAAATACGAAAAGTCACAATGGAGTCCAAGTGACCTTGGAATATGAAACCAAGAGTCACACCATTGTACTATAAATGTACATCATGTATAATGGAAAAATAAGAAAGCCTCATGCTTATCTTTCATTGTGTGTTGAGTCTCTTTTGTGTGTGTTTATCTTTCCGATACACCATGTGTGTGTTTAACATGGTGTTTAACACTACAAAGGCCCTCGGAAAATCTGGTCACCCCTTTACATGCAGTCACAGATGTTCCAAGTTCTACTGGCACCCCCATCCTGGGTAGTCCATCCCTCAACAGGGATTCCATGCATCGGAAGGTCAAACAACCAAATAATATACCTTCCTCAAAACCATCATACCAGTCATTTCATGATCATGGAAATCAATGGAAACTAGTGGGTACTAGTGTCCCACAATGGCCTTACTCCTAAAGTGCTTTACCAACATACTGCTGCATGTTCCAATTCCTTCTGTTGTTGTTGCCAATGCTTTCAGTCAGTTTCATCCACCCAAGTAGGCATTTCCGTGCTTACTATACCAAGCACATAATTTCCACTAGATTAAAAATAAATTGAAATAATTTCACATCATACCTCATTGGTATCTCGTCAATAAGGTACACTTGCAATTCGGTTCACTTCATGTCATAGAAATAAAAACTAGTTGTTGATCAAATATTCATGTATAAATATATCACATCTCGTTAGCTCAAAAAAAAACCATCATAGGTCAAAATAATGAATCATATGCAATCATCCTAAACCAGAATCATGGATCATAGGCATAATAAAACTGAAATAAAATACAGATACTTATCCTTCACCAGTCCTTACTTTTTTCTTTGTTCTTTCTGAACACACACTGAATTGGTTTCCATACCTGAAAAACACCTAGTGTATTTTCCTCAACCATGTGCACATACAAATAGTGTGCATCACACACATACAACCATACATGGCATACACCACTATGAAATACATGCACCTACACCCAGTGTATAATGCAACACAATACATACACCTACATATGTTGTACAAGACAACACAATACATACACATACCAAAGGTACAACACAACACATACACTACACGTGTACAATCAACACAATGCATATACATATACATATACGTACATATATACAACACAAAAAAATACACATGTCATGATACTACAACTACACCATGCACATACATAGTACCGCATGCCCGCAATACAACATGTACGACATGCACACAAAACCACAAGTATTCCAATACCATATTCACAACATGTACACGTACCACCTATACATAACATTGCCTACAACATGTGCACAACATCACATGTACACGACACCACCTCGCACAATGTTTTCACAACATCACATGTACATGACACCACCTTTTCGTAATGCATACACAATGCCAAATGTACACCACAACATCCGTACAATGTGTACACAATACCACATATACACAAGACCGCATGCATGAAATTTACACAACACCACATGCACAACATGTGTAGAACATCACATGTACATGACATCACCCTACATGATCTCAGACAATGCCAAATGTACACTGCACCATCCCGTACAATTTGTACACAATACCACACGTACACAACACCGCATGTGCATGATATGTACACGACACCACATGTACAAAGTGCCACATGCATGACAAAAGTACACACGACACCACCTCCGCACGCAACACCACATGTACAACATGTACACAACACTACATGCATACAACAACATGTATAACCATGCACACAACACCATATGTACATAGCACCATATGTACAACACACACACAAATCCATATATACATAGCACTACATATACAAAATTTACATAGCATCATCTATACCTAGCACTACATATGAAATATAAACACAACACCATATATACAACAGCCATATAATATCATATGTACACAATACTACATATGTTACATGTACACATCACCATAGATACAATCACTCAATATAAAATATACGCAAAATATACACAATAGTAGTATTGCACATACATATACCACACACCGACCCCATAAGAAACCTTGCTTCTAGTGTCTTAACATTATCCATGCTTATCCTAGCATGTCGTAGATCACACTACTTTCACTTCGTCAGATGTACCCCTCATCATTACCTGGTCATCAACATAAACATAGGAATAGTATAATAATATAATATTAAATGATATCCACATGATACTAACCTCATAGATCCGCCAAGGCTACTTTTCCACTTGATTCCTCATAGCCAAGAACCTCTTTATTCTATTCACCCGCATAAGAAATCATTCCTTCACAAATGATCCATGAAAACCTTGTCATACAAAGTTGACATATATATACATACATATATAATCATTAGCATAAAACAATCATCATCCTACTATATAACAACATACATACACACATATATACTTATAAAAAATTTAGCATTAAATGATCCACATGACGACCCCCGTCGTACACATACATACATGCATACATGTATACATATATAAACACTAGAATAATCATGATCACATCACAATTACTAGATATCATAAGGTCTAGGTTAAGAGAACTTCCTTATTCATACCACTATCCATTTACCTAATGGACTAACCAATATAACCGATTGCCATACTTACGTTCGTTGCACTTACTTATGCATCATGCTTCATCCAAGTCTTTCATTACATTTTCAAAGTTCCATTGATCTCATTCGAGAGCTCCATGAATGCTTTTCCCAAACCAATTACCAAGAATCTCAAACAAGGAAAGAAGGTAAAACAATAAGAAGAAAAACCAAGAAAACCACAACAATTCAACACCTGGATTGGTATGGTTGTACACTCGGATGTAATCAATACCTTAATCAAGACAAACAAATCACAAGAGATCAACAACATAAGACTTAGCAACAAATAGCATGACTCAATCCCCTATGGTTCCTGCTTCCCAACGAAAGCTCTACTCCGATCCTTCTCCAACATTTCATGGTAGTCCACTACCATGAAATCCCTTGCATCATACTACCATAAACACACAAATTTCAACGCATAAATAAATATAACAATATGCCAATTATCTTTCCTTTTTATGCCAAACACGATTCCTTGAAACTAAACACACATGTCGCCAATATGTTCCAAATATCAAGAAAACATATCTATGAATTTGAAGCCAAACTTTAACAAGTCTAACAACCATGTCATAGTCAATATTTAACTCTACATTCTAGTCATAACACATAATGCACAATTATCACCTACTTACACTTGAGTACATAACAATTGTCTCAACACATACGTATTAGTACAATCGTCTTAAAACAAGATGATTTCTTCATGCAAACTTACGTACACATGTGATTAATCAAACATTCAAACAAACTACAATGTCATGTTAGATAAATCAAGTAGATGACATAATCAAACATTCAATCACTATGTATACATCACAAGAAAACTCATACCTTAAAGTATATTAGGGGGGCTATCTTATCCGCACAATCAATCTATATTAGCATGATATAAATTCACTACATATCAATTCTAAACATAAAATAAGGTCATGATATCCATACGTGAATCGGATAACATGTTCGAGCCATAAACTCATAAACAACCGTCATTCATGCATAACATTAACATATGCACAATTAGTCTAAGATTAAGAAATGAATATCACAACTATATCATCTCATACATGAACGTCAAAACCATAAAAATTTCTGTATAGTTCATCCAGGTCAACATGATACCTATAACATCAAGATCTTAATGCAATAACCCTAATCATCAAGATAACTAACATATAACAACAACGCATATAACATATTCATCAACAATATAACATAGTAATCGTTACTACTCTATTCTCGAGATTGTAACCAACACATTTACATATGATCACACTAGTCAACTAACATCTATCATGTATGTAACCATAAAATCAATAGAATGAAAGGAATGCACACATAAACATAATGCATATGAATACAAATGATCAACTATAATTTATCATATATATATAACCATAAAAGAATAAATATTGAAACACATATAAGTAACCCTAATTCTTACAACAACCATGAGTCACATACTTGCATGCAAAACATACAAACTTGTATGACGATCCGCTTCTTACCCCAAATTACATTGTTGCAACATCACTTTAATAAATCTCCTACTTTATCTCAACCAACACATTACCATCATATCACCAATATCATCATGATGAACTACTCTCATATAAATACCATATGCACAACAACCTCAATCAAACCAATGCAAACATGACCATATGCACCCACTTGACGTGTATAACCAATCATGAATGACCAATGCATGTTGAACATATGACATCACACAAGCAAGCATACACATATAACACCGAAGCATGACCAATATGTAACCCTATGATAAGTAAGCAATGCATGTATAATATGTAACAATATGTAAGCAAGCATGCACTAACAATACACAAGCATGAGTAACACATAACGAGTAATGCACTCATGAGAACTTGTTGAAAACAACACTATCAACACTTCCATGATGACACCACCGCCACCATATCCAACAAAATGTGAATGCAACAATAAACTATACAACACAAGCATACTAAGCACATATGCAACCAACATAAATTATTGATCGACACACAACCCATCCCGTCCGAGTGTTGATCCATGCTCGATACCACTCGTAACACCCCCGTACCCACATCTACCCAAGTAACGAAAATCGTGGTAAACATTGCTATATGATACAAAAATAAAATTATCATAGTTTTAAAGGTTAGAATAGAATATTGTTAAATATTTTGAATATTTAATAAAATATTAGAAAAACTTAAGAAATTGAATTAGTTGCAAAAGATATGACATCTAGAAAAATGCCGTATCTAGGGCTCTAATATAGGAAAAAAGTTAGAAGATTTGTTAAGACATGATATTTATTGTAAATGGACACTTTTTATTTTAATAATTGATCCATAACTAAAACAGGTTAGGACATTTAGCTTATATATATCTCATTCTCTTGATTGCAAGTGTGTTGGATTATATGGGTGTAAAGTAAATTTTTTTGATGTAATTTATTTTCCTTCATTAATAAAATTATGTGTTTGAAGACACTCGCCATTATTGTGCTATAAAAGCACCAATAATGTGCTTGATGTGAGGAGGAGATTCCATCTCTACAAGATCTTGGAAAAATCCATTAAATTGGTCGCCTAATGGTCCAACAAATGATTGGTATGCAATAAGGAAAATAAATTTTATTATTATTATTGATTTTAGATTTGTAAAATATGGAAATCAACTTTTTTCATTATCAAATTTAATTAATGCATTTTCATCAAGCCCATCTCGCTATCACCAATGATTTCAAGTATTCATAAAGCGCAGATTATTTTGCGCAAAGCATGCCATTTTCGTAAAAAAATTAATCACAAAAAAAACTCATCCCATTCTCCATTGATCTTAGTCTCATTACCATTATCCTTCACTACAATATGTAATTGGGTTGATTGTATTAAGTTTTGTGTGATGCAATCAAGCTCTTCCATAACAGAGGACCGATGGATCGCCACCCAAATTTGTGTGATCTCTTTGATCAATGGAGGTGGGATCTCGATTGGCAACCTAATGAATTTCATTGCACCACGTTTTCCCATTTGCAATAGTTTTTGTTTGTCCCGTGGCCTTAGGTCTTTCTAAATTGGTTCTTTATGCATTCGACAAATCAAGAATCCATATAGTTTCATCTCATCATGCTCATTTCCAAGTTCGTAAGATATATACTTTTGCTTCCTGTGTGTCCGCGAAGGAACACACGTACGAGAGGAGTGATTACCCTAAAACTAGATATATCAAAAACTATTTTTTCCTTTAAAGAAGGTGACAACACAACAAATTTTTTTTATCACTCGACCGAAAGGCATGACATAATTTTTTGCACGACAAAGTTTGTTGCATCCGGGATCCTTATGAGTCATAAACCCTGGCTTGTGCATCCATATTTGGCTTTGATCCATGGTTCGTTGTATCATGCTTAATTTCGAATGTATAATGGTTTGTGAGTATTTACTCTTAATTTTAAGGCAAAATCTAAGTAGATCAATGATCTCGATAGCAGAGATGAAGTTTTCGAAGCTATATCTGTAAGTTTGATATCTGGCTTCAAGGTGCTACATCTAATGAGGTTGTTACTGCACCTTTCCCAAGGTCAGTCTATAATTGAATCTTGTCCCTTGTATATAGCACCGAATTATTTAAAGTGCTTTATGAATCTAATTTGAACAAAGTAGATTCATTAAAGAGAATGTGAAATTCACTTTTTTTAAGGAACCTTCATGGAGTTATTTTAAATGAGAGTTTGAAAGAGTTGTTTTAATGGAGTGATAAGGTGGATTTTTTTGTAATTATATTTTAAAAAAAATTGTATTTTAGTTGAGAAAGGTGTGAATTTTTTGTAAGTTTGGTGAGAGGGGGTTATTTGTAAATGTTTGGAGCACCAAATTTTGTAATTTTTGGAGTAATAAGGAGATCTTATCTGTAATTTTTTTATTTGGAGACATAAGAGTGATATTGTAAATCAAAGTAATTTTTTACTTTGAGGATGGCTAGAGTATTTTTGGAGGAAAATACTCGCAAGGGAATTGTAAAACTTACCAAATTTTGAAATATTTCATTGTAAATTCTTAAGATAAATTGACTAGAGCCAAGTGCAAAGCCTTGGCCAATTTTTCTCTCGTCAACAACTATACGAGGTCATACAAGTCCCCGATAGATCATTTTTTTCATGGCATGTTTCTGCATGGAGTGTTGCTTATCTTGATATTTTTGTGCTTTATTCTTCTTGGTGCGAAGATTCAACACTACAATGTCGAAGTTAGTTTTTTTTATTTTTTTTATTATAATAAGCTTGAAGGTGAAAAGTCATTCATGACATGGAAACGCCCCATTGAAAACACTCTAATATATAATGAATTGTGGCATCACATATGTGATGTAGATATTAAGCCCGATAAACCAACAAACATGCGCCGACGGTAAAATGGGAAGTAAAAAATGCCAAGGCACTTGCTCTTATAAAGTCTTCGCTAAGATTGGGATGTATATTCATATTGAAAATTCTTCGTATACATGGAATTATTTGCGTACATTCAAATATCTATTTGATACACAACCTTAATAAAAAAATTTTGATATTCAATTAAAATTGCTTCAACAAAAATTAACCGAAGGAGGTGATGTTCTTGAATACATTTCAACTTAAAAAACATAAAGCACCTAAAATAATAAATGTTTGTTTTCAAGATTTCAATGAAATTTTCCTAACTACAATTTTAATCAGCTGATTGCCATCTTCTTACACACATTTTCTCCGGAAACTTTGCAAGTAACTCGAAAATTAGAGAAGATCAAGCTCTTATGAGTTAAGGATATGCTAATCCTAACATGACAAAAAATTTGGGAAGAAGAAATAGATTGGGGAAGATGTCTTCATTTATGAGGCTACAACAAGTAAATCCTCAACCTAAAAATTATAGAAGTAGAGGAAGGGAAAATTTCAATAAAATTCAAGCAAAGACACAAGCACAAGGTCATGGTCGCGCTCAAAGAAATGAAACAATTTCAAATGATGCTACGCTCATGCAAAGAGAAATTTTCAAGGAAGGTGTTATAATCAAGGAAGAGGAAAGTCCAAGAAGAGGACAAACTCGAATAGAGGTCCAAGTAGAGGCAGAGATTTAAGTCAAATAGTTTACAAGATGTAACAAAGTTGGCCATTTTGCCGAGGATTGTAGAACTTACATTGAAAAAATTCCAAAGTTTCATCAAAACACCGCACAATTTGCAAATGATCAAGATGATCATGATGGCTCGAATATGTCTTCACAAACTCCTAATCAACATCTTTCCGTGTTTCAACATTTTTTGAAGTGATTATGAATGTGCATCGATTTTGGATACATAAGAAAATAAACACATGACTTTTCGACGTGACTTATTTTTTAATTTCCAACAATGCCATCTCAATTCAATCTATCTGCCGATAAAAAAAACACACTCCTATGGAAAAGATGCGCTTAAGTTTTTTCTACCTTACATTGGGGAAAATGATTTCAAATGTATGGTGTCAGGCTCATTTGCAATATCCTTTATTTTAATTTTTTCGAAAATACAAAAATATGGAAAAATATATAAAATATGTGTTAAGGTAGAGTTTTCCTCTCCTCATACTTTAACCAAATTTGTGTTTTCGTAAATTTAAAGTTAAATAATTTGAAGGATTCGCAAAGGTGGACCTAATGCTTCGGCTATGTTCGAGCAAGTAATCGAGCGAGATCCGAGGATTTTTCTTATGTTGTGTAACCAGCTCCAAAAAATAGAAGAAAGATATCAACGCCTTAGAAATGAGCCACTACGAGGGGGCAACCTCCAATACATTACATAAATGAACAATTCTTGGATGATCCAATTTAAAAAACCTCCTTATATATATAGGAGTCCATGGGGCCATAATGTAATCCTAGTGGGCCACAATGTAATCCTAGCCGACCTAACAATACCAATTTAAGGGCACAATAATAACAAAATGGGGGTTACAAGGGTTCAATAATAACAATAAGGGGGTTACACTAACAATAATAAGGGACTATACTAGTGATATAGGGACCTAACATGCCCCCTCTCCTTCAAAAGTGTTTCTTCAACGCTCGAGTAGCTCCTAGTGCTTCGTATAAAATTCTTATCCTCCCATGTAGAATCTTCAAACCTGGGTAAGTTCTTCCACTTGATGAGATACTCTCAAATTGATCGATTCCATACCGCGAGTTCTTGTTTTCATGACCACTTCGGTGTTCCAATATTATTTTTTCCTTTCCTCATCAAGTTCGGCAATATTGTTTGAACTCGGAATATTTTCACCTATAACCTTCTTTAAGCATGAAACATGGGAAATCGGATGTACTCGCGAAGAAGTGCAAGAAGCTCCAATTTGTATGCCATAGAACCAATCTTTTTGCAACACCTTGTAAGGACCATAGTACTTTGGTGATAATTTATTATCCTTCTTAGCTTGCTTCGAGGGACATTTGTTTGTATGGTTGCAATGTAAAAATACCCAATCTCTACATCAAAACTTCTCTCGCCGCGATGTTGATCTCGCTCGTTGTTTCATTCGATTTTGTGCCAAATTCAGGTTATCCTTTTAAGAGTTGGAGAACTTATCGATGCTCGATGTTATCTTCCACTCGCTTTGAACCTTTGAATTTTCTTCTAAATATGATGATGAATGGTGGATGATATCCATAAAGTGCCATAAATGGGGTCATTTTTGTCAAGAAGATGGAAGGAAGTGTTATACCACCATTCAAATAAGAGGTAACCACTTGACCCATTGTGTTTTTTTATCAAATACAAAACAACGAAGATATCCTTCCAAACATTTATTTACGATCTCAGCTTGACCATCGATTGGAGGATGATAAGATGAGCTATGAGCTAATTGAGTACCTAAACAAGAAAATAACTCCGTCCAAAAAAATTTCCAAGAAATGGGATCTCCGTCGCTCACAATAACCCTTGGGCTTCCATGTAGCTTTTGAATTCTATCCATAAATGTAGTAGCAACCGTACTTGCTTTAAATGGATGAGATAATGCACAAAAGTGTGAATACTGGTAAGTCTATCAACTACCACCATGATGACACTCTTCCTTCAGACTTAGGTAAACTCCGTGATAAAATCCATTGAAATCTCCTCCCAACGTTGACTTGGAATGGATAAATGTTGTAGAATTCCTGTGGTCTTAATTGTTTTACCTTTATTCTCGCCGGAAACCAAACATTCCGCCACAACCAGACATCGATTTAAGGCCATCCCAAAAAATTCTTTCTTCACCCTTCCGGTAAGTTTTTAAAAATCCCGAGTGTCCTCCTAAAGGAGAAGTATGCAATTCCAGAAGAATCTTTGTTTTAGTTGCGAATTATTGCAAAGATATAAGTGATCTTTGTACCATAAGGAATCATTTTTCCAACTAAATGTATCGATGTGTACTCAGATCTTGCCGCAACTTTTGGAATGAGTGTCCGTACATCTTTTTCCTTCTTCCATTCATCTCTTGCTTCAGCTTATGCACCGGTTGGATAATAGAAATGGCACAAAGCAATGCTTCCAATTCCTCTTCATTCTTTTCGAGAGTGCATCTGCAGTCAAATATTGCTTTCCTTTTTTGTAGATTATTTCAAAGTCATAACCCAACATCTTTGTGACCCATTTTTTCTACTTTTCCGATGATGGGCCTTTGTTCCAAAAGTGTTTAAGACTATCATGATTAGTTTTTACCTTGAAGTGTCTTCCCATTAGGTAAGTTCGCCATTTCTTTTAGTGCATGTAGTATTGCTAACATTTCTCTTCTCATAAATAGGTTTCTCGTAAATACTTTGATTGGACGACTTTCAAAAGAAATGGGTCTTCCTTCCGCATTAAAATTGCACCAATTCCATTTCCCGAGGCATCACATTCCACAATAAAGGTTTTTGTGAAGTTCAAGGAGCTAAGACCGGTGCATGGCACATTGCCTCCTTAAGACGTTCAAAGGCCCTTAGTTTCTTCGTGAGTCCATGAAAAATGCATCTTTCTTCAATAATTTTGTTATAGGTGCTATTCTCCCATAATTCTTAACAAACTTGCGATAATACCTCCTTTTAACCCAAGAAATCCTTGCAACTTCTTTATGGTTGGGACTTTCCATTCCTTAATGGCTTTAATTTTGTTAGGGTCTACTTTCACACCCTCGCATATAATATGACCCAAATATTCCACCTCTTGTACTCCAAAGAAACATTTGGATTTTTTTGCATATAATTGTTTCTCCCGCAATAGTTTGAGTGAATCTCTGCCAACATGTTCAACATGATCCTTCCAAGACCCGCCGTAGATTAGTATATCATAAAAAAATACTAGCACAAATTTTCTAAGGGAAGGGTTTGAAAATGGAATTCATCAACCCTTGAAATGTAGAAGGTGCATTGGTAAGACCAAAAGGCATGACCGTAAATTCAATGACCCTCATGAGTTTGAAATGCCGTTTTTGGAATATCTTCGCCTTCATTCTAATTTGATGATATCCCGAACGAAGATCCAACTTGGTAAAATAAATTGCTCCATGTAATTCATCCAATAATTCATCAATCACAGAATGGGAAATTTGTCTTTGATGGTGATCTTATTGAGCTCCCTATAATCCGGACACATTCGCCATGATCCATCCTTCTTGTGTACCAAAACTACAGAGCAGAAAGAACTTTGACTAGGTTGAATTATACGCCTAACATTTCCCCGCAATCATACGCTCAATTTCTCTCTTTGGAAGTAAGGATATCTATAAGGCCTCGATGTTTGGAGCAACACTTCCCGGAATCAATGAATAGCATGATCATGATCATGAATAGGTGGGAGTCCTTTGGGGAGGTGCTTCAAACACCTTGGAATGATTGTCCAAGACTTGTTGGAGATCTGCAGAAATATATGATTTTGATGTCGTAACTTCTAGTGAGCATAATTGTGCAATTACGCCTCGTTGTTCTTTCTTTAGAAGCTTTTTCATGACATTAGAGCTTATTATCCTTCCCCGGCTTCCCCTTCAACACTCGTATTTCGACTTCCTTTCCTTCTATTTCAAGAAAATTTCTTGAAAATTAAAAAGCTACCGTCCCCAAAGATTGTAACCATTGTACTTAGTACAACATCGCACCTCCCATAGGAATGGAAAGAATTGGACTAGTCAATACATATTCCCCCATGGTTAGCTTAATATTATGGCATTTTCCCGTAGCAATTCTATAGCTTCCATTTGCAACCATCACTTGACATTCTCGTGCCGGGTATAGGAAACAATTTAATTCCTTGGCTACCTTACAATGAATAAAATTATGGGTGCTACCCGAATCAATCAACACTATTACCTTTTTCTTTTCTTGATTTGTCCTTGTATCTTGAGAGTTTGAGGAGTGGTAATTCCCCGGCCAAAGGCATTACACGATATGGTCGGATTCATTTCTTCCTCTCTTCTAGGGTTGGTTCCTTGTGTATATCCTCTTCTCTTGTTCATTTTCTTCTTCTCACAATCTATGTAAAATAATTTCTCTTTTCCTCAAGACACTGGCATCTTTAGTGTATTTGCTATCACAAATGTAGCAAAGCCCTTTTGCTCTTTTTTCTTCCAGTTGTGGTGTCAACCTTTGTAGGTTGTGGAAATCTAGACGTAGAAACACTTCCTTCTTTATAGAATTGAGTGCTAGGCTTCCTTGTCGCCATTATTTTACATTCAACTTTTCTGCCAACCCGAATGCCTTCTCCAATGAATCTCGTCTAAACACGAACTTCATGTGTTGGATGTTATCCGTTAAAGTGCCTATGAAGAGATCGATCCCGTGGTCCTCCCCATCATCGCTTACCCTTATATTCAATTTTTGGAAGTCCTCAATGTCGCCCACTAAACCCTTTTGTTTGAGATTTACTGAATTGGCTAAAGAAGGTGTTGCTCTTTGTATCCTCATAATGTGCTATCATTTCCTCCGTAAAAATTGACCAAGTGACAATTTTTTGACGGAGCAAAGCCATCGACAGTCATACAAATGTATTTTGTTCTAAATGTAAAGTTGCAATGCGTACCTTTTGTGTGTTTTTTCACATTATGGAGATCAAAATATTGCTCCATTTGTAGTATCCATGTTACAGGATCCTTTCCACTGCAAACTTCCTCATATCCATTTTTTGGAATATGGTGGTTCTTCCCGCCAACATTAGAGGTTATGAAATCACTATTAACATTTATTTTGTTCTCATCATGAGGTTCTTCTACTATATTTCCGCCATTAGGAATCATTTCTTGTTTTAAGCTTACCATCAAGCCTTCCATGTATGCTTTTTAGATCATTCTTCATGTTTTCCATGTTGTCTTTCATGTTTTCATCGATCTTAGCTTCCATGTCATCAATCTTAGCTTCCATCTGCCCACTTCCATGCCATCCATATTAGCTTCCAAACCACCCATATTTTAGCTTCCACTTTCTTCAAAACTCTCCATTTCATTTTTCGTTGTTCTTCGCGAGAGCGAAATTTGTTGTTGCACTTGCTCTTGTAATTTTTGATATGTCATGTTTCCATTCTTCGTCTTCATGAGTCATAGTAGAGCCTTCTAAAGGCTTAATGGGAGTTGAATTCTTTAGGGGCTACTTTATAATCCAATACCGATATCTATTCTACAATATTCCTTTGAATCAATTCAACTTGATTCTTCAAACAAGACTTATGCAATTCTAAAACATACACACCTTTTACTCTGTTTTTTAGGAGCCTGCATTGAAATTGAATTATCTCCGTAATTGAGAATCTTAAATATATGAAATTCACTTCGTAGTATCTCTAAATCAAGCCTTTCAAATGCCACAAAAGTATGATCCGATTTGATTTCAAGACAAAGTTATTTCCAATCTCCCCACAATGACCCAATTTTGGATTGGTTTAGTAGAGCGAACTTGTACGACTTGCCACGTGTCACTGCTTTCTGCCTCTTCTCGTCTCTCGAAATTGATAGTCCAGAACCGAATTGCTTACTTGCAACAAATTTTTACGCACTCCAATCCGATGCCCGCAGAGAGATTTATTGAACTTTTTCCCACGATCACCTTTTTGAGATGAAATCTGTGAGCTTGAAAAAGCACTACCTTCCACAGATCATATCTCCAAAACGATTACGAACCAAGATCTGAAATTTTGACGAATTTCCTCAGATCTCGCCACACCATATGAATTTCAGATTCTGAACCTTCAGAGAAAATTTGTTATAGCGAAAATTCCATGATTGACTGCTTAGAGCCCGAAAAAAGACCTAACTTCCACAACTCATATCTCCAAAAAATATTACGAACCAAGCTCTGAAATTTTTAGAAAACTTCCTCAAGATTTCAGCTTCGTACCCCAAAATTTCAGCTTCCGAAGCTTCGTAGAAAAAAAATTTATACGAACATGCCACGCTGACCGTTTGGAGCAAAATGGGGAACCTCAGAATCCAAAGCTTCCGTATACTTAACCGTTTTAAAATCCGCCTCCAAAAATAGAAGAAAAAAGATATCAACGCCTTATAAATGATCCACTTCGAGGGGGAAACCTCCAATACATTACATAAATGAACAATTATTGGATGATACAATTTACAAAACCTCCTTTCTATATAGGAGTCCATGGGGCCATAATGTAATCCTAGTGGGCCACAATGTAATCCTACTCGACCTAACAATACTAATTTAAGGGCACAATAATAACAAAATGGGGGTTACAAGGGTTCAACAATAACAATAAGGGGGTTACACTAACAATAATAAGGGACTATACTAGTGATATAGGGACCTAACATCTTATCAGAGGATAAACATGATAACTCGCGGGAACATTCAACGCACAGGTTAATGGGAAAGGTGTCTCTCGCGCTGACTCCGTGACTAACCTGGCCGATATTGATCGATAGTCTAGATTCACTGCAGGGGAAAGGCCTCGATGAGTGCTCCATAAACCAAGGGCCTCCTGTAGTGACGTAAGCTGCTAGTTGGTGACAGCTTTCAGCCACATCACATCATTTAACAGTCTCCTGTGAGTCAAATCAGAATTTAATTTCAAGACCCCGCACCATCTATTTAAGCCTGTTTTTCTTTTCAAAAGTTAAATGTTATTCCTTTGTATTTGTCAACCTTGATTGCATCAATTTTTTCCATCGCTATTTGCCACCCTGAGCTGTATCATGGCAAAACGTTCATCTCTGGATTGTTCAGTCATATTCCTCTCATGGAAACTGAGAGGGATATTCAAGATACCATTTCTCTATAGAACACCTCCCATTCTATCAGCAGGTCTGTTTAAATGACAAATCTTGTCCTATTTTCTCTACCATTGCCAATTCAGGCATACCGTCTACATATATCCCTAAAACTCATCTTTTTCCTGAGTGTGTGTACTAGCTGATATCTGTCATGTATCCTGGTAAATGTTTTATAATGAATTTCCTAGGAGATAATGTTCTACAAGTCTCGTCCCAGTTAATCCATCAAGCCTTATGTTACCCAAAGTCTGAATCTTATGTTCAATTCACTAACGAATCATTGGCAACATATTATGATAATCTTGCAGGACAAGAATTCACCCAGTTTGCCTTCTTCCTAAGGCCAGAAACGAAGTGGTTTGCACCAAATAGTAAAGAGTTCTCCATAGAAGTTTTTGATGTAGAAGTTCGGCCAGTGCTGAGGTGTATATTAAATATATTGGGAAAGGAGGACGACAACTTAATTGATAAATCAGTACTAGGCTTATTTGTCATGATGAATTCGGGAGTAGTGATAGAACCATATAGACTTCCCACATTTCTTCCTATGAGATTATTCGCCTTGGAATTCATTAGGTAGAGTTTGAATGTAGACCAAATACATTTTTCCCCAATGAAAAAGGGTTATATGCTTAAATTACTTATGTCTATGGGTCCATTTATAGTCAACATGAGGTAGGCAACTGATGAGGTTAACAAGATATTAGATGGTATTCACATGTTATTAGGAGATAAATGGGCTTATTATCCTCATAAAGTAATTTGAAATAAGAGAGTTGAAAATGGTTACTCATCATTTGTTCATGATAGTAGACTTGACACAGAGAAGTTAGCCAATAAGAGTTTTGTAGGTTCTGATAGTTCTAGCATTCAGACTCCTATCATATCTGAAAAATCAAGCAAGAGGAATAAAGAGGCAATTGTAGATTATGAAGATGAGAATCAAAGAGCTGAAAAGAGAACAAAATTCACTAAAGACGTAGCAAGTGCTCAGCCTATTTTTCTGCATCAACTAGGAGATGAACAAAATGTTCTAGCCTCACCAAGAAGACATGGAGATGCTCAGGATCAAATACCTTTGATTAAACAATTATCTGCTCAAATTGATGAAAGGAATCAAAAGATGAAGGCTAGCATGGAGGCACAAAAGGAAAAATATCAAGTAACTCTGGACCAGACAAGATTGTTGACTGCCATGGATCTTGAAAAATATTAGTTTAAAAATTCTCTCTCTGTTTCGGGGAATTAACACCCTAGAGGTTGGTTGGGATTCAACCTCCACAGAGCAGGGGAATACTACTTAACAGAGACCCACACGATCATGCACATTCATAAAAACTAAATAGAGCGGAATGAGAGGTTTACCCGTTGGTCCTACGTTTGAAGTAGATCCACGTGGAGTTCAAACTCCCTGCAACCGTCCTTCCTCTTTCACCTGAAATACAAGAAGAAACCAGTACAAAGGACAAGTTGTACAATATATTTCTACTCTATATGTTAGTGAGATTCATATAAAACATTAAATAAATCATCATGAATGCTTGTATAACAAATATTCTTCATACATTAAAGCATACACTAACACGTTTACTTCGGGAACAGCATGATACTTCCGTATTATAAAAATAGTACGTACAAAAGTAAGTGGAGAGATCACCTGATCCTTCCAAGGCCTTCGCAGACCGTCGTCCGGATCCGTCCAGCCCTTGCCTCGCTAAGACTCCTTCCAAATGAGTGCATACGAGATAACATATAAAGGGATGTGTATCTCAAGGAAAAAAGGGTTTCCTGAAATGAACTGGGAAAGTGCAGGAGGCACGGGGAATCAGACTTGGATAGGGAACCAACAGAGTATAATAATAATAATTCTCTCTCTCCTTTAGGCCATACATATGAGGTCTTTTTATAGTCCCTCCAAGTAGTTTCAGCAGTTGGAAACAGTTGGCCACGGGCTGGGGTAGTTGAACTACCTGAGTAACCATCAACCCAGCGCGAAATTAGGGATTTTTATATATTTTTTAATCATTAAAAATGGCATACGCGGAAAAGTCTAGCTGTACTCGCGTATACACGCGGAAAAACACGGGCATAGTCGCGTATGAAGGATTTTCCACTGTTTTTAAGTGAATTTGTCCAAGTCTGTAGGAATGGGTGCCCATAAAGCCATGAAGCAATCATAAATCAAGTCAAGGTGAGAAATGATGCTATAACAGATGCCCCCTAATATATGAGGTCAGAAGGGGTACATGATGGCCGAAATGTATTATGCACATAGAAAGAACTTCGCAAGGACAAGAGAGGACTTTACCAGATTTCAGCCTGCAAAAAACCAATGAAAGAAACCAGAGAGTCAACACATGCTGAGGCGGGCATACCCATGCTCAGTCAAAAATACATCATATATATAGAAAGTACTGAATAGATTCAACATGTATACAAGTATAACTGAACTGAAAATACATAGTGAATCATCTGAGCAGGGCCCGGAAAGACAAGTCTGTATCAATGTCCAAGTATCACATATAGAAAGCTGATCAAAGATAGTGCAACTGGATGTCTGATCAAGTAACTGAATCTCCAAGTACCGGACCATAAGAGGCGGATAAAACGGTACAATCACGCAACTCGGGGATCAACATATAAGATGCTGCTGTGCTGAACTGCAACATATAAGGGTGGACGGCAACACTGGCAGAAACTGAGAGAACTGTCAACAGTGAACCGAGAAATGCTGATGCAACCCGAGGTCTTCACCGATCACAACGGCACAATTCTACACACCGGGAATAAATGAGCTGAAGTCGACCATGTGAGAAATCGTTGGATTACCGGGCAATGATGTTTCCCGTTAACCAACGCGAGACAACCCACCGATAATGATAATGAGTGTCAAGGTGCCCCAGTACAATCTGACAAGTGTGAATAAATGAGTTGAAGTCGAACACTTGAAAGAATATACCAATCAGGAGGCAATGATGAATCCTCACTGTCGATAGCGAAGAGTCTGCCACTGATGGCTGCAAACCCTAAGGTACTGACAAAAAGACTCTAGATCTTGTTCCCAGAGCAATGAGTCGGAGTCGATGGGAAAAGATCTGCTGGAAGGAAGGCATTAAGGCATCCTACATCAGTCCAGCGCGAGTGTAACCCGCAGGCCAAGATTTGGAAGGAATCGGACGAAGTAGAGTGATGGAACCAAAACCGAAGTACGTTTCCGACGTGCACAAGATGAAGCTAGCGCACGGAAGAAACCCTCTGAACCAACCAATAATGAAAGTTGACGCAGAGGCGAGAAATCCACCGATAGGGTCAAATGGAAATCCAGGTACTGCACAAATCCCAAGTGTGATAATGTGTGCTGACGTCGAACACAGGGGAAACCACTCAGTCAAAGACCCATGATGATGATCAAATGCTGAGCACGAGGTCACCTATCAATGATGAAAATAGGCCCAAGGTGCGGCTCTAGGCTTGCTCTCAGAGAAATGTGTCGTAGTCGATAAGAGACAAACCCGCCGGCAAGAAGTCAATGGAGACCTTCTCAAACCAGCACGAGCAGAAGATCAAAACATCTGATGTGATAGAACATGATACTGACAACTTAACGACACCAGGGAGCCTCTAGGGTAAAGAAGGAAATATATATATAAGTATATGTGCTTTGTTCAAGGGCGACAAACTGACTCTGTACTGCCATCGAAATAACGAAGATACATCCCGTTCCCGCTCTTTTTGTTATATTTAATTTTTTTGTCTTTTTCATAATAAGCCTGAAAAAGAATAAAAGAATGCTATGGTACAATGGATAGAACGAGTATCAAGAAAGCGGATGCACTAGTTCCGGGGTTTGGAACAATCCTATGCTCAATGCAAGGTGGCGAAAACTGGTCAGTGATACTCAGAGGAACGTTCCATCCATGGGTACAAAGGTGTCAAGTCGTGATAGCTAAGCGCATGCAATGGTTAACTTGTACGAAAAGTCAAGGTCAAAAGTTGGCTTAAACATCGAGTCCAAATGAAGCCGGCTAAAGGCCAGGGTAAACAAGTAGCCAATATGCAATGCAGTAATACAACTTAACGACACCAGGGAGCCTCTAGGGTATAAGCCAGAAAAATGATAAGTGATGAAGGAGAAGAATGAAGCTTCAACACGAAAGACATGGCGGGACTAAAGAGGACTCCCGAGCCTACATAAAAAGCGGCATGGGCAACAAGTGATAGCGAGGAACTAACTAGGAAGCCCATGTAAAGGAAGGCTCTACCATCAAGTCATGATTTAAAAATCGGCGAGTGAAATGGGTATAATACTCATGACCTGATGGGATCGACCCTAAGGCAAGTGATCAGTATGGAGGCTAGAATGCAAGATGCAACGAAAAGTGATTCCCTAACCTATATGCCAGTGAAGATCATATACCTGCCATGAAGAGTCTGAACACATGGGCCAGAAACCGGGAAAAATCTCGAAAATGTCAAAATGTACCTGAACTATACCAAACTGGGCACTTCCAAGCAATCGAGTTATACAGCATAAGACAGATCGAAAAAATAAGCACAAGGAAATTTTTGCGAAAATTTTCAATTTTTAGCCATAAATACACAAATTACCTCTCAATTGGTTCATTATTGCATAGCTGATTTGGAAAAGAGCTCTGGAGCTAAAAACTTGTTTCGTCAAATCAGCAACAACCGACCGTCGGAATTCAGCGAAACTTCAGGTAGGATCCTTATTCATCTTGTTGATTCATTTTGTCCGTTTAAAATTTAAAATTAATTGGATTTTTACCTGGAAACCCTTATTAAAAAACGCGTATCTGCGCATACGCGGGTTCAAAGAAGGAAAGTCGCATGTATACGCGACTGTGCACAGCGAAACTAGCGTATGCGCAAGTCCGAATTTCAAAAATGAGTTTCTAATGCAAATTTTAATGAATTTTTTCAGGATGACAATTTCATGGAGGGAACGCGAGCATAGTGCAATAGACCAAGAGGTCATGGAAGATCGCGTAGCACAAAATGTCCTCCGAAACTGTGGATTATTCAAATTTTTCAAGATGCCCAATATGAAAAGTAATGTGAGATTGCTTGAAATGTTGGTAAATTATTGGGAACCGGATCAAGATTGTTTCATCATTGATCAAATGCCACTACGCATAGAAGTGGAAGATATATACTTCATCACTGGACTCTCCAGAAGGGGAGACCCAGTGGATCTGCACGGAAGGCCCCTGGGAGGGTTAACCGTGGAGGACTATGTCCAAATCTATTGCATAAAAAATTCCAAGAAAGTTGGCACACAGATTGCAATCAGAGATATCAGGGACTTGCACATAAAGATCCTCCTATTCACCATCGGCAGAGTGGCAGGATCTGCCTCACTGCATCAGGCGTCCAGGATGCACATGAGCATAGTTGTAGAGTGCTTAATTCATGTGTATGATTAGTGCACTGCCCTGCTATTGAACATGAAACAACAACTGACCTCCATTCGCAAAACACATACAAAACACTTTGGCTATGGGACCATTTTGACTACATTCTTCTTCGAGAGAGTTCCAGCTTTGAGACCCAAAGTCATCTCAACTATCAGCAGCCCTCGGGACCCAAGAATTGCCCGTTGGGCAGACATGATGAAGAGACTGGGGGGCAGCGAGGTACCCCGAACTACCTGGGACAATGAGTTCTTCTTATGGTGGAGAGAATAGATCATCGCAGTAGATGACTACCCCTATGCCGGGATGGATTTCCGAGGAGATCCAGATCTAGTACTTCCACCCGGTGCAGCATGGGGAGCAGTCGGTAAGTTTTTTTCAAAAATTTTTAACTTATATGATTTTTTTGGATTTTTTTCAAATATGTATGAAAAATGAAAAACAAACATGTTTTTGGATTGGATTCATAATGACTGACAAATAAAAATGATCATGTTTCAGATGTTGGACCAGTGCGTCCTGAGGGCCTAGCACGTCATAAGCGCCGCAGAGGTGAAGCAGAGACAACGGATTCTGACAGAACCCTCCAGGCCGTGCAGAGAAACTTGGAGGGACTAACCCGCCAAATCCCTCTGGCTGCTGTGGAGGACTTGCCAGAAGCCGTCCAGAGACGGGTTGTAGGAGTACCCCGGGACTGGGTTAGACTGTTCCGCCGTGTGGCCACTGCAGTGATGTTCTATAGGAATGTTGGGCAGGATCCTCAGGAGTAGATAGTTTTTACATATTAGATGACTGTATATTTTTTGAGACTGAACATGATGGGGCATAAGCCCAAGTTTTGTACGGCATTGATGGATCCAAAATTTTGTAAAGTTTTTTGACATACTGATGATATATATACAGTGATATTTTGATGTGATGTGATAAATGTATCAAATGTATGATGTTTTTGATGATTAGATTTTATTGTATTGAATGATTAATATGCCAATCTAAAGCATGATTAGCTAATGAGTCAGCAAACCAATTGTCAGCTCGAGGAATATGAATGAATGTTAAAAATTGAAATGACCTTTGTAACAAACGTACCCTCAAGAACAATCGTAATAAAAAAGGATCTCGTACCTGATAAGTGTTGTTCAACTGCGACACCACCAGCTGGGAGTCCAAGAAAACTACCAATGAATCAACACCCAAAGATATTGCCTCCGAGAGTAGATGAATGACTGCAGTGTATTCTGCTACGTTATTGGAAGCAGGACCAATGCAGACCCCTCTTGATACCAACAGTTGACCGGAAGGATAGTGAAGCACCCAAGCCGCGGAAGCTAAGTTCCGGGTGTGTCTACTAACACCATCGGCGAAACCATAATGACTCATGACATCAACACAACCTGCCAAAGCAGATCAAAAACATCACCATCCCATCAAAAATCGAAAATCAAACAGATATGTACAAGACAAAAACTACTATATACAAAGCAAAATTCCAGGCCAAAGCCTAGGCATAATACTTCTTCAGATAGAGCCCATTTCGGGGCTCCGACAACTCATTTCCTTCAAAGTCAACCAAGGTATACGCTCCTTTCTTAAGGACCTTTTTGACGATATAGGGGCCATACCACATCGACTTAAACTTTCCTGTCCCCAAGGCATCTTTTTCTTGGGCATAGACCAAAACAAGGTCACCTTCGGAAAAGACCCTAGGCTTAACCGCCTTATCGTACTGGACTTTGACTCGGTTTTTATGTGCTTCGTTCAACGTGGCGGCATCTCGACGCTGCTCATCAAGATGTTCGAGATGAAGAAGCCGCTCTGCCAGACTAGAAGTGTCAGGAAGAAGCTCAACAGCTAATTTAAGGGAAGGAATCTCGCATTCAATGGGAAATACGGATTCCACCCCGTGGACTAACTGAAACGGAGTAAAGCCAGTTGCAGTTTTAACTGACGTCCTGTATGCCCAGAGTGCGGGATATAGCATAATGTGCCAGTTGGATCTATGTTTATCAATCGTCCGTTGAAGAATTGTCTTCAAGGACTTATTCACGGCTTCCACCTGGCCATTGGCCTGAGGATAATATGGAGATGAATGCTCCTGCCGGAAACCCAATTTAAGAGCCAACTCGGCCATCATACTGTTCTGAAAGTGACTGCCATGGTCAGTGACAATCTCTCTAGGTATACCGAAACGAGCAATGACTTGGTTGAAGAAGAAAAGAGCTGCAGTCTCACCATCGGTCCCAAAAGTAGGCATAGCTTCGACCCACTTCGTAAAGTAGTCTACTGCTACGATAATGTACTTGTGACCTTTTGCCGAAGGTGGGTTACAAGTAGTATAATCCATACCCCACTTTGTGAAGGGTCCGACAGTAACGACTGGAAAAAGCGGAGCTGGATGAGCGCGCATTTTTCGAGTATACACTTGACAAGGATGACACTTCTTGACCGATTCAATACAATCTTTGAAAATCGAGGGCCAGAAGTAGCCAACACGCAAAATCTTTTGGGCTGTAGCAAGCCCTGATAAATGACCCCCACAAGCTCCACCGTGAGAATCATTGAGCACGGCCTCAGCTTCTTCGAAAGTTAAGCAGCGTCTTAGGATTGAATCAACCCCTCGACGGTACAAAGCATCACCAATAATCAGATAATTCTTGGCCAAGTGACGCAGCTTACGACGCTCATCTTTCGAAAAAGAAGAGGGAAACTTCGTAGTCTGGAGATATACAATGATGTCCCCATACCAAGGATCTTGTGGAGAGATCAGAAACAAGTGTTCGTCCGGAAAGGACTCATCATAGATCATCGCCTCTCCACAAGGCAACTCGGAGATCAATTGCGCAAAAACTAATGACTTCTTGGATTTGGCAGACATGAACTCTAGATCAAATTCTTGTAAAATCACAATCCATCTATTATATTTGCCCCCAATCACTCGCCTGCTGAGGACAAACTGAAATGGATTGGCAGCTGCCAAGACATAATTTTTGCGAAGAATAATATAATGCCGGAGTCGCTGCACAGCATGAACTGCTGCTAAGGCTAATTTTTCTATCGGGGTGTATCGCAGTTCAGGTCCTACCAGTCCTCGACTAAGGTAGTAAATAACATGCTCAGCCAGAGCATCATCCTCCTGAACCAGAACCATACCAATGGTAGATTCTGCTGTAGCCAGATACAAAAGAAAATCTCTACTATAATCGGGTGGACTCAGTAAAGGAGCAGAGGTCAATGCCTTTTTCAAGGCATCGAATGAGCGTTGAGCATAGTCGTCCCAAAGAAAAGGGACTCCTTTCTTCAACGGTCTCATATATCCCTTTGTAATCTCAGCATAGTTAACGATAAACCTCCGAAGAAAGTTAGACTTCCCTTGGAGACTTTGAAGTTGACGGATTGAAGACGGGGGAGGCAACCGAAGTATTGCCTCAACCTTGAAGGGATCTACCCTTATTCCTTCACTAGACACGATAAATCCCAACAGCCGACCGGATGTTACCACGAAAACGCACTTGTTCGGATTCAAACGAATTTTATAAAAACGACATCTCTCAAATATTTGCCGGAGGTGTCCTGGATGATCCATCCTCTTTCGAGAATGAGCAGCTAGATCATCTAAGTATGCCTCGATGATTTTCTTGATGTCGTGGAAGGCGTAAGACATGGCCCGCTGAAAGGTAGCTCCAGCATTTTTAAGACCAAAAGGCATTTTCTTATATGAAAACGTACCCCAGGGACAAATAAATGCGGTCTTATGTTGATCTTCTGGACGGATAGTAATTTGATTATAACCGGAAAAACCGTCCACGAAGGAGAAAATCTCGTTACCGGCACACTCATCAATAATCTGATCAATGAAGGGTGTGGGGTAATTATCTTTAGGACACGCCTTATTCAGGTCTCTGAAATCGATGCACACTCGAATTGTTCCTTGCTTTTTATCAACAGGAACGGGGTTTGAAACCCATTCGGTCAGAGGAACTGGGAAAATGAATCCCGCCTTAAGCAGCTTTTCAACTTCAGCTTTGATAGCTGCTGCCTTCCTAGGATTAACCGGACGAAGTTTTTGCCTGACAGGCTTAGCGTTTTCATACGTCTTGATCTCATGCTGGACAATAGATGGGTCTATGCCAGGCATTTCCTCATAAGACCAAGCAAAAACATCCCTATACTCTTTGAAGAGCTCGGTATAGATTTGAACTTATTCACGGGAACATTCAGCTCCAATGAAAACGTTCTCGATAATGTTGGGATTCCTGGAGATGTTCACCGGGATAGTCGGAGAGATCACAGCCATGTTCCCTTCAGCATAAACCTGTGCTGGTGCTAAGGGGCTCAAGACTGGGTGAACAGGTCCAGGAGACTGAGGACTTGGAAAACTAGCTTCGACTTCGCTCAAGTCGGGTAGGAAGTAAGACCGATGATGCAAGTCATCCCACGGTCTCTCTATACCTGTCATTGCTTCCAGGATGGCCTCTTCAGATGGAAGAGTGGTATCTAGACAATCCAGGGCAGAAGAAGAAGTAAGCGTCCAAGCCGGAGCCACATCACCATCCAACTCTTCCGGCGAAAGAGGAGCTGGATCAGACTCTGCAGTGTCAACAACAGACTGATATGCAATCTCAGCTGCAGAAATCGGGAATGCCATTCCACCCACTTGCCCTTCCTCCAAAGTGGCGGTTGGAGAAGGTAAGGTCCAAGGGTCCGAAAAATAATGAGTTCGAAAGAACTCTCTTCGAAGGGGAGCCTTGGAGGATGAAATAGCATTTATAGACACCTTAGGAGGAGGAAGATCAAAAGATCCCATCAGGGAAGAATACATTCCAACTCCCAGATTCTCGATAGGTGCCTTAGTATTGTCCAACTTAGGGACAGATGAGTCAGGAGGCGCATCCAGGTCTACAGGAGGACAGTCCAGTTGATCCACCGTAACTATCCTCCCTTCGTGGGGGAAACATACTATCAGAAATAGTGAAGATGCAATGGCATCCATATCATATATCCAGTTTCTCCCCAACAGAAGGTTGTAGTCCAAGGCTGCATCTACTACCTCAACCTCTATGTTAACGGTTTTGCCCCCAACACAGATGGGCAAAGCCGGGACAATACCATGGGGCCTATGAGAATGGCCATCGAATGCAGTAAGAATAGTGCTAGATGGAACAGCTTTGGGAGATCCTACTGTCTTCCAGCATGCGAGAGACATCATGCAAGTAGAAGCACCCTCATCAACGACCGTGCGAAAGATATTAGTCTTCCGGTACGATGATTTAATATGGAAGGCCATATGATGAGGAAGTCTCTTCTTAAAATTCTTCATATCAAAGGTAATCGGAAGAGAATTTTTCGGATCTATAGCTCCAATGGCAGTGAGCAAAGCACTGCGCTGAGCCGGACAAGACTGGAGTACCTCTAAAGCTGACATAGCACAAGGACTCTGCGCCAAATCTTCTACAATCGAGTAGTTCTGGGCAGCCCTCGCGTTCGGATTAATCGTTGATCGCTTAGAAGATGCTTTGGGCATCCGAGGCATAGACTCAACAGTAGGCTTTGTTATGTGAAGCGGCTCAGTAGCATCAGGAAATTCCTTAGCTTTCGAAGACTCTTCTCCACCATAATCACGGGATCTCGTAGCGACATCCACGTGAGCACTCATCATAAAGATATTCGATGGAATTTCCCCTTCCTGAGGACCTCCAGAGGAAGCCCCGGGATTTTGATTCGCGCCGGCAATTAATTGCTGCCCTTGGGGAAAAGGGTTTGTTAGCACAGCCTGGGAACTAGAAGAACCTTGCTGAGATAACAGGCGCTGAGCATCCTGAATTTTCGGGCAAAGATGCGTGAGATGGTCTCCAGCACAAAGCTTGCACGGAAACTTAACTTTCTTTTTCTCCTTTTGCCCTTCACCAACACGCTCGTTGGTCTTATTTGCATCGCCCTTCCCATTCTTGCCCTTCTTCTTGTTATTACGTCCCTTCTTCTTCCCATCGGACTGTTGATTTCCTTTGGGTTCAGAAGATTGGACATCATTAATGGACAAAGACTGGGAAGGTGAAGAATCAACAGGCACAGCCTGACCAGAAGAAGCAGATTGTAAAGACAACTGCTGCAATTGAGAAAGCAGGCTGGCTGCACTACTACTGACCGATCCGACAAGTCCGTCACCATGCGGGCCAGGTTTGGGTTTCGAGAGATCCAATTTGGAGTGAGGAGCATTAGGCAAATACTTGTAAAGCATGCCAGACTGAGAATAGATCAACTCTAACTGCTGGGCCCTAAAGATGGCCTGCTCCTCGGAATATACCCCTGACATGGATACATCCTTTGAAATATCAGACTGAAGCGATTTCAAAAACCACTCGAGAAGGAACTCACCTGGAATATGGGCTTTGATAAGCCTCTTCCTTCTCCTCCATTCCTGAATATGATCAGAAATGTGAGTTGCCTCATCCTGCTTAAAATTAGCGAGGAGTTCGGTCCCAGCCTCATATCTGACAGGCAACTGGAAATGGTTAAGAAAAGTGACAGCCAGTTCTCCAAATGTGGCGAAACTGCCCCCAGTAAGCTCTATATACCACTTCGCGGCGTTTCCAGTTAAGGTGCGTTGAAATAATCTCAATCTAATCGAATCGTCGATCAGAGAGTTGGATGAACACCATAAGTGGAATGTGGTGACGTGGTCTGCCGGATCTTCACCATTCTTACCTTCAAACTTAGGAATGTCTGAAGGAAGTTTGGTTGGAACTGGAGGCCAACCCAGACTATATCGAATCGGGTCATTAGTTAACTTCGCCAAGTCTGGCAAGTTTAACGTTGCCAGAAATGGTAATCGCGGCGGAGCCTGAGAATTCCATCCTTGATGGGATGGATTTCCCACATTCTGGAAAGAATAGCCTGGATTTGATGAGGCACCAGGCTGCCAGAAAGGACCCGTAGAAAACGGAGAAGAACCTCCTCCCCACGCCGAGCTACCAAGACCCAGACTAGTTCCCCCCGCTGAAGTATTGACTGAAGATGTAAGCCCCTGGTAGGGGTTCCATGCATTAGATAGAGGAGAAAAAGACTGATAAGCACTCGATGCAGGGAAAGAAGCATTCCCTGGATGACTCGCGATGAACTGATTCCCTGCCCCTGACGTTGCAAACATAGGATTCCACCCCATAAAAGCAGTCGAACTTGGCCCCTGAGCCCAAGGATTAAAACTTTGGGTCTGGGACGTAAAAGGAAATGACCCTAAAGAAGGATTAGGACTAGGAATATGCCCGGTCCCAAAGGGGAAACCCTGAAAAGAAGCTGATCCACTAGCCATGTTGGACATGGGCGTAGATCCAGCTGCACCGGCGGTAAAGGAAAAAGAGGGATTTCCAGCAATGGACATCCCTGAAACAAAGGGACCAGATTGAGAAGCATATGCTTGGGTGAACCCAGAGCCAAACATAGCGGTGCTAGAAGCACTCGAAGATAGAGCAAGAGTGCCCCCTGCCTCGACAGAAGCAGGGGTCTGAATGCCCGCAGCACTCACGGTAGAAGTCGCGTTCCCAGTCATGGCCATCGAAAGATAAGAAAGATATGGAAGATCCGGCGGTCTCTCAGACTCCGGTCCGACGTACTCTATAACAAACGGATGATCAAGAGGAAGAGGAGATGGACCTGTAGCTGCAGGCTCAGGTATATCTTCTATCTGAAAATCTTCCTCCCGAGGAAACAATACCCTCGAGGTGAGCGAAACGCTCCTCTCGGAACCGACACCGGAATCAGCAACGAAACCTTCAGACCTTAGTGGAGGATCTCTCTCCACAGCGTCAGACTCTACAGGGTGAAAACCACCTGCTAGATCGCTCCTACGCCTTCTCGAAGAAGGCTCTGCACTCTCGGGAGATAACCCCCGGACTCTCCTCGAACGTCGAGGCGCTTGATCAGCCACTTTTATTATATTAGACTCAAGAAAAAGTGAAAAGCTAGGCAAGCTAGGAGCAAAGAGCACTCACTAAAATCAAAACCCTGAGAAACAGCAAGCAAACAGCCTCCAAGTATTTCCGCTCCGGGTGATGAGGACCGGACACCAAAATACAGGAAAGCGAAGTATAGGACCTTCCGAAAGCAGTCTGGGATGATTAGGGCCCCGAACAACTAGCGAAGGTATCAGAAAACGGTTCTGTGGAGCACCTCCTAACAACGGCCTTTTGCGGCTCAAGCACCCAAGCCCGCGGGCACCCCGAAATGCTGGCTGGAAGTGATGCGACGTACGCACTCGGGTACCACGGGTATTCCCCATGATCCTTTGTGGAACCTAAGGCAGCAACTATGGACACCAATCCGTATCAGAAGCTGGGGCGGAACGGTCTTGAGGTTAGATTCAGCTAATCGGAGGGGGGGTATCCCTCTTCTTAACCTTCACTTCCCCTCGCGCTTGACTCTCGGATGAGAGCTTTCCCAGTCCACCTCACGGAGTTGGATTTCGCTCAATTAATAAACTTCTATGTTTGTTTGAACGGCCTTGGAGAGTTAACTCTCCTCTCTCCTATTCCAAGGCCCTACAACCTAGCTAGTTGGTGATTGACACTTAATAAAACTTGCTAGTTGATTTTAGATTAAATCGATTATTTTAAGGGCTGTTGTATTAAGTCATAAGGATATGGAGTTGAAACCAATGATGTTCTGACGCAAAAGAAATTAATAAAAAACCTGACTACATGCACATGCAGTTCTTTGTCTTTCGATGAAGAGCAATTTCTATGTAAGTTCTACGAGGCTAAAAAAATATATTTTTCTTTTCGAATTACAAACTCACACGCACAAAAATTAAGAAGCTAACTAAATGATTCAATGCACCTAATGCAAATGACCACTAGCATGTAAATTCTAAGATGCAAAAAAAGTCCCTTGAAACAAGGTGAAATTTCCCAAAAGGGCTCCTTCAGTTTTAACTCATCTTTTGATATCCAGAAAGCCAATTCTTGCAAACAAGAACTCTCAATATAAGACACCAAAATACTCCACAAGAAGAAGAAGAACTCAAAAGACACCCTCTCGTCAAAATCAAGCTAAAAACTAGAAGCAAGAAATTTCACTAAAGTCCCAAAAGATGAAGCCAAACGAAAATGAAAAAGGCAACAACAAAAACGAAAAACAAGAAACAATGTTTTTTGAGTTTTTGATATGTAAAAACAAAAAGCAAAACAAATGTTTTTGGGCTTTTCAGTTTTATAAAACAAGAGTTTCAAGAAAACCAAGAACAACTATCCCAATCCAAGCCAAAACGAGACCGAATTTCAAGCATAAACTTCAGCTATGCCCCCAAACCTTATAAAGCTAATGATAACAAGATCAATGAGAGCAACGGAAGACCAAAAACTCAATCAAACAGCCAAGAGAAATAGTGCAAATTCGTTGCAACACAAAACTCCAAAGAAACAAGAAAAGATCTTCGAAAATTGCAACAAAACCCTAGCCTATGACACTCAAGAAAACCAATCGAAAACAAAGCAAAGAACGCAATGCAAAGCACAACACAAAGACAGGAGCGAGTCAGTGAGCAAAAGCTCTCTGTTCTGGTAAAACAGAACAGCCAAGAACGCTCAGAAAGCGATCTTGGAACTCAATCCAGGAGTGCTAGCACCAACGAACACTTCGCCAAAAAGATCAGTTTTCGGGCAAACGAAAGAGAACCAAGACTTAAAACCACTTCTGTCACACTCCAGTAAGTACAAAGACTCTGCAAACACAGGCTTCCACAGCCAGAAAAGACCAAAAACACCAGAATCTTGAAATTTCAAATTCGGCCTAGGTATACGCGACCTTGCAGCTATGAAACAGGCGTGTATACGCGTCTGTGTCGAGGGAGACCGTATACGCGGTTCCTTCTACACAAACTGCGGGTATCTGTACTGTGTGCAAGAAAAGCTGCGTATACAAAGAAAGATAATGAAAAATAAAAAGTACGAAGCACAGGAAAGGTATAAAATTTTCAAAGCGGCGCAAGTATCACAAGCTGATGTTTGTAAAAAAAGAAAAGAAGCTGGTGGCCTTCTCTAAACGGTGAAACAACTAGCAGGAGAATCACAAAAATGTGATCCCCGGTCCGGAATAAGTTTGTGTTATATTATATGTATAACGCCGGTTGGAGTGTGCGATTCCCGGAATATGGTTCTGTATTATATGCCGCTGGAGTGAAGCGATTCTCAGAATTTTGTAACTGCTCTCTGCCTCTGTCTCTGCCTCTGCTCCGCTGGTTGGAGAGTGCGATTCCCGGAATTTTGTAACTGCTCTCTGCCTCTGTCTCTGCTTCTGTCACTCTGCCTCTGTCTCTATCTTCCGATAACGGTTCTTCACTGTGCTTCTATGAATGTTACATTTTGACTTTCTTCTTGCTGCCTCTATTACTTTCACAGTGCCTCCCTTTGCTACAGCGCTGCCTCTTTTTCCTGAGTGCTGCCGCCTTTGCCATCAATGACAATATTTCCAACAGTCCTGTGAGAGTGTATGGAAATAATCTTACAACGCAATCCTCTTCAACTACTCTTTTTGAATTGATGGCTAGCATATAATTATGAATGTGTTCTTCTTCTGGAAGACCATCATCAATATTAAACTTAGGTAACCATCGTTCAGGATATTTTGGAAGAGCATTAAGAGGAGCGAGCATATTTACAGCCCCTGGATTATTCCATGGGTGTACATTTGGTGGAGGTACTTGGCCTGCCATTGGACCTTGGGTGGATGTGATGGATTGAGTTTGAGTTGAAGAAGAGGCAATTTGAGTGCTAAAACTATTTGAAGGGATAGTATTCTGAGTATTGGAACTAGTTAAAGTAACACTGATTGTTGGAGTGGAAGTGGTGGAAATGAGTGGAGATAATGGAGGTGAATGAGATAATATCTTGTTGGAAATTGACTCTAATTGAGTCCTCTTTATTCTCTTTCAATTAATATCGATGGGAAATTCAAAACGAATAATTCTTGTCTTTTAAATTTCTGATCAAGTTTCAAGGTTGTAAAGAAGACGAAATACTAATCTCGGATTTTTGAGAAGTTTCAGACTTTTCAGCAGAAATGGATACTCTCTCTAACTTTTCTATCAAAGGCTGATTTTCAGGGGAATTTTGATAAAACTCAGGAGACAGTATGTGTTGAGTATCACTTGGAGACTTAGGAGAAGGATGATCAACTTCAAATTTTAAAGATGAAGATCTAGATAATTTTCTGGAAGTTGATGGGGATCTAAAGGGAGAGAGACTTTTAGATTGACCTTTATATTTATCAGACCTTCTTTCCATTCACAAGGCCCTCCTTATAGCACCAAAATGTAGAGGCCTCAGAATTTGCTGCCACAACATGGGGAAAACCACCCGATCCGGACCTTAAAGCAGCTCCTTTTCCGTTTGGTCTGGTTGCTCCGAGTGGGTATAGTGGGACCAGTTTCCACAAAAGGATGATTTTGGGGTGTGTTTTGATTATACAAAATGAAATGGAAAATGATTCTAATCTATCACATGAATCTTTCTAACACTATCTATTCTACTATATTCCTGGGGTGTTTCTTCCTTTATGCGATCTAAAGAGAAACCCTTCAACTATTAGTAATGTAGATTATTTAATAGTTGAAAGAGATGAAAATTATGTAATATGATTATTCTAACAAAATAGTTTGATTAGAAGAATTGTGAAAGGTATATCGCATTCATATGTGTGATTATATATCTAATAAGAATTCACAGACAAATAGTAGTACACAAGTGCATTTAACATTGATCTATAATGGTGTTTCAAATATATAATGCAATAAAAAGATGATTGTCAATCTAGAAATCAAGACTTAATACAAGTGAATAGAATTACCATATGTACGAAGTTCTACTCATGTAAACTGACAGTAGATATATTCTCCTCTTCATTTTAAAGCAATTTAAAGAGTACAATAGTGCAACATCAGTTCAACAAATTCAAATGTCAAAAGATAACAGATTGTGTTCCATTAATTCATCAAAGAATTCACAAACTTACAAAAGTGCATTCTTTGAGAATGTTTTTGACAAATTTCTAGACCCTTCTCTAAATGCATGAGAGGGGTTTAAATATTAAACTAACTATGTTTTAAAAATAGATTATTACATAAAAATAGAGGAGGTTTCAAACAACCATCCTCGTAAGACAAAATTTAAGTACAATCTAGGAAAATAAAGTAACAATTTGACAATGAATTATGATCTTTCATTTGGATTTGATCCCGAAGTTGAAAAATATCTAGCATTGGGCTTGAGCTCAGCTGACTGCAAAATCCTCGATCTGACATGTCCCTTGAATACCGCATTTGAGAGTGTTGGCTACGATCTTTTTTTCAAATCTGTTAAATATTGCAGGGTCTGGTACTGATGATAAGGTTTAATCAAAAAATTCCAATAATTTTCTTGATCAAACTTATTTACTTTTTCAATGATTTCTTCTTGTGATTCTGTCTTTTGATTCCACTGTGTTTCCAGTTTCTTGACTTTTGAGAGCACTTCAAACGTGCACTCTTTCGTAAGTTCTTCTTTCAAAAAATTTTCACATATAGATTCAGTAATTTCCTTTGTTACCCTTGATTTTTTCACTGCTTGTTTCTCTACTTGCTTTATCTATGCTTCCCATTCCTTAAATAAGATCTCCTTGTGGAATTTATCTACTTGAGGTAGATCAAATTCCTTGCTTGAGTCTGATGCTTTCCATTGAATGTGTTCATTGATTTTCTTCTCGATCATCTCACATTCAAGTTTTTGGATAGCTACTTGCTGGATCAATATTTCACTTGAGTCACAGTAAGAGCTAGTGATGGAAGCTTGTTGGCAAAATACTTCTTCTTGTTGTTTTAACTTAGCATTCACATCCAATGCTTCCTTTATGAATTTCTCTAAATGTGGTTGGCTTTGTAATATGTTCATTGCTACTTCCAGTTGTGTTTGCTTCTCAGTGAGTTGTACATGATGCTACAAATTTAGACTTTCGAAATTATTTTGAAATTGGGACATCTTCAATTCCATTTTTTCACTGGATTTAGACTTTTATGATCTAAAAATCTCTCTAATTCTTGTATTCTATCTTCTCTCTACTTCAGTAACATTTTTACCTTAGTGGCCTTATCAATAGTGGCAGTAGCATATGCACCTACAAAATATGATAGTTTGGTTAAATTTTCAGTAGGATCAGCCAGAGGATCCTTCCATAAAACATCAACAGATTCATTTGTAAGGTTTGAGACTATATTATCAATTTTTCTTATTTTTCTTCTCTTGACTACAGCCTTATGACTAGGACTGTAGAAGACATCCAGCGAAGGGATTTCCTCAATTTGTAACACTATCTTCTATGTAGGATAAGCTGGAATTATCTCTCGATTATGAGTTTCAGGAACTTTTTGTAGTGGAGTAATAGTTTCCTCTAACTTTTGAGAATTTTCGGGCGTCTGAAAACTATTAGATGGATCAGTATCGGGATTTTTTTGAGGATTTTTTATTTCTTTAGACATCTCCTCCTATTCACTCTTCAAATCCTTTGGTTGAGATTTTTCTGACTGAGCAAGTGTATCTTGACTGTGTTGAACTTCTTGGGAAGATGATTCTGTTCCATTACTTCCTCCTTTCTCCTGCATATCAATCTCTTTGATTAGTTGATTGATTATCTTTTCTGGGTTCTCCTTTTTGTTTTAGGATTCATTTTCAGAATGATCTGAATTCTGAGATTGATGTTCTGATTTCCCTGACTCATCTTCAGACATGTCTTTCACTTCATTATCCAAGCTAATACTTGGAGTAGGTATGTTGACATCTTCAATAGTCAATAAATCCAGAGGATTATTTTCCAACCTCTTGCTTATGTATGCTTGGAAAGCTTCCAAGTCATCTTGATTGAGTTAATTGGATGAAAACTTAAGTAAATTTGAAAACTTTTCAATACCTTGAAAGAAATCATCAAATCTATCCATCTCTTTCACAAAAGGATTTACTTTGAGCTCTGTGATGTAATTTTTAATCACATCATTGGGGCCATATGGCCTCTTTGGCATTACTTCCAAATTCAATAGATTAACATTCGAAACTTCCTTGTAGGCATAACTAGTATCAAAAAGTGAAAAAGTACCGCACTGTAAAGGAAATTTAGGCCAAACAACCTTCTTAGCATCTTTAAGTTGTTTAGAAATACCATTTACAACAATATGGTAGGCAATTTCTCTTGCAAGTAACTTATCAGGAACATAATATGGTAGGACATGAGGAGAAGCATAACTACCAAAAACTCTGACATAAGTGAAACTTTCCTCTACGAACCATCTAGCAACTGGAAAAATGTATGTACTAAACTCTTTGGAAAACCTAGGGGCTTTCTCATTGAATATAATCTAGTACATAGGCAACATGAATCTATGGAAAATTTTGTAAAAACTCAAATGGAAGTATGATTCCCAAAGGGCTCTATGGTAAATGTGGATTGGAGTAGGGTCTTGGGCTATCCATTTCCATCCCATGGTAGGAAAACTAGAAGAAAAGAAAATTGTGTCCATGACATAGGCACTCATGTAAAATGGGGGTATTTCACTAGATGAAACACTTCTTTTACTCCTATACTCCATGATATTTCTGGCCAAATTATCAGATAGGATATTTTCCCAATTCAGAATTAAGAAATTGACAATTGCGTCAATTAATGGGACCCAATCTACAGAAAACCTAGTGGTATCAGGTTTTTCATATAATCTACACAACATACCGGCAGCATAACAGTAAGGGGAAGGAATTTATGCTATTGGGTACGTATCGAGTTTATCTTGTTTAAGCTTGCCTTGGTCTTCCTTAAATTCCTTTACGAATTTCATTAGGTCTGGATGTTTTTCTCTAAAGCTTTAAAGAAAATCTTTGTCATAGTTCTATTATGGGACGTGTAAGTGGTACATTTTCCTCAAATATTCTACCCTGAACAAACTGATACTCGCCCTTTGAATCCTTGAATGTTCTATATTTTACATTCAAATGGTCAACTAGCCACTTAACCATATCTATATAGGGGAGAATCTTTGGCCTTGTTGCTACCTTATGGATGAATGAACATGCAACATTGAAATAGGTCAGGTCTGAAGGAACTGATGCACCTGCTCTAGCAACTCTGACTATGACCTTTGGCTTTTCATCCTCGAAAAACTTGTACATTGCCTCCCATGAAGAACTTCCACATTCCTTGTTGCAAGTGGTGTCTTAGAATAGGGGAGACGTAACTGAGTCTTCAATAGATCACGCTTGGGAAATTTCTTTGCCTTTCTTTCTCATTTCTATTTTCCTTGCTCCATTAATTAGTTTCCTGGTTTCAAGCAAATAGAGAAAACATTAAAAATATAGAGAAAAGAGAGGAAGATAGAATTAAAACAAATATGACATTCAATCACTTCAAAACATGCTCGAAGTAGATATGAATCTATCAAAACCTTACTTATATTAAATGTTGTTAATCACCAATAATATTTTTAAATCAAATCTCTTACACCTTCATGTGAAATGTCTATTGATCAATTTAAGACGTTCAATCTCATATTCAGTTTGATTTGACATGAGTCATTTCGCAAGCTCGAGCACTTAACTACTATGTATCGCATATCACAACTTATAACTATTTACGTTTGTTATGTTACCCATAAATCTTGCGAAATGAGATCTACACAAATTGCACATCACAAGTTCTATGCGGTATTTAAACTACACAAATTGCACATCACTTGGTTGGGTAGTTGAGTCAAATTTGTAAATCCACTTGGTTGGATATTTGATGTAAGAATGAGTCATTGGTAATAGGAAGGTCATAGAGTTATGTACTTCATTGAAAAATATGTTTGAAGACTCAGCATGAACTCAGGGGGAGCATGGTCACTTCAGTGTACATCAGATCTGCAGAGCGCTTCCTTCTACAAGAGGAGAAAAAACCTTGTGTTGGTTTTGGTCCGCCCTTTGCCCTTGATGTCAGAGGGGGAGAATGACATGGTGTTTGAATAAAGGGAAAGAATGGGGAGAGTGACATGGAGTCATTGTATTCTTAATGTATCTATCTGTTGTGATGATCAAACACCATCGTGGTTGCTATCAAGTCCAAAGGGGGAGATTGTTGGCAATATGATGCTGAGTGTTGTCCTTGATGGCAACCCACTTGATGAAGTTATGCTTGATAGAATATGTCTTGATAAACCTGTTAAATGATGTATATTTGATATAGCTACAGTGAGTACAAAAGGTAATGAAGAAAGGAATTCAGTATGTGCTAGATCTATGATGAAAAGAGTATGTCTCAAGGCATACGCGGATTTTTCTAGGAAAAGTCGCGTATGCACGCAGAAAACAACGTGCCAAGTCGCGTATGGGAAAAAGCGCTCATAAAGTGCAAAACCAGGGGTAACCACCATGGTATTGACCCATTGTATTGAGTAATGATTCGTCTATATGACCCCGTCCAGGAATACCATCGGAAGTAATGTGGTTTTGGCTCATGGTATTGAAAAAGGGTAAACCTATATAAAGAGAAGAAAATTCATTGTGCAAGAGATGAGGTGAGAGTGCAAGTGTCTGGGCTTTAATGAATACTTCACTCTGAAGTATATCTGCATGATGGAACTTTGCTCTTAATTGATAGATCTGATTCTATAATGTATCTATGAACATAATGAAGGTTCAAGATCTCTAGATCTTGAAATGGAAAAACCCTTGGATGATCTGAAAAGGAGTGATGAAGACCTGGCGCAAATCTGTTAAAAGAAGTTGAAGAAATCTGGGTAAGTTCATAGATCTTGTCTGTTCTGCAAAGTTTATCTTTTATAGATCTATACGCATGTTCGCTTCACTGAAGGCGCGTATATACGCGGATCTATTTCAACAAAGGAGCGTATGACCTGTTAGGGTTTTCTTGAAAAGTTGCACGAATGCATACGCGGGTTGTCTTCATTAAAGGCGCGTATATACGCGGATCCATCTAAAGAAAAGTGCGTATCATATCTGAATTGATGATTGCTCAAAGTTGAATGTGTCTCTGAATATTTGTCCTGAAGTCTGGGTTAACTCTGATATTCTGGTTTCAGTGGGTTCACTGTTCTGTTTGTAGCATTGGGCAAAGTATGTTTGTTGAAGAGTGAAGGGTTGTGTTGGAGCTGTTGGATCCAGTTTGAAAATTGATGAAATGTGGTCTGCAGTGGATCTGAGGGTTGAAGCCTTCAGCCTGATAATAGAAGCTTTCTGTCAGCAGAGGCTGGTGCTAATATTAGGGGGTAGTAGCTCCCTTCCAGGTGAGACTGGTAAACGAGAGCAGGGGGTTGAAGCTCCCTTCCAGGTGAGGCTGGTAAATGAGAGAAGGTGGTAGCCTTCTGCAGGTGGGTGCCTGCGTGCTGGTATAAGTCTGCACCAGTACATGATTGTAAGAAGTTTTTCTCTATAATAAAATATTGAAGGCTGAGACAACGGCAGCGGTGGTTTTCTCCCGACTTGGGTTTCCACCTAAAAATCATGGTGTTCATGTTTGATGCTTTTGTGTGATGTTTCATTCTGTTATTACTGCACATGTCTACTGCTATATAAACATCTGATAAATGAATACATGCAAGGATCTAAGTAAAGAATTGTTTGTTTATTAATATCTCTGTGCATACGCGAGTTCAGTAAAGGGTATCCGCGTATATACACGAGTCTGTTTCAGTAAAGTAGCGTATGGGTTACTAAAGATTGAAAAACTAAAAAGATGCTGAGTAAATCCTAAATACTGATTCAACCCCCCCCTCTCAGTATTTTTCCAACAATTGGTATAAGAGGAGGTCCTTCTGAAAAGGCTTAGCCGCTAGAAGGAAGATCAAGCAGGATGAGCAATCACGAGGGAACATCATCTATCAAACCTCCGCTCTTCAACGGAAGCAATTTAATCTTCTGGAAAATAAGGATGAGATCCTATCTTCAGTCTATGGGAGCAGATATATGGGCCATTGTTGAACAAGGATATCAATATCCAGCTGCTACACCAACAGATCCAACTGAAAGAAAGAATTATGAATCAAATGCAAAAGCGGTCAATGCAATAACTGGAAGTCTAACTGAAGCAGAATTTGTCAAAGTCATGCAGCTAAATATAGCAAAAGATATATGGGACAAAATCATCCTAAGCTATGAAGGTGATGCAAAGGTAAAAAGTGTGAAACTTCAATCTCTAAGAATTGAGTATGAAAATCTAAAAATGCATAGTGATGAGAATATTGTTGGTTTCTTTTTATGTGTTGATGATGTTGTAAACCGTATGAGAAATCTGGGAGAAACAATAACCGAATCCACTTTGGTTGAGAAAATTTTGAGATCACTAACGGCCAAGTTTGAGTCAAAATTTTATGCTCTTGAAGAAAAACAGGACCTTCAAAATCTTACTATGGTGCAACTTCATGGCATATTGACTGCATACGAAATGAGGAGAGGAGGACCATCTGAAGTCAAAGAAGTTGTTTTTAAAGTTTCTACAAAAGGGAAAGAAGTTCAAAAACTGGAAGGGTCAGGATATATCTCAGAAGAAGATGAGGCAAACTTTGTGAGAAAACTCCAACTAGGAACCGGAAGATTCAAAGGTAAGCTTCCTTTCAAATGTTTTAATTGTGGAAAAGTTGGTCATTATGCTGCAAAATGTCCTTATAAAGAAACATCTGCTAAAGAGAAAGAAGTAGCAAGAAGAAATAAGAACAGGTCTAGCACCAAGAAAAGCTACTATACAAATGAAGACAGTGATGGGTTATCTGACAGTGAGGAAGATTGTGAACAAGATCTTAGACTTCTCATGGCATTTGAAAAAAATTCTAGAGACGATAAGGATGCTTTTATGGATGCTCTAGATGACAATGATTTTCTTGATCAAAACAATCAACTCAAAATATGCCTGGAAGAAAGTAAAATAATCATAGAAACTCTGAAAAGGCAGAATGAAGAAGCAAAGAAACATAATGAAAAATTAGAATGTGAAGTAGTAAGTCTAAGAAAAGAACTTGAGAAAGTAAAGACTCTGAATCTTAGATTTGATAAAGGATCTGAAACCTTAGATGAGATTATCAAGGTTCAACGATCTCCTCTGATTAAGACAGGTCTTGGATACACCGGAGAATCCTCTCAGGCTTCAGCACCAAATTATCTAAAAGCTGCTACAACCGGTTTACTACATTCAGCCACTCAACGAGGGAATAAAGAATCTTCACAGGTAAAGCATGATCTTCACAATACAAGGAACACTAACAGGGATATCTCTCAAAGAAGCAACAATCAACAGGTAAATTCAAATAGAAGATTTCATGATCACATAAATTTCTACTTCAATGGACAATGTTTCTCATGTCACAATTTTGGTCATAAAGTTGTTCAATGTGTTGCATATAAAACCATCATGACAAGAGAAGAAAGAAAGAAAAGGATGGATGTTGAACCAAAAAGGAACACCTATAACAATTTTTCTCCTCTTCAAAATGAAGTTGAATGTGCTTATTGCAATAACTTTGGCCATGAAGAATCTGAATGCAGGAGCAAAGTCCAGCCAAAACAACATTTTCCTTCAAGTTCCAAAGTATGGAAAAATAAGGAATTACAGGTTGAAAATTGTGGGATAGCGTTATTTGCAGAAGGTGAAGAAAATCAATGGTACATTGATAGTGGGTGCTCAAGACACATGATAGGTGACAAAAGCAAACTTCTTTCATATAATTCTCTAGAAAAGGAAAAGAAAGTTACTTTTGGAAATGATAATCCCGCTGTAATTAAAGGAAAAGGGTTCGTGTTTCTAAAATAAAAGGTGAAGGCTAATGATGTCATGTATGTGGATGGATTAAGGCATAACTTGTTAAGTGTAAGTCAAATGTGTGATCAAGGTACAGAAGTTGTCTTCAGTTCAAAAGAATGTGTGGTTCGTGATCTGGATACAATTAGAACTATTATAAAAGGGAAAAGAACTCCAAGCAACCTATATGTATTGAAGAACTGCAAAGATCAATGTTACTTGAGCAAATCTTCAGAAAATTGGCTATGGCATAGAAGGCTGGGGCATCTAAGCTTCTCTCAAATCAACAAAGCAAGTAGACTTCAAGCTGTTCGTGGTCTTCCCAATATTACTCTACCAGAAAGTATCATATGCAAATCCTGCCAATTTGGTAAGCAGACCAGAGTACAATTTAATGCCAAAGAAGGATCATCAAGTAGGCCTCTTGAACTTGTTCATACCGACATTTGTGGACCTATGAGGAAAAAGTCACCACGTGGAGAAGAATACTATATCTTATTTATTGATGATTTCTCTAGAATGTGTTGGATTGGGTTGCTTAAACACAAAGATGAAGCATTTGAGAAATTTCAGATCTTCAAAGCACTGGTTGAAAATGAATTAGATCTAAAAATCAAATGTCTTGGATCTGATCGAGGAGGAGAATATATATCAAATGAATTCTTTGAATTTTGTGAACAACATGGCATAAAGAGACAGTTCTCTGTAGCAGGCACTCCACAACAAAATGGCGTAGCAGAAATAATGAATAGAACAATTCAACAAATGGCTAGAGCTATGCTTGATGATTCTGGAACTCCTAACATGTTCTGGGGAGAAGCAGCACATACAGCAGCAAATATTCTCAACAAGGCACACGTTCGGGTAAATAGTGACAAAACTCCATATGAACTTTGGTATGGTAATTCTCCCTCTGTAAAGCATTTTATAATTTTTGGAAGTAAATGCTTTATCAAAAATAATGATGAAAAGCTTGGCAAGTTTGAACCTAGATCAGATGAAGGGATACTTCTTGGTTACTCATCTACAAGCAGAGCTTACAAATGTTACAATAAAAGGCTTCGAAAGATTGTTGAATGTATTGATGTTGTCTTTGATGAGTCTCCTACAGCTCCTAAAGAAGAAAAACAAGCAACAGAAGAAGATGATGGTGATTTTTTTCCTTCTACATCAAATGGAAATGATATAGACAGTGGATCCAATGAAGAACCTGAAGATGATTTATCAGAAAAAGCTCCATCCAGATATGTTCAAAAGAATCATCCTGAATCTCAAATTTTGGGAAACAAGGAATCCGGTGTACAAACAAGGAGGACTCTTGTGGGAACTTCTAGTTATTTGGCATTCATGTCTACAATTGAACCCCAAAATGTCAATCAAGCTAGCAAAGATGAATGTTGGATTCAAGCCATGAATGAAGAACTTGATCAAATTGAAAAGAATCACACTTGGGAATTGGTACCAAGACCACATGATAAAAATGTCATTGGAACCAAATGGATATTCAAGAACAAGTTAAATGAAAATGGGGATGTTATAAGAAACAAAGCCAGATTTGTTTGCAAAGGGTACACTCAACAAGAAGGTATAGACTTTGAAGAAACTTTTGCTCCTGTAGCTAGACTTGAAGCCATAAGAATGTTTCTTGCTTTTTCAAGTTCTCAACAAATCAAAGTCTATCAAATGGATGTCAAATCTGCTTTCCTCAATGGTGATCTTGAAGAAGAAGTTTATATAGAACAACCAAAGGGATTCATTTTGGGAAATGATAAGAATCTTGTTTGTAAACTTAAAAAGGCTCTATATGGTCTCAAACAAGCTCCAAGGGCATGGTACTATCGTCTTGACAAATATCTCCATCAACAAGGTTTTTCAAAGGGGTCTGCTGATAGCAACTTATACACAAAAATAGAACATGACAAACTTTTGATTGTGATTGTATATGTTGATGATATTATTTTTGGGAGTAATGAAGAATCCTTGAGTCAAAAATTTGCTTCTGTCATGCAGCAAGAATTTGAGATGTCTTTACTTGGGGAACTAACATTCTTTCTTGGCTTGCAAGTAAATCAAACTACAGATGGCATATTCCTATCACAAGCAAAATATCTTAAGCAAATTTTGAAGAAGTATGGCATGGAAGAATGCAAGCCTGTAAGTACACCAATGATAACCGAATGCAATCTCAGTTCTCATGATGATTCTCCCATGGTGAATCAACCAGAATACAGATCAATGATAGGAAGTCTACTTTATCTCACCGGGACTAGACCGGACATTATGCATGTTGTTGGGATTGTTGGACGATTCCAAGCTAATCCAAAAGAGTCTCATCTTCAGGCTGTCAAAATAATATTCAAATATCTACAAGGAACTCAAGACTTTGGACTATGGTATCCAAAGAATGCTGATCTTACTCTTCATGCTTACACTGATGCAGATTGGGCTGGAAATGTTGATGATCGGAAAAGCACAAGTGGTGGTGCATTTTATATGGGGCCCCGGTTGGTATCTTGGTTCAGTAAGAAGCAAAGTTCTATTGCCTTATCTACTGCTGAAGCAGAATATGTGGCTGCCGCATCTTGTTGCACTCAACTCCTTTGGATGATGCAAACCTTGGGAGATTTTCAAATCAAATGTACTTCTCCTATCTCCATTATGTGTGATAATACAAGTGCCATCAGTATATCAAAGAATCATGTTATGCATTCAAAGACCAAGCACATTCCCATCAAGTATCACTTCTTACGTGAACAAGTGCTTGAACAAAAGGTGAAGTTGGAGTATGTTCCCTCCAAAGAACAAGCTGCTGATATATTTACCAAACCTCTGCCTAGGGAAGCTTTCGAATATCTCAGACAGAAGTTGGGTGTTGTCTCTGCCTCTCAGAAGATCAGATCTGATTAAATTCAAAAGATTAAAATTGTATACGCGGGTTTCCTGAAACACAGTCGCGTATATATGCGAGTTTACTCACATAAAGCCGCGTATGGTTGGTTGCTGGCATTTTTTTGTTTGGGGTCAACATTATTCAGCTCAGCTGCAGTGCTGTTTGGTATCTCTGATGCTGTTTGGAGTCACTGTTGATTTTTCAGCTCTTATATTCTGATTTTGGGTGAAGATGCCTTGATGATTTGTTGTTGAAAGTGTTTAGGATTCACAAGCAAAGGGGGAGCCTCGGTCATATAGAAAAGATGACTGGATGCACACTTTCAGGGGGAGCATTGGCCTTGCTGAGTATAATTCATTGTTGGCATTATGATTGTTCTGTAATATGATCTCTCTCTCTCTTGAGGTCTTTCTGGTATTGGTCATGAAAAATCATATTTATATTTGATGAAAAGGTCATGATGAGACCCATGATGTAAAATTGTAATATTTAGTCATGTAAGGACTTGTTCAATTTGTAAACCCACTTGATTGGGTATATGAGTCAAATTTGTAAACCCACTTGGTTGGGTAGTTGAGTCAAATTTGTAAATCCACTTGGTTGGATATTTGATGTAAGAATGAGTCATTGGTAATAGGAAGGTCATAGAGTCATGTACTTCATTGAAAAATATGTTTGAAGACTCAACATGAACTCAGGGGGAGCATGGTCACTTCAGTGTACATCAGATCTGCAGAGCGCTTCCTTCTACAAGAGGAGAAAAAACCTTGTGTTGGTTTTGGTCCGCCCTTTGCCCTTGATGTCTTCCATCCACTTGATGTCGAGGAGAATGCTATGGTGTTTGAAAAAAGGAAAGAATGGGGAGAGAGGACAGGGGGGGGGGAGTCATTGTATTCTCAATGTATCTATCTCATAGAGATCAAACACCATCGTGGCTGCCATCAAGTCCAAAGGGGGAGATTGTTGGCACATGGATGCCGAGTGTCCAAATGATCTTAACCCACTCGATATTATGCTAATATGAATATGTCTTGATAAACCTCGTTAAATGATGTATATCCGATATAGCCATGCTGAGTACAAAAGGTAATGAAGAAAGGAATTCAAAGATGTGCTAGATCTATGATGAAAAGAGTATGTCTCAAGGCATACGCGGATTTTCTAGGATAAGTCCGCAGATGCACGTTGAAACAACGTGCTGTCACGTTGGGCAAAAGCGTCATAAAGTGCAAAAACTGCAAAACCAGGGGTAACCACCATGGTATTGACCCATTGTATTAAGTAATGATTCGTCTATGTGACCCCATCCAGGAATACCATCGAAAGTAATGTGGTTTTGGCTCATGGTATTGATAAAGGGTAAACCTTTATAAGGAGAAGAAATTCATTGTGCAGAGTATGAGGTGGGAGTGCAAGTGACTGGGCTTTAATGAATACTTCACTCTGAAGTATATCTGCATGATGGAAATTTGCTCTTAATTGATAGATCTGATTCTATAATGTATCTATGAAGGTTCAAGATCTCTAGATCTTGAAATGGAAAAACCCTTGGATGATCTGAAAAGAAGTGATGAAAACCTGGCGCAAATCTGTTAAAAGAAGTTGATGAAATCTGGGTAAGTTCATAGATCTTGTCTGTTCTGCAAAATTTATCTTTTATAGATCTATACGCAGGTTCGCTTCACTGAAGGTGCGTATATACGCGGATCTATTTCGACAAAGGAGCGTATGACCTGTTAGGGTTTTCTTGGAAAGTTGCATGAATGAATACGCGGGTTGTCTTTAGTAAAGGCATGTATATACGCGGATCCATCTAAAGAAAAGCGTGTATCATATCTGAACTGATGATTGCTCAAAGTTGAATGTGTCTCTGAATGTCTGTTCTGAAGTCTGGGTTAACTCTGATATTCTGGTTTCAGTGGGTTCACTGTTCTGTTTGTAGCATTGAGAAAAGTATGTTTGTCAAGAGTGAAGGGTTGTGTCGAGCTGCTTGATTCAGCTTTGAAAATTGATGTAAAACGTGGTCTGCGGGGATCTGAGGGTTGAAGCCTTCAGTCTGATAATAGAAGCTCTCTGTCAGCAGAGGCTGGTGCTAATATCAGGGGGTAGTAGCTCCCTTCCAGGTGAGACTGGTAAACGAGAGTAGGGGGTTGAAGCTCCCTTCCAGGTGAGGCTGGTAAACGAGAGAAGGTGGTAGCCTTCTGCAAGTGGGTGCCTGCGTGCTGGTATAAGTCTGCACCAGTACATGATTGTAAGAAGTTTTTCTCTATAATAAAATATTGAAGGCTGAGACAACGGCAGCGGTGGTTTTCTCCCGACTTGGGTTTCCACCTAAAAATCATGGTGTTCATGTGTGATGCTTTTGTGTGATGTTTCATTCTGTTATTACTGCACATGTCTACTGCTATATAAACATCTGATAAATGAATACATGCAAGGATCTAAGTAAAGAATTTTTTGTTTATTAATATCTCTGTGCATACGCGAGTTCAGTAAAGGGTATCCGCGTATATACGCGAGTCTGTTTCAGTAAAGTAGCATATGGGTCACTAAAGATTGAAAAACTAAAAATATCCTGAGTAAATCCTAAATACTGATTCACCCCCCCCTCTCAGTATTTTTCCAACACAAGTACAAAGAAGATGGCTCACTTGACAAGCATCAAGCCAGGCTTATGGAAAAAGGTTTTTCATAGAAGAAGGGGTCGATTATGAGGAAAATTTTTCCCCCACAGCAAAATGGGCCACCATTCAGACACTCTTTGCCCTAGCATCTCATAAGGGATGGAAATTCCATCAGATGGATGTAAAAACCACCTTTTTGAATGGAGATCTAAAGGAGAAGTTTTTTATGTCCTATCCAGAAGAATTTTTTGTGAAGGGAAAAAAACAAAAAGTATGCAGGATTATAAAATCCTTGTATGGCCTCAAGAAAGCACCGCGAGCCTGGTATGAGAAATTAATTGAGCATCTTCTGAAACTTAACTTCAAACATTTTGATCTTAATGATGCAACTTTGTTTGTTAAGAAATTTGGGAAAACAGTTGTATATCTTGTGGTGTATGTAGATGATCTTTTGATGACAGGGAACAATGAGATTTATATTTCATCCCTAAAGAAAGAATTTAATAAAGGTTTTGAAATGACTGATTTGGGCTATGTTCACTACTATCTGGGTATTGAAGTAACTCAACATCCTAAAATTATATTCCTTTCTCAAAAGAAGTACATTGCAGATCTTTTGAACAAGTTTGGCATGGATGGATGCAATCCCTTAACCACCCCAATGGAACAAAACTTGAAGCTCACATCAATTGAAGGGAAGGAATTTGAGGATGCAACTAAGTATAGATAGCTTGTAGGAAGTCTTATCTACCTGACTACTACCAGACCAGACATCTCATTTTTTGTTGGAATCCTCTCCAGGTTTATGTAAAAACCTTGTGAAGGACATTGGTCTGCGGCAAAAAGAGTCCTGAAGTACTTAAAGGGGACTCAAGAATACGGAATCAAATATACACAGGTGGGTGACTTCATCTTGATCGGATACTCTGATTCAGACTTGACGGGGACAAAGAAACCAGGGTATCTACATCAGGTTATACCATGAGTCTTGGATCAAGAGTTGCCTCATGGATATCACGCAAACAGTTAGTCCCAGCAGATTCCACAACTGAGGCAGAATATGTGGCAGCGGCTGAAGCAACAAAGGAAATTGTGTAGCTTAGGAAAATCCTAGAAGATTTGCAAATGAAACAAATGCATTGAAATCCACTCATGATTAACAACACCTCTGCAATAAATTTTGCCAATAACCCAAAGTTCCATTATCGAACAAAGCACATCAATATAAAATACCATCTGATTCGACATCATGTTGAGGCCAAAAATATCCATCTACGTCATTGTTCCACAAATGAGTAGACTACAGACATCTTCACCAAAGTGCTTGGAAGAGAAAATTTTGAAAAATTCAAAATGATGCTTGGACTCACCAATATCCCCTCATATTAAGGGGGGATTGTTGACACCTAATCCTATGGGATTGGGTGAGATTGTACATTATTGTAAAATAGGAAATAAGGAAGGGTAAGAGACATTTGGAAATGAATCCCAACAGTCTCACCTCCATGTATAAATTCATGCACACCCTCCATCTAATTCATATTCAATTTTTGGAGTTACCTCATGGCCTGACAAATCTCCTTGGATGCAAAGTCTCCTCCATTGTTGGATCTTAATATCTTGATTCTTATTTCTGTAAGGTTCTCCACTTCATCTTTGAATTCTTGAAATTTTGTAAATACTTCGTCCTTGGTTTTCATTAAGTAAACCCAGGTATTTCTTGAATGTTCATCTGTGAATGTGACATAATATAGATGACCTCCAAGTGATTTACGATTCATAGGGCCACATACATCGGAGTGCATAAGATCCAATATTTCTTTTGACCGTGAAGCACTTCTTCCAAATGGTCTCTTGGTATTCATACCCAATGCGCATCCCTTACATACTCCTTCATGATCTCCTTTCATCTTAGGTATTCCATCTACTATGGTGTTTAGATATGGGAGGATTTTGAAACGAATATGACCAAATCTTCGATGTCATAGTTCACATGGGATCATTTCAATGTGAACCAAGGCTTGAGCTAGAGGAGATATCAACTTGTAAAGTATTCCTTCTCGAATACCAATAACTATAGAATTTTCTATACTTGATTCTTTACTCCATACAATAACCTTTCCATCAACGAAGGCTACTTTATCACCCAAATGCTCTCATCTTGGAATTTTCTAGTGAGTGATGAGAAGAGATTTTTTAAAAGTGTAACTAGGATCGGTCTTCATATTGATTATGTAATTATGAATCTATTTAAAGAAGAAGAAAAAGATAATAAAATGTATTTTTGTTGTACTTGCTTCATGGGTTTCATGAGAAATATTTTATTATAGGTCAATATAATTATTCTTGATGTCTATTAAGGTTTTTCTTCTATTTATAAATGTAATTAAGAGTCATGTATATGAAGAATCTAGTCAACAGAATATGCCTCAAGACCTTGTCATGAAACCGTGAAAAAAATGGCTCCAGAAGGATGCTCAAATAGCCTCATTAACGTTGGAATATACACTGTTGAAAATTTGGCACATGAACAGTCACAACCATTCATGGTCAGGTCAGCTTATTACAAGGTCCAACAACTATAAATACCCCAGAAGTTTGCACAGAAAACACAGGAAAAAACCCGCACATCTCTGATTTTTTCGAACTGCAATTGCAGATTAGAACAGTTCGTACATATCTAAATTTTTAGACATAATTGCAGGAAGGAAAGTGCGGATTAAGGTATGTTATAGATGTGTATTCCAACAAAGGTCAAGGGAAGCATAACGCAGAAATAAAGTGTATTATTTTTAGGTAGAAGATTGTAACAAAGTACATATTGTGGTGCAAGTAATACACCACAAAAATGTGACCATCTGGTAGACAAATGAAGAGACAATCCAAGGGTAATTTATATCTATTTGGATTTGGTATTTTCCTCACTCATATGAGGTATTCTAAAGGTTTCTACAGGAATGCAATCCAATGCATAAAAGGAAGTCTGAAAAGTAAGGATAAGAAGGCTTGCAAGGTGTACAAGTGCTATTGGTCTAGGGTATCTTGGGTATAATAAGAAGACCAAGGAAGAGTTTTCTGGAGGTCGAGCTCACACTATAGATGAATTAAAGAGAAGCACATCAGTTAGGGCTGCTAAAATAGGGACCGAGTTTCCCTAGTGTTGGAATAGTATGATGTAGTATAGTGCAGAAAATAAGGACAGTATAAGGAGGCTAGAAAGAGCAGTGATAAGGTCTTGGAGGCATACTAGTGTCAAGGGTCTAGGTCATGGTCATGGTACTTGTCAACTGAAAGCCTATAAGAAGAATTACTTCTACATTTTCCTCTCCAAGAGGGAGATGTTTTGGCCCCGGATTGAAGAGCCTAAACTTTGTGTCTCTTGTGTTTTGATAATTGACTTGATGAAAGACATAATAAGCTAATAAAGAGAATATCTAAATAAGAGAAATAAGTTCACAAGTAATTATCAAGTATAGAATTTGAATTAATCACCAGCCCTCAAATTCTCAACATGGTCTCAGACCTAAGGTGCTGAACAAAAGGGATACTTGACAAAGAAGACACTCCAGGAAGCGAAGATCAAAGTTTGGTTGAAAATAAAAATTAATTTTCAAGGAAGACTGTCCATCTATTTCAAGAAAGATCTTCTATCTCATTCAAAGGATCAAATCATTCAAGAAAATCATCTTTGTCATCAAAGATCTACATTCAATTCATTGTTAGAAGAGGACATCATATTTTGAAGATATCCTTTATCATCAAGGATCCAAGAACACCTACATTGGAGATTTCAATCTTAGAAGAAACACCTGACTTCATCTTCATCATCATCAAGGAAGCTGCAAGCCACTCTACTCAACTAAGTACCTATGAACTTACTTAAATCTATCAAGATGACTTATTTTAAAGAAAGCAACAAGCTGGTTGGGTCATCAAACTTTGGTGCATGGAAGAAAAGGACATATTTGAATTTAATTGAAGACGAAGTTATGGACAACATCGAAGGATATACAATTCAACCACCAAAATAAGATGCTCCAACTCATGCCAAGTACATGAAGGGAGAAATAAGAGCCCAGAGGATTCTCATAGAATCCATTAAGGACTCACTCATTCCCTATGTATCTAAACTAAAGTCTGCTAAAGAAATATGTGAGAAATTGGTGGAGATATTCTATTTGAGTACTATAGGAGAAGTAATCTCTCTCAGACAAGAACTATAAAAAATGAAATTTCCAAGAGAAGAAGGAATCACTTCATACTTTATGAGGATTTCTGAAATAAGAGATAAACTGCAGGAACTGAGAGTAGTAATGTTTGACACTGAGATGACTACAGTGGTGTTGAATGCTCTACCAGAAGAATGGGGAAATTTCACTTCAAGTTTATATGGGAAGAAATAAGCCACACCATTCCATGATTTATGGTCTCTATGTAAAATAGAGGAAACAAGATTGAAAGCCAAAGTTGATACAGGATCAAGTGAAGGGAATCAAGCCTTTGTAGCCATATCCAGGAAGAAAGGAAGATTTAAAAAATTTGGTCCTCAGAATAAAAGAATAAATAGGGACAAAGTATGATGCTTTGGATGTAATGAACTTGGGAATTATAAAAGAGATTTTCCTACATCTAGAAAGGACAAGAGGAAAAAGGAAGAAGCCCATGTCAGAGATATGAGGGAAGAACCTGAAACAAAGAAATCTAAGAAAGAAGAAGTGAGGGATCTTTATTATGATTGAGATCATATTTTTTTATTTAAGTTATTTATGTTGGTTAGTATGATAGGAATAAATTTATATTAATAGCATCATGATAGAATCATGGTAGGAGCTATTGGTAAACAACTCCTGGAAAAATTCATTGATAACAACACTAATGGAAGGTAGTCATCAAGATCAAGGGTCATCATGGAAATAGGTGCTGACAGTTTCTAATGGGATTCTCTATGAATTCACTGGTTAGAAAGAAAGCAGAAAGGTTCCATCAAAGAATTCAACACTACAAAATTTCGGGATTAGGATATGATGACATATTGACGAAGCAGGTCAATGGAATGAAGTTCTTCATTCAAGTGAAATTGCTACAGGATGACTCAAAGGAAAAAGGTATGAGGTATATATATATTTATGTGCTGACACTGGATGTTGTGAAGTCATGGCATATGGTTGCAATTAATGGACTTATATATTTAGAAGTAGGATCTATGGAGGAGGATCTCTCTCGGTGCATTGACAGATGAAATCAACATAATATATCCTCATATGGAATATGAGGTGGTTGTATATGAACAAGGAACTGAAAATTGTAATTTCCTAGGAATGAAGATATCTAGAAGGGAAGAGATCACAAAGTGCAACCATGTCAAGAGGCAGTTATCATTCGGAAGCCAAGAAGATGTGACTGGAATATCTCCTGGAGGATATTTAGACTCTGATAGAAGTCTAGTAAAGAAGAAGACCCTTTACAAGACATATCATGAGGAGGTGTTAATCAGAATAGAGGACGTTGATGCCTACAAGAATATGTCATGGTGAAAGATCATCGGTAACTTTTGTTTAAAAAAAAAAAGTTTCATACGTATATGTTTACCTGGATGAATTTGTGCAGGACTGCTAATCATGTGAAAGGATGTAAGATCCTTGGAGATGATTTGAAAGAAAGAAGCATGGCATAAAAGGTGGACAATATAATAAAGACAAATGAATCACTTTCTGGTAGATGACATGACTCATGAATGAAAGTGATGGATGATATGTGCCCTATGGAGGTAAAAGTTGAAGATTCCTCAATATCAAAATCCATGACATCGAGGGGAGGAATTATTCATGAGTAGTTGGGTGTCTCACCATTGCTGTTGTAGGTCCTTGATTGAGAGGGATCCTATTGATAAGTTTCTTACTTGGAAGAAACTGGGTAATTCCTAAGAATGTGCTTAGGTACATTCCTTATACATGAATGAGTACATTCCCTTGTGGAATAGGTCCTCCCTGGCTGAGAGGGAGAGATAGACACATCATTCAAGTCTTCACTTTGGAATACAAAATGGATGATTTGGTAATCATATGGCATTCGATACTCTTTGAGAATGTGTTAGGGCATTCAAGATAAGAGTAGTCGGGGACTGATATTCTTTGAGGGCTAGCTACCCAAGAGAACAATAGTACAAGAAGGTCATACTTTGGGAACACTCAGGTGGAGTATGTACCTTTGAGAGACAATGACTATGGTGTCTACAAGTCATGTGTCTCACCAACATTGTAGCCCATTGTCTCGTTGAGAGATGGGGTTGTTAGTCAAGGCCTTGCACTAGGACAATGATGGTTGACATGATGCTATATAGATGTGATTACAAATCTGATTCTTCTTATGAGACTCTTTAGTTTGAGAGTGACCATGTACCTATATGAATACCTCCCTAGTTAAGAGGGAGTGTTGAAAAGTGTAACTAGGATCGGTCTTCATATTGACTATGTAATTATGAATCTATGTAAAGAAGAAGACAAAGATAATAAAATGTATTTTTGTTGTACTTGCTTCATGGGTTTAATAAGAAATATTTTATTATAGGTCAATATACTTCTTCTTGATTTCTTTAAGTTTTTTCTTCTCTTTATCAATGTAATTAAGAGTCATGTATATGAATAATCTAGTCAACAGAATATGCCTCAAGACCTTGTCATGAAACCGTGAAGAAAATGGCTCCATAAGGATGCTCAAAGCAGTCCCCAAATGGCCTCATTAATGTTGGAAGATACTGCTAGAAAGTCAGCTCATGAACAGTCACAACCATTCATGGTTAGGTCGGCTTATTACAGGGTCCAACAACTATATATACCCCAGAAGTCTGCGCAGAAAACACAGGAAAAAATCCACACATCTCTGAGTTTTTCAGATTGCAATTGCAGATTAGAACATTTCGTACATCTCTGAATTTTCGGACATAATTGTAGGAAGGAAAGTGCAGATTAAGGTCTGTTATAGATGTGTATTCTAGCAAAGGTCAAGGGAAGCATGACACAGAAATAAAGTGTATTTTTTTTGTTAGAAGACTGCAACAAAGTACAGATTGCAATGCAAGTAATAAACCATAGAAATGTGACCATCCGGCAGACAAATGAAGAGACAGTTCAAGGGTAATGTATATTTGTTTGGAGTTAGTATTTACCTCACTCATCTAAGGTAGTCTTAAGGTTTCTATAGGATTGTAATCCAGCGCATAGAAGGAAGTCTGGAAAGTAAGGATAAGAAGGCTTGCATGGTGTGCAAGTGTTATTGGTCTAGGGTATCTTGGGTATAACAAGAAGACCAAGGAAGAGTTTGTTGGAGGCTGAGCTCACACTATAAATGAATTAAAGAGAATCACATCAGTTAGGGCTGCTAAAATAGGGACCGAGATTCCTAGTGTTGGAAGAGTATGATGTAGTACAGTGCAGAAAAGAAGGAGAGTATAAGGAGCCTAGAAAGAGCAGTGACAAGGTCTTTGAGGCATACTAGTGTCAAGGGTTTAGGTCATGGTCATGGTACTTGTCAACTGAAAGTATATAAGAAGAGCCTAAACTTTGTGTCTCTTGTGTTTTGATAATTGAATTGATGAAATACATAATAAGCTAATAAAGAGAAGATCTAAATAAGAGAAATAAGTTCACAAGTAATTATCAAGTAGAGAATTTGAATTAATCACCAGCCCTCAAATTATCAACAGAGACCTTCATCCTTTTCCTTCATTACTTCCTTCCTTGAAGAGAACAAGAGACTCCATACTTCCTTTATGTCTTTCTTGAAATATCTTGCTACCTTTGAACACTTCTTAACGAACTTCTTCAATGTAGAGAAGATATTCATGATTCCCTTAGCCAACCTTAGCTCTGATACCATGTTGAGAATTCAATAAGTAAATGATTATGTTTAATTCTCTTTTACTTCATAACTACTTATGTTTCCTTATTACTTATTATCTTTGTTCCTTATTATTATATGTGTGAAGCATCAAGAAGCTACCAAAACAATAAGAGAAATGACATTATATATGTTGCAAGCCAGGGCCAAAACCTCTCCTCTTGATAGGAAAACCCTTAAATATCTTCTCTTCCTTATAAATTATTCAATTGACAAATTCCATGACCTTACGACTGAGACCAATACCATTCAAGACCAATACCAACCTCTTGAGATGATGTGCCAACTTCAATCTAGCCAAACCCAGTCAAATCTCTTCCAGTAGCACTTCCTCAGCCTTCTCCTACAAGATTCTCAACCTCCTACGATAGATATGAAATTTCAGCCACCCTGCAACTACTACAATTGTTGTTTCCACACGTGGGAACTTCGATCTTCTTCTAGATCCCTCCTCTGACCTTCGCTTGCCTTTCCCTGACTCTTGGAGCTTGCCAAGAGACCCTTGGTGACAGTTGCTTGACCTCTTTGCCTCTGTTTCTCCAAGATCAAATGTGTATATGGATGCCCTATGTATGTGCAGAAACCCTAGTCCTCTTTAGCATGTGTGAGAGAGAATTAGCTAAAAAACAAACTCCTTCATCCTTCCTCTTCTTCGTTTCCTTCTTCTTCCTCTTCTTATCTAGAATGAGTGAAGAGTGTGTGTGCCAAATGGGGGATGAGTTCTTCCCTATATATAACCTTCTTCAAGGGTGGACATGGCTCTTCTTTTAGGCTGACTTCCCGGCTGCCAGGCTGACTTGCTCTTGGAGGGTATTCTGACACTTTTAAAGACAAAAATAATTTTCTTTACAAGTTACATTATGCCCAATGGAGTCTTCGACTTATGAAAATGACTCTTTTTACTTCTTGACATAGGAAAAACCCTAGAAACACTCAATGGGTGCTTGACCTATAAAATAAAAGAACTTGAGCATGAAAACCATGCTTGAAAATAATAATAATATTTTTTCTTTTCATTTTATAATTTAAAAGAATAAAAAATGCATTTCATACTTATGAATACTAAACCTAGTTACACATTTTTCAACAGAGAAAGCTATATATTTGTGGCGCTCACCTCCTCACTTAGGAAATTCACATCACTCATTTTTTGTCTACTCTAGCGAGTTCTGTAGAAGGAAAGGGAGACAAATTTCAGGAGGATGGTTTTGGGAATTCATCTTATTATTGGGTATTCATTTTGGTTATTATCTTTATAGTGTTTCTGATGAACTGATGTATCTTGAACTCTCTCTCTCTCACACACATAAGGAAGAATTTTTAGGTTTTACCCATGTGGGTTTTTCCCTGGCCTCAGGCATAATTTTTGTGTCTCTTGTCTCATGGCTTCTTGTTATTTATATTGTGATTTATTTTTGGTATTTCATGCTTATGAATGAATTTTCTTAAAACTACTTAATGATGAAAAATTTAATGCTAATAATGATTGTGTATTTGTATAAGAAAATTGTTCTAGCATTTCCCTAGTAAAATTAACATCGACATGATAGAGTACTTACATAGTGATATGCCACCCATGAATCGACTAAAGTAAAGTTGAAATATGCTCACGAACGACAGGCCAGAGTACTTACATAGTGGAGTGATACGCCACCCATGAAATGACTAAAGTAAAGTTGAAATATGTTCATAATGGGATAAGGGTTCACCATGCTTCATGTTGGTTGATTTCATGGCTCCATTCAGTGTTCTAGATTCTGGAGTGCTAGATCCCTATAATATTAGTGTATCCCCTTATTTTTATTATTAGTGTAGCCCCCTTATTGTTATTTTTGTGCCTATGTAGTCTGCATATTGTTATTATGGTGCCCCATAGAATCCCACTATTATTATTGTCCTTCCCTTACATTGTTATTTTTATGTAGGCTAGGGTTATATTGTGACCCTTTGGACTCCTATATATATAAAGCCAGAGGTTTTTTCATTTTTATCATCCAATAATTGTTCATTTATGTAATGTAAAGTATGTTTCCCCCTCGAAGTTGATAATTTTTAAGTCATTGATCTATCTTCTCTTCTATTTTGTGAGTTGGTTGCATAACATTTGGTATCAGAGATTTCAATTCTATGGTTTTTCTTCTACAAACATGTCATCTTATAATTTTCACTATAAAAAAATTTATATGAAGGTTCAAAAGCTAAAAAAAAAGCATTTGAGTCAAACTCCTGATGAAATTCGTGTAAAAATGTCATACCTTTTTTCGTAATATTTTCAGAGATATGATCTGTGGAATTTAGGGTTTTTTCAGGCTCTAGAATTTCATCTCAAACAAGTGACCGAGGGAAAAGAGTCATAACATTTGTTTCAAGAGTCAGATTAAAATTATGTAAAAAATGGACAAAATCGTACGGACTATAGTTTCTTTTGTATTGATTTCAGAGCCAAAGAATAAAACAGTGACATGTGGCACACCGTACAAGTTCTTTCTACTAAAATAGCCCATAAATAGTTCATTGTGGGAGATGTTGAGATTCAACAAGATGATGAGCTTAGTGAAAAGAGTCGCCTTCACTAAGTGGGCCCGCAGGCTATTTTTGGCGCAAAGTCTATTTTTAGACTATGTCTATTTTTAGACATGTTGATCATATTCTGAGTTGCAGGATGCTATTTGTGGATGGTTGGTCAAGTTGGAAAAATAGATGGACTTCTATTTTTTAGACATATTGGGCGGAGTCTATTTTTAGGCTGCCACTCTAAAAATAGATATGTCGAATATTATTAGCTCTTAATAATATTTGGACCCTAAACAGTATCTTATTCTCTTGGAGCACTTCAATTAAGTGCACAGCAGTTGACAGAAGGAATTACACTATTCCTGAAGGTTTACTGGAGCTATTTCATGGAGGACTTCATTTAGAACTCATGTGACAGACTTTGGTGGAGTTGGAGAAGAAGTTGGTGGACTTATGTTCAGTTTAACTCAATTAGGCTCAATTGAGCTAGTTGTATCTAGTCTAACTTATTTATACACTAGTGAGAGTGGAGTGAATTAATTAGTTAATTAATTGAAAATTAATAACTCATTAATCAACTGAAGAATACATCAGTTAACTACAGTGCATGGCAGTTTCAGTGGAGACCAGTGGAGAGATAGGTGAAAGAGCCAGTGTGACTATCAGTTGTGACTATAGTGATGCATTGATTGCATCCAACACTTAGTGGAGATTCCAATGAGGATTGCGCAGTGCAAGCTTGGTGAATTCGAAAGCATTCAGAGCCATTATTCAGTAGGGATTTCATAGTAGAGGCAGGTTAGCAGGTGGAAAAGATCGGTGCATGGATTTGCAAGATCGGGCTTGATTAGTGTGTAGCGATTGTATTGTACCGAGAGCGCGATATGATCAGCTTTGTATGAGGATTGTTACATGATCTCTATGAAATATATTATATACAGATATTTGGGGTTTTCAGCTTCAAGCTTTCTCATTAAACAACTGTGTTAATGTGTGTGAATTTTTATTGTTTCATGTGTGCATTGCAATCTTGATTTAATTTCCGCAAATGATCAATGGTGGAAAAGATTCTATATTTTGCATGAATTTAAAATAGTGTGAGATCAAGATAATATTGGACATATAACACATAATTTAGATAATTTCTACATGGTATCGGAGCAGTTGATCAATAAAGCAGATTACAATTATTGAAGCGGTTGAGTTTTGTGCTGGTGGAATTCGAATTTGCTGCAGTGTTTTCTTGGTGTCGAAGTTGAGCATTCATTGAAATGTATTTCAACAGATTGCGATTGGAGTATGCCCTTGATGGGAGCTCGAATTACATAGCATGGAAGGATAGGATGGAGGCGGTGCTGGAGGATAATGTGTTGGCACTATGATGCATTGTGTTGTCCTTGATGGCAACCCCACGATGAAGTTGTCCTGATGGAAATCGATCGATGAGCCGTCTTTGATAGCAACCTATTTTTTAATGATGTAAATCTGATGTATCTACAAGAGTAAATTTCTAAGTAACAAAGAAAGAAATCAGTAGTTCCGCAGTAATGATGAATAAGATATGTCACAATGTATACGTCAGTTTGTAAAGGCCAAGTAGCCAGACAGCTCATTTGCTTCTAAATTTATAAAAACTAGGGGCATTACCATGGTTTTGGCACACTGTATTGAGCGTTGTATGGTTTATTTGATTCCGTCCAAGAATACCATTGTAAGTTGTGTGGTTTTGGCTCATGGTATTGGTAAAAGCTAAATCTATTTAAGGAGAAGAAGATCATAGTGCAAGGTGTGCAAGTGGAATGATTGTTGAGGAATAAATCTCTTTAAGAGATATCTACGTGTTTGAAATCTGTTTATGATAGATCTGAATCCATGATGCACCCATGGATATTATGAAGGTTTAAGATCTCTAGATCTAGAAATGATGAATCTCTAAGATGATCTGCAGAAGAAGAAATGGTGAAGATCTGGCACAAGTCTTCTGAAGATAATGAAGAAATTTGGGTAAGTTTATAGATCTGGTCTGTTCTGAAATTTTTTTCATTTATAGATCTATACGCTAGTTTGTCTCGACAAAAGCACGTGTATACGCGGGTTCGCTTAAAGAAAAGCGCGTATGGAATTTAGGGTTTATGAAGCTTATTTACAGATATTACTTCTAAGATTTCTGTTTTCTCTCTGTTTTCTATTAATGAAGTCTTCTTGAAGTTCTGAGTTTTTTAAATATGGAAGATGTTGTTGATTTGATAATGAAAAAATCTAATCAATGATTGAGAAAACATGGTGAAGGAGGAGTGATTGTCTAACAGTTCTTCATTGCTGTGAGATTTTCTGAACTTAATGTTTCACATCTGAATCTGAGTCTGAATAGATTCTGAAACGAAGTATGCACTGAAGCATACGCAGGTTTGTGCAAATAAAAGCGCGTGTATACGCGGAAACTGTAAAGAAAAGTCGCGTATTCTTCCAGAATATAAAAATCCATATGCACTGAAGCATACGGAGGTTGGTGAGAAGAAGAGTGCGTATATACGCGGGTTACGTAAAGAAAAATAGCATATGGTTCCTAAATGAATGTTTGTTCAAATTTGAATGTGTATCTGATTATCTTCTCTTATGTCTGGGTTATTTCTGATACTCTGGTTACAGTGGTCTTACTGTTTTGATTGAAGTTTTTGAACAAAGTATGGTTGTTGAAGTTAAGGGGTTGTGTTGAAGCTGTTGGATCCAGTATGAAAATTTATGAAACGTGGTCAGCAATAGGTCTGAGGGTTGAAGCCTTCAGTATGAAAGAATAAGGTTTCTGTCAATAGAAGCTGGTGATTGATTTCAGGGGGTCAAAGCTCCCTTCCAGTTGCAGCTGGAAAACGAGAGAAGGTTGCAGCCTTCTGTAGGTAGAATCCTACATACTGGTATGAGTTTGAATCAGTACTATGTTGTAAAATGTTTTCTATATAATAAATATTGAAGACAGAGACAACAGCAGTGGTGGTTTTCTCCCGAATTGGGTTTCCACCTTAAATATTGGTGTTCATGTGTGTGATGCTTTATTCTGTTGATTACTGCCTGTAATCTTCTAGCTCGGGATATAATCATAAAATCATATAAGACTGCTCCTGAAAATTTCTCTAAATCTGGAAAGTTAAATCAGTATACGCTAGTTTCCTTCTTCATTTCCGCATGCATACGCGAGTTCCGTTCATAAAAACCGCGTATGGAAATATGCTCAAAGAAAAAAATTGAATTTATTCTATAAGCTCTAAATACTAATTCACCCCCCCTCTCAGTATTTTTCCCAACAATTGGTATCAGAGTAGGTCCTTTCGAAAAATCTTAGCCACTAGAAGGAAGATCAAACAAGATGAGCAATCAAGATGGAACAGCATCTATTAGGCCTCCGCTCTTCAACGGAAAAAAATTAATCTTCTGGAAAATAAGGATGAGATCCTATCTTCAGTCTCTAGGAGCAGATGTATGGGCCATTGTTGAAGGAGGATATCAATATCCAGCCAATACTCACCGTATCCAACGAAAGAAAGAATTATGAAACAAATGCAAAGGCGGTCAATGCTTCTATTGGGAAGTCTAGAATCAAAATTGCACTTGTCAAATTCATGCAGTCAGATATAGCAAAGGCAATATGGGACAAAATCATTCTAAGTTTTTATAAAGGTGATGCAAAGGATCTTCAAAATCTACCGTGGTGCAACTTCATGGCATACTAACCGCATGTGAAAGTTTAGAAGAGGAGGACTATCCGAAGTCAAAGAAGCCATCTTTAGAGCTTCTACAAAAGGGAAAGAAGTACAAGAGAGAGAAGGATCAGGGTATATCTCAGAAGAAGATGAGGTAAATTTTGTAAAGAAACTCCAACTTGGCACAGGACGATTCAGAGGTAAGCTTCCTTTCAAATGTTTTGCTTGTGGAAGATTTGGTCACTATGCAGCTAAGTGTCCTCATAAAGAAACGCATGAAAAAGGGAAGGAAGTAGCAAGAAGGAATAAGAATCGATTTAGCACTAGAAAAATTTACTATACTCATGAAGACAGTGATGGGTTATCTGACAGTGAGGAAGAATGTGAACAAGATCTTAGACTTCTCATGGCATTTGAAAAAGAATCTAGAGAAGAAAAATATACTTTTATGGATGCTTTAGAGGACAATGATTTTCTTGATGAATTCAATCAACTCAAAATATTCTTAGAAGAAAGTAAAATATCCATAGAAACTCTAAAAAATCAGCTTGAAGAAAAGGAGAAACACAATGAGAAATTAGAATGTGAAATAGTAAGTCTAAGAAAAGAAATTGAGAAAGTGAAGACTTTGAATCTTAGATTTGCTAAAGGATCTAAAACCTTAGATGAGATTATCAAGGTACAACGTTCTCCTTTTATAAAGACAGGTCTTGGATATATCGGAGAATCTTCTCAGACTTCAGCACCAAATTATCTAAAAGCAACTAAAGCCTGTATAAAACATTCTACCACTCAGCAAGGGAATAAAGAATCTTCACAGGTAAAGCATGACCATCTCAATTCAAAGAAAACTAACAAGAATACCTTTCAAAGAAACACCAACCAACAAGTAAATTCAAGTAGAAGATTTCATGATCGCAGAAATTTCTTCTTCAATGGACAATGTTTCTCATGTCACAATTTTGGTCATAAAGTTGTTCAATGTGTTGCATATAAAACCATCATGACAAGAGAAGCAAGAAAGAAAAGGATTGATATTGGAACAAAGAAGAATAACTATAACAACTTTTCTCCTCTTCAAAATGAAGTTGAATGTGCTTATTGCAATAACTTTGGCCATGAAGAATCTGAATGCAGGAGCAAAGTTCAGCCAAAAGAGCATTTTCCTTCAAGCTCCAAAGTGTGGAAAAAGAAGGAATTACAAGTTGAAAATTGTGGCATAGATTTATTTGCAGAAGGTGAAGAAAACCAATGGTACATTAATAGTGAATGCTCAAAACACATGACAAGTGACAAAAACAAACTTCTTGCATATAGTGCTCTAGAAAAATAAAAGAATGTTACATTTGGAAATGATACTCCTACTGTCATTAAAGGAAAAAGGTCTGTTTTTCTAAAAGAAAAGGTGAAAGCTAATAATGTCATGTATGTGGATGGATTAAAGCATAACCTGTTAAGTGTAAGTCAAATGTGTGATCAAGAAACTGAATTTGTCTTTAGTTCAAAAGAATGTGTGGTACGTGATCTTGATACAGGTAAAATAATTATAAAAGGAAAAAGAACTCCAAGAAACCTGTATGTATTGAAGAACTGCAAAGAACAATGTTACTTGAGTAAATATTCAGAAAACTGGCTATGGCATAGAAGGTTGGGGCATCTGAGCTTCTCTCAAATCAACAAATCAAGCAGACTTAAAGCTGTTCATGATCTTCCCAATATTACTCTACCTGAAAGTATCATATGCAAATCTTGCCAATTCGGTAAGCAAACCAGAGTGCAATTTAATGCCAAGGAAGGATCATCAAGTAAGCCTCTTGAACTCATTCATACTGACATATGTGGACCCGTGAGGAAAAAGTCACCACGTGGTGAACAATACTATATCTTATTTATTGATGATTTCTCTAGAATGTGTTGGATTGGGTTGATTAAACACAAAGATGAAGCATTTGAGAAATTTCAGATCTTCAAAGCACTGGTTGAAAATGAATTAGATCTAAAAATCAAGTGTCTTAGATCTGATTGAGGAGGAGAATATACATCAAATGAATTCCTTGAATTTTGTGAACAACATGGCATAAAAAGACAGTGTACTGTAGCTGGCACTCCACAACAAAATGGTGTAGCAAAAAGAATGAATAGAACAGTTCAAAAAATGGCTAGAGCTATGCTTGATGATTCCGGAACACCTGACACATTTTGGGGAGAAGCAGCACATACAGCGGTAAATATTCTTAACAAGGCACATGTTCGTGTAAATAGTGATAAAACTCCATATGAACTCTGGTATGGTAATCCTCCCACTGTGAAGCATTTTAGAGTTTTTGGAAGCAAATGCTCTATCAAAAATAATGATGAAAAACTTGGAAAGTTTGAACCCAGAGCAGATGAAGGAATACTTCTTGGTTACTCCTCTAGGAGTAGAGCATATAAATGTTACAATAAAAGACTTCGGAATATTGTTGAATGTATTGATGTTGTTATTGATGAGTCTCCTGCAGCTCCAAAAGAAGAAAAACAAACAACAGATGAAGACGATGGTGACATATATCCTTCTACATCAAATAGAAATGATATAGATAGTGAACCCAATGAAGAACCTAAAGATGATTTATCTAAAAAAGCTCCATCCAGATATGTTCAAAAGAATCATCCAGAATCTCAAATTTTGGGAGATAAGGGATCAGGTGTACAAACAAGAAGGACTCTTGTGGGATCTTCTAGCTATCTGTCATTTCTATCCACTATTGAACCACACAATGTCAATCAAGCTAGCAAAGATGAATGTTGGATTCAAGCCATGAATGAAGAACTTGATCAAATTGAAAAGAATCACACCTGGGAATTAGTACCAAGACCTCATGACAAAAATGTCATTGGAACTAAATGGATATTCAAAAACAAGTTAAATGAGAATGGGGATGTTATAATAAATAAATCTAGACTTGTTTGCAAGGGGTATGCTCAACAAGAAGGTATAGAATTTGAAGAAACTTTTGCTCCTGTAGCTAGACTTGAAGCCATAAGAATGTTTCTTGCTTTTTCAAGCTTCCAACAAATCAAAGTTTATCAAATGGATGTTAAATCTGCTTTTCTCAATGGTGACCTAGAAGAAGAATTTTATATAGAACAACCAGAAGGATTCATTTTAGGAAATGATGAAAAACTTGTTTGTAGACTTAAAAAGGCTCTATATGGTCTCAAACAAGCTCCAAGGGAATGGTATTATCATCTTGAAAAATATCTTCATCAACAAGGATTTTCAAAGGGGTCTGTTGATAACAATTTATACACAAAAACTGAAAATGATAAACTATTGATTGTGGTTGTATATGTTGATGATATCATTTTTGGAATTAATGAAGAGTCTATGAGTCAGAAATTTGCTTCTATTATGCAGCAAGAATTTGAAATGTCTTTACTTGGGGAACTAACATTCTTTCTTGGCTTGCAAGTGCATTAAGCAACAGATGGCATATTCTTATCACAAGAAAAATTTCTTAAGCAAATTCTGAAGAAGTATGGCATGGAAGAGTGCAAACCTGTAAGTACACCAATGATAACCGGATGTAATCTCAGTTCTCATGATGATTCTCCCACGGTGAATCAACCAGAATACAGATCTATGATAGGAAGTCTACTTTATCTCACTGGGACTAGACCATACATTATGCATGCAGTTGGGATTGTTGTACGATTCCAAGCTAATCCAAAAGAGTCTCACCTTCAGGCTGTCAAAAGAATATTCAAATATCTACAAGGAACTCAAGACTTTGGACTATGGTATCCAAAGAATGTTGATCTCACTCTTCATGCTTACACTGATGCAGATTGGGCTGGAAATGTTGAAGGTCGGAAAATCACTAGTGCTGGTGCATTATATATGGGACCCCGATTGGTATCTTGGTTCAGCAAGAACCAAAGCTCCATTTCCTTGTCTACAGCAGAAGCAGAATATGTGGCTACCGCATCATGTTGCACTCAACTTCTTTGGGTGATGCAAACCTTACAAGACATTCAGATCAAATGTTCACCTCCTATCTCCATTATGTGTGATAATACAAGTGCCATCAGTATCTCAAAGAATCCTGTTATGCATTCCAAGACCAAGCACATTCCCATCAAGTATCACTTCTTACATGAACAAGTACTTGAACAAAAGGTGAAGTTGGAATATGTTCCCTCCAAAGAACAAGTTGCTAATATATTTACCAAACCTTTACCCAGGGAAGCGTTCGAATATCTCAGACAGAAGCTAGGAGTAGTCTCTGCCATGCAGAAGATCAAATCTGCTTAAATTCATAAGATTAAATTGGATACGCGGGTTTCCTGAAGGAAAGTCGTGTATGCACGCGAGTTTATACATAGAAAACCGCATATGGGTGTTTGCTGACAATTTTTTTTGGTTTTGGTCAGCATTCTTCAGCACAGCTGCGGTGTTGTTGGGTATCTCTGGTGATGTTCCAGCTCTCATATTTATGTCTCAGATGAAGATGCCTTCATGATTTGTTGTTGAAAGTGTTCAGGATGCACAGGCTAAGGGGGAGCATTAGTCATGTGGAAAGGATGCATTGTTGGCATTCTAATTATTTGTTGTAGTTTGATCTCATGCTTGAATTTTTTTTATCTTGATTTCTGTAATTTGATGAAAAAGGTCATGTTGAGACCCATGATGTAAACATTGTAATATTTTGTCATGCAAAGACTTATTCCATTGTGTAAACCCACTTAGTTGGGTACTTAAGTCACATATGTAAATCCACTTGGTTGGATCATTGATGTAAGTATGAGTCCTTGGTGATAGGAAAGGTCATAGATTCATGTACTTCATTGAAAAATATTTTTGAAGATTCAGCATGAACTCAGGGGGAGCAAGCATGGTATCTTCAGTGCACATCAGATCTACAGAGATGTTCTTTCTATAAGAAAAGAAAAACCTTGTTTGGTTTTGATCTGCCCTTTCCCTTGATGTCAAAGGGGGAGAGTATCATGGTGTTTGAATAATGGTTATAATCAATGTACCTATCTGTTGTGGTGATCAAACACCATCATGGTTTCCATCAAGTCCAAAGGGGGAGATTGTTGGCACTATGATGCATTGTGTTTTCCTTGATGGCAACCTACTTGATGAAGTTGTCCTTGATGGAAACTGACTTGATGAGTTGTCTTTGGATAGAAACCTATTTGTTAATGATTTAAATCTGATGTATCTACAGAGTAGCTCAGAAGTAACAAAGAAAGAAATTCCAGTAAGTGCTAGAGTAATGATGAATAAGATATGTCACAAAGCATACGTGGGTTTGTAAAGGAAAAGTAGCGTATGTACGCAGAAAATTACGTACCAAGTAGTGTATGCCTATTTGCGCTCTAAATTTATAAAACCAGGGGACATTACCATGGTATTGGCCCACTGTATTGAGCGCTGGATTATCTATTTGATCCCGTCCAGGAATACCATCAGCAGTTGAGTGGTTTTGACTCATGGTATTGACAAAGGCTAAATCTATATAAGGAGAAGAATATCATAGTGCAAGGGTGTGCAAGTGGAAGGATTGTTGAGGAATAAATCTCTTTAAGATATATCTGCATGTTTGAACTCTGTTTATGATAGATCTGAATCTATGATGCACCCATAGATATTATGAAGGTTTAAAATCTCTATATCTAGAAATGATAAATCTCTAAGATGATCTGCAGAAGAAGAAATGGTGAAGATCTGGCGCAAGTCTGCTAAAGATAATGAAGAAATTTGGGTAAGTTTATAGATCTGGTCTGTTCTGCAAAATTTTCATTTACAGATCTATACGCTAGTTTGTCTCGGCAAAAGCGCGTGTATACGCGGGTTCGTTTAAAGAAAAGCGCGTATGGAAGTTAGGGTTTCTGAAGCTTATTTACAGATATTACTTCTGATAATTCTATTTTCTCTCTGTTGTCTGTCAATGAAGTTCTGAGTTTAAATATGGAGAATGTTGTTGATTTGATAGTGAACAAATCTAATCAATGATTGAGAAAACATGGTGAAGGAGGAGTAACTGTCTAACAGTTCTGCATTGTTGTGAGATTTTCTGAACTGAATGTTTCACATCTGAATCTGAGTCTGAATAGATTCTGAAACGAAGTATGCACTGAAGCATACACAGGTTGGTGCAAATAAAAGCGTGTGTATACGCGGAGACGGTAAAGAAAAGTCGCGTATTCTTCCAGAATATAAAAATCCATATGCACTGAAGCATACGCAGGTTGGTGAGCAGAAGAGCGCGTATATACGCAGGTTACGTAAATAAAAATAGCATATGGTTCCTAAATGAATAGTTTTTCAAGGTTGAATGTGTATCTGATTATCTTCTCTTATGTCTAGGTTATTTCTTATACTCTGGTTACAGTGGTCTTACTGTTCTGATTGAAGTTTTTGAACAAAGTATGGTTGTTGAAGTTAAGGGGTTGTGTTGAAGCTGTTGGATCCAGTATGAAAATTGATGAAATGTGGTCAGCAGTAGAGCTGAGGGTTGAAGCCTTTAGTATGAAAGAAGAATCTTTCTATCAATAGAAGCTGGTGATTGATTTCAGGGGGTCGAAGCTCCCTTCCAAGAGAGGCTGGTAAACAAGATCAGGGGGTTGAAGCTCCCTTATAGTTGCAGCTGGAAAACGAGAGAAGGTTGCAGCCTTCTGTAGGTAGAATCCTACGTACTGGTATGAGTCTGCATTAGTACTATGTTGTAAAATGTTCTCTATATAATAAAGATTGAAGACAGAGACGACAGCAGTGGTGGTTTTCTCCCGAATTGGGTTTCCACCTTAAATATTGGTGTTCATGTGTGTGATGCTTTATTCTATTGATTACTACTCATAACTTCTAACCTGATACATAACTGATAAATCTATTTATAAGACTGCTTCTGAGAATTTTTCTAAATCTGCAAAGTTAAATCAGTATACGCTAGTTTCCTTCTTCATTTCCGCGTGCATATGCTAGTTCCGTTCATAAAAACCGTGTATGGAAATCTGCTCAAAGAAAAAAATTGAATTTATTATATAAGCTCTAAATACTGATTCACCCCCCCTCTCAGTATTTTTCTTAACATAATGGGCTGAAGGAGTTCAACGATAGCAATGTTCCTAAGCCAGGATCTAGCGATGTTGTCGTTCTTGACGCATGGCAAAATAAGGTATCAAAGTGTCGAAGGATTCTGTTGGAAGGTGTGAAGGACCACATTGTGTCCACCCTTCATGGGAAAGCCACTCTATTCTTAATGTGGAAGGCTTTGACAGACTTGTTCCAAAGCAGAAGTGACCAGAGGAAGTTGGCGCTTAAAGACAAACTCAGGAAAATAAAAATGGAGAAAGGTGAGAGTATACCAAAATACCTCATGAAGTTTTTCCACTACAAGGATGAGCTGGGAAGTGTGGGGGTTACTTTTGATGAAGAAGACTTGGTGAGCTTGGCTCTCCTTGGGCTTCCGAAGATTTGGCATAGCTACGAAGACTCTATCAATGGATGGGAGAAACTGCCAGGATGGGAGCGACTTTGGTCGAATCTTGTGCAGGAGGAGATAAGGAGGGGTACCAGGGATGGATCTTCATTGAATAATGAAGATGAAGAAAATTACGCTTTGGCTGCCAAAGCTCAAAAAGGAAAAGGGAATAAATCTTCCAAATCCGAAGCTAAAGGCAAGAAGCAGGATTTGTCCAAGGTGAAGTGTTTTCACTGTCACCAGCACGGGCATTTCGCCACTAATTTCCCACAGAAGAAGAAGAATAAGAGCGTTGTTGGTTCTGCAGTAGGAGAGGCCTTAGCCTCGCAGTTTGAACTCGACTTTTCTTTGATCGCATGCTTGGTTTCAAGTGTGATGGGACTGGTGTGGTTTCTTGACATTGGTGCGTCTTTCCATATGACCAGAGACAAATATTTGTTTAGTGATCTGGAGGAAAAGGATCTTGGAGTTCACATCGAGATGGGTGATGATGGTCGATACAGTGCAACTGGTATCGGGACCATTTCCTTTGAGAGGTAATCTGGTAAACCTTTCATCTTGAAGGATGTCATGCATGTTCCAGGATTGAATAAGAATCTGATCTCTGTGGCGATGTTGGAAGACAAGGGTTATGATGTTGTTTTCAGTGAGGGAAAATCTTTCCTCCGACATAAAACAACTGGTCAAACCAGAAGGATAGGGATTAGAGTTAAGAATATTTATCAATTACAGGTAGATGGCTACGCTACAATGGCATGCAAAGCAGAATGAGTGGTGAGCCGAGATGAGGGCGAATTTTGGCACAAGAGATTGGGCCATCTTCACCATGGCGCTTTGAAAATTTTTGCAGCAGATTTCTACTGGGCTTCCCAAAGGTACACTTGAGTAGTCAGATTAGTGCAAGGGATGTACTTTAGGAAAATTTGTGAAGACCAATTTTTATGAGAAGGATAGTCATGCTTCGACGATCCTTGAGAGAATTCACAGAGACGTGTGTGGACCTTTCTCGGTTGCTTCAACAGCAAAGCACAAGTATTATGTGATATTTGTTGATGACTTTTCTCGTAAGCGTTGGATCTTCTTCATTCAAAAGAAGAGCGAGACATAATCAAAGTTCTGTGAGTTCAAGGCGTTGGTTGAGAAAGAGTCAGGGAAGCAGGTGAAAGCTTGAAGGAGCGATAATGGTGGTGAATACATCTTTGGTGAATTCAAAGACTTCTGTAGCAAAGAAGGAATTCGAAGAGAACTCATAGCGCCTCATAACCCACAACATAATGGGGTCGTGGAGAGAAATAACAGAATGATCATGGGTGTTGCACGGGCGATGTTGCATAATCAGGGCATTCCCATACACTTATGGGCTGAGGCATGCAACACTATGGTTTATGTGAAAAACTGTTGTCCCCATAGAGTACTTGGCATGAGTACACCCGAAGAGGTGTTTTCTAGTAAGAAGCCTGATATTTCTCATTTGAAGATTTTTGGCTCACCCGTTTACATTCATGTGACGAAGGATGCCAGGAAGAAGCTGGAGCTGACCGCAGAGGTTGGTATATTTTTGGGGTACACAGAAACACCCCACAATTATCGTGTGTATTTTCCAGACAGTCGGATGACTATTTTGCGACGGGATATCAAATTTCATGAGGAGAAATCCATGAAGTTGTCGCTTGAGAGGGAGCTACACTTGCATGCAGAGGAGGAGCTACTTGTTCCTAAAGATGAGCCTCAAGATGTGGATCAGCCACAAGAAGAGGTTCGTGGAGTGGAAGAAAGCACACATGCAGCACACAACATCAGAGGGCAGAAACGCACTACAGAAGCTGAGCTACTGAATTTTGATGCAGTGCAGAATGTAGGAGTTCCTACATCATAGTGTAGACAGAGACAGTCACCTAACCAGTTTACTGGATACATGGCTCTGATGAGCAAGTGTATCGTGACGAAGCCATCCTCTTTCGAGGAAGTTGTGGAGGATCCTGCATGGGTAGATGCCATGGTGGAAGAGTATGATTCGATTGTCAGAAAAAGTGCATGGGAGATTGTCCCAAGGTCGGAAGGGAAATCAGTGGTAGGTTCGAGATGGATCTATAAAGTGAAGCAAGCTGTTTATGGGAGAATTGAGAAGTACAAGGCGAGATTTTTTGCCCAGGGCTTCTCACAGATCAAGGGGATCAACTATGAAGAAACCTTTGCACCTGTCGCAAGGTATTCTTCCATACGGACCATCCTTTCTCTCTCAGCGCAAATGGGTTGGCACATTCATTAGATGGATGTGAAGACTGCGTTCCTCAATGGAATCATTTAGGAGGAGGTGTACATTGAGCAGCCTGAAGGATTTGAAATCTTCAGCAGCGATTCGCATGTGTGCAGGCTCAAAAAAGCGTTGTATGGGCTGAAACAAGCACCTCGTGCTTGGTACACACGGATAGACAATTATTTCACCAGACTTGGTTTCGCCAAGTGTGAGGTAGATCCAAACCTATACAAGATTGTGGTGGATGGTAAGCTTTTGATCATTGTGCTTTATGTATATGATTTAATACTAATGGGTGATGAACTGTTGATACACTCATGCAAGGCATATCTTATAGAGGAGTTTGAGATGAAGGACTTGGGCCTCCTTCATTATTTCCTGGGATTGGAAATTTGGCAGCGGAAAGGTGAACTATTTGTGTCTCAAGGCAAGTATGCCCGGGAGATACTAGAGAAGTTCGACACGCAAGGCTGCAAGCCTATCGACACTCCTCTTCCTGGTGGTTGGAGGAAAGCAGATGCTACATCAGCAAAGGTATTGGATGCCACTGTTTATCGACAGTTGGTTGGTTCACTCATGTATTTAGTCAATACACGACCAGAAATATGCTATGCTATGAACCAGCTTTCACAAGCGATCGTTAAGCCTACCAAGCTCTTTTGGAAGGCAGGAAAGCATGTCCAGAGGTATCTCAAGGGCACATCTAGGTATGGATTGTGGTACAGACAATTGGATAAGGTGAAGTTGCATGGCTTCATGGATGCAAATTGGGTAGGAAGCCCAACGGACAGAAAGAGCACATCTGGAGGGATTTTCAGTATCAGATCTACATCAGTTTCTTGGTACAACAGGAAACAAATATCCGTGGCACTCAGTTCAACGGAGGCCAAGTACATGCCAACAATCTTGGCTGCATGCGAGGCTATATGGATGAGGAAGATCTTGGTTGGTTTGTTTGGTTCACACTTAGATCCTACTGTGATATATTTTGATAATCAGAGTTGCATTAAACTCTCGGTTAATCTATTATTTCATGATAGATATAAACATATTGACATCCGGTACCATCATATCAGAGATTGTGTGCAGCGGAAAATCATGTTGCTTTCTTACATTCCTATAGAGGATCAGGATGCAGATATTCTGACGAAGGCGCTCACTAGGAGAAAATTCGAATACCATAGACACAGGATCGGGGTGGCAGATAATCCCTATCTTGTTGAGAGGGAGCATTGATATTCAACAAGATGATGAGCTTAGTGAAAAGAGTCGCCTTCACTAAGTGGGCCCACAGGCTATTTTTGGCGCAAAGTTTATTTTTAGACTATGTCTATTTTTAGACATGTCAATCATATTCTATGAGTTGCAGGATGCTATTTGTGGATGGTTGGTCAAGTTGGAAAAATAGATGGACTTCTATTTTTTAGACATATTGGGTGGAGTCTATTTTTAGACTGCCATTCTAAAAATAGATATGTCGAATATTATTAGCTCTTAATAATATTTGGACTTTAAACAGTATCTTATTCTCTTCGAGCACTTCAGTTAAGAGCACATATGTGGCACAACAGCTAACAGAAGGAATTACGTTATTCCTGAGGGTTTACTGGAGCTATTTCATGGAGGACTTCAGTTAGAACTCATGTGACAGACTTTGGTGGAGTTGGAGTAGTTGGTTGAGTTGTGTTCAGTTTAACTCAATTAGACTCAGTTGAGCTAGTTGTATCTAGTCTAACTGATTGATACACTGGTGAGAGTGGAGTGAATTAATTAGGTAATTAATTCACAAATACTAACTCATTAATCAACTAAATAATACATCAGTTAAGTACAGTGCATGGCAGTTTCAGTGGAGACTAGTGGAGAGATAGGTGAAAGGGCAAGTGTGACTATCAGTTGTGACTATACTGATGCATTGATTGCATCCAACACTCAGTGGAGATGCCAATGAGGATTGCGCAGTCAATCCAAGTGGAATTTGCACTCATTCAGGGCCATATTCTTCAGCAGGGATTGCGCAGTAGAGGCAGGCTAGCAGGTGGCAAAGATCGATGCATGGATTTGCAAGATTGGGCCTGATTAGTGTGTAGCGATTGTATTGTACTGAGAGTTTGATATGATCAGCTTTTTATGAGGATTGTTACATGATCTCTATGACATATATTATATACAGATATTTGGGGTTTTCGGCTTCAGGCTTTCCCGTTAAACAACTGTGTTAATGTGTGTGAATTTTTATTGTTTCATGTGTGCATTGCAATCTTGATTTAATTTCCGCAAATGATCAATGGTGGAATAGATTATGTATTTTGCATGAAGTTAAAATAGTGTGATATCAGGAGAATCTTGGACATATAACACATAAGTTATATAATTTCTACAGGAGATTAGGCATAACTTTGCCTTGAAGAATCCAAATCAGGTCTGACCTATGGCATTGGAAAGTGGACTCAGAGGGCTACTATAAGACTAAATTTCAGATCTTGAAGATCCCAAATCACAGAGATGAATTAGGTTCAATATAGACCTCCTAAAAAGCAAGAAAAATGTGTGTATTTGTTTTTTTAATTGCATAAATTTTGTTTGAAGTGATTCCAAGGGCATATTGAAGAATAGATATAAGTATTGGATTCTAAAATGCCTCCAAAAACTAATTCTACACCCATTAATCCCTAATAAAACTCTACTATGACGCATGACGAGGAAGAATTGCAACATGATATATTAAAATTACGGGACCAAGTGCAACAAATTTTGCTCTAACAAAGAGCAACCAAGGATGAACTAAAATGTGACATGGATGGTTTAAAAGGTGACATGGATGGTTTGAAAGTACACATGGAAGCTAATATGGATGGAATGGAAGATAAGATCGATGGTCTGGAAGCAAAACTTGAAGGTTTGAAGGAAGTTTTGACAAAATTTCTACAAGAAAAGCTTCCTAATAGTGAAAATTTAATAGAGGAAACTCATGATAAGAACGAAAGAAATGTTAATCATTATTTCATAGACTCTAACATTGGATATAAAACCCAACATATTCCAAAGGTCGATATGAGGAAGTTTTATGGCAAGGATCCTATAACATGGATACTACAAATGGAGCAATAATTTGAGCTCCATAATGTGAAACCCACACAAAAGGTACGCATTGCAACTTTATATTTAGAACAAAATCAATTTGTATGGTATCGATGGCTTTGTTCTCGCAAACCAATTTTCACTTGGTCAATTTTTACAGAGGATATGATAGCACATATTATGAGGATACAAAGAGCAACACCATATTTAGCCAATTGATAAATCTCAAACAAAAGGGTTCAATGATGGAGCACATTGAGGACTTCCAAAAATTGAATATAAGGGTAAAATATATTCTAGAGGAACATAGGATTGATGTATTCATAAGGACATTAAAGGATAACATCCAACATGAGGTTCCCCTTTGGGAACCTGATACATTGGAGAAGGCATTCAGGTTGGTAAGAAAAAATGAAAGCAAAATTATGGCAACAAGGAAGCCTACCACTCACAACTATAAAGATGGAAGTGTTGCTATTCCTAGCCATCCACAACCTACATGGTTGACACCACAATATTTGTAAGAAAAAAGAGCAAAATTCCTTTGTTACAGTTGTGATAACAATTACACTAAATTTCATAAGTGTGTTGAGAATTAATTATTTTACATAGATTGTGAAGAGGAGGAAGAAAAGGAACAGGAAACTTCAAAAGAAGAGGATATACATCAGGAACCGGCCTTAGAGAAATAAAATATGAATCTGACCATATCTTGTAATGAATTGGTAGGAATTACCAAGCCTCAAACTCTCAAGATAAAAGGAAATATCAAGAAGAAAAAAGTAATAGTATTGATTGATTCAGGTATTACCCATAATTTTATTCATTGTAAGATAGCGGAGTAATTGAATTGCTTCCTATATCCAGCACCAGAGTTTCAAGTGATCGTTTCAAATGGAGGAACTATAAATTTATTTGGAAAGTGCCATAATATCAAGTTAACCATGGGGGAATATGTATTTAATAGCCCAATTATTTCCATTCCAATGGGTGGTGCTTATGTGGTATTAGGAGTTCAATGGTTAAAATCTTTGGGTTCAATAACTTTTAATTTTCAAGAAATTTTCTCGAAATTTTTTTGGAAGGAAAGGATGTTGAATTAAGGGGTAGTACAGGGAAAAAATGAAATATAATCATATCTAATGGCATGACAAAGCTTCTAAATAAATAACAATGAGGTGTAATTGCAAAATTATGCTCACTAGATTTTCAGACATCCAAATCATCTATTTCTCCAGATATCCAAAAAGTCTTGGACAATTGTTCCAAGGTATTTGAGACTCAAAAATGCCTCCCACCTATTTATGATCATGATGATGCTATTCATTTGATTCCTGGAAGTGTTCCTCCAAACATCGGGCCTTCCAAATATCCTTATGCCTAAAAGAGAGAAATTGAACATATGATTGCAGAAATGCTAGAAGTCGGTATAATTCAACCTAATTAAAGCTCTTTCTCTATTCCAGTAGTATTGGTGCACAAGAAGGATGGATCATGGCGCATGTGTCCAGACTATAGGGAGCTCAAAAAGCTCACTATTAAAGATAAATTTCTCATTTCTGTCATTGATGAATTATTGGATGAATTACATGGAGTGATTTACTTTACCAAGTTGGATCTTCATTCAGGATATCATCAAATTAGAACTAAGACTGAAGACATTCCAAAAACAACATTTATAACTCATGAGGGTCATTATTCATTTTTTTCCATGCCTTATGTTAGAGTCAGAATATGTATTCTGCCATCAGTGATCGATATCATTCCTTCATTTCTCATTTTAGGTGTCTAATTCTGAAATTTTTATATCATTCCATTAGGTCATGCTAAAAATTCTTTCATTGATGGTAGCTTGCCTCAATAAAATTTCACTCTCCTTCAGAGAACCATATTTGCTGACTCACTCCCATGACTTCTTGAGCATAATAACACCTATGAAAATGCCCATTTAACCATGTTTTGTCTCAATTAAAGTCATTCATGGAGATCAAGTCTTAAAGTATCATTAGGTCAATAGGGTTTTCTATTTCAATGTCAAAAATGAATTACTCCATCCAAATAAAGTCAGAAAACATATGAGAGTGTCTCAAAGACATTTTATCTTCCTCTAGAAAAGATCATCACTATATAACTATTATATTTTTCAAGTTTTAATTTTGATTTCTATGATTTTAATATCAAAATGTCATTTTGATATAAAATCAAAAATGTAATTTATTTTTTATTTTCAAATGTAATTTTATGTTTTTATTATGTAATAATTCATTCCCTAAGCTACCAACTCAAGAAATCTTTCCCAAATGAAGCAAAGAATTTCAAACTCCATCAGTTGATCAACTTACAAAACAAAAAGTCAAAAAAGTCAAAGAGTATCAATGTCAAAGTTTGAAAAGAGAAAAGTGAACATAAGGAAATTGGGTTATTCAAATTATAAATCAAATCCACTAGAATATAAAAGCCCTCAAATCCTCAAGACAAATCTCATTTGTTTCATTCATCCTTCAACAATCTTCAACAAAGGAGAAAATTCGTAATTTCAAAGTGTAACTAGTTAAATTTCCTGGTCGCTGTGCATTTTCCATGTCGTTGCACGTTCAGGAGGGACGCTGTACATTTGGGGAGGACGCTGCACGTTTGGCTGAGCTCTTCAGTGCAATTTCTAACTGGCGCTGCGTGTTTGGAGAGTTCTTTGTGTGTTTGGAAAGGACGTCGCATGTTTGAGCAGGACTTTGCGCATTTGAGCAGGACATTGCGCGTTCACTCAGCAAGTGCCAAAAACCTTCTCACTGCCTACCACTCCATCATTTCATGCCAAATATCCGCAAATGGGTTCTTCAAAGCTCCATTTATCAGTAAGTAACCCATCCATCATCTCATTGATGTATTTTTGTGCTTCATAGTCATTCAAACTCATTTCTAAAGCAATAAAACCTAATTCTTATTTAAACCTAATCCCTAAACTATTATACAGTTCCTGTCATATTCCTATAAACATTTTCCCATTTCCCTATAACCCCATTCCCTAAAACAATATCATCCTTAATAGCTCTAAGTCCTAGGGTTTTCACTAACCTAAGCTCCCTTCACATTCCCATTCCCTTCATTTCCCAACACTTCCTTTCACTTCACATTTCCTCCATTTCATTTCATCACCCTAGGTTTTTTTACATCAACTATGGCTGAAGAGGATAACAGAAGTTCTAGTGAGGAAGAGAGACAGAAGAAAAATCCATATAAGAAGGGAGGGGAAGTCATCAGACATGAAACATCAACTACTAGAGAGCTTATGGCATCTCCCCTCACTATGTCATGCTTTAAGCATGTAGGTTGTTTCAAATTTTGTGAGAAAATTCAAAGAATCTAGTACCATCCTATGTTGACAAGACTGTTCATCTCTAGCATTCATGACAAACATGTCACTCTTGCAACGGTCAGTTTCACTATGTCCACTGATATCATTGTAGATGCTATAGGGATCACAAATGTAGGATGAAAGATGGTTTAAACAAGGAAACCTCAATCATTATTATTATGAGCCATATCTTAAACCAAGGTACAAGAATAATAAAAAGAAAAATTTTCCTTTCTCCCACCTCCTTGACAGATATGTCCCCATGATGAAAATCACCATGAAATACTTCACCTGTGAGGGAATGTTTTCTAGAGTATATTCCTATCATATCTAGCTCCTCATGCACTTCATTATGGTTAGAATTCTTCACATGCCCTATTATATCTCCTAGAGCATTGATAAAATCGCATTTATTTCCCAAAATAGAGATTATTATCATCAAATGCAGAATCTCTTCCACCACTCCCTCATCAAAGTGATAGTCATGCATCAACTTGGTCAATTAAACATTCCATGGGACACCTTCATATCCAATGAGATTTTCACTGCCCCACCTAGTCAACATGGCCAGAATGCACCTTTATCATCTCATCCTCCCTCATCTATCTCTCCATCTCAACCTATTGTTCATACACCATTACCAAGTCAGCTCCACTCACATCATTCACCTCATATTGAGCCTTCTTCTTCACCTTTTTATAACCCTACATCATCATCACATTATGACTCTGAGTCATCAAGCAGTGATGAAGACATTGAGGCAAAATGGGCTAATTTGACTGAGGTTTATCCTTTGCCCAAAACTTACCAGAGAGGCTATAGGCATGTGTTTGCTTCACTTGGAATGAAAGGGGCCATGCCTTCTTCATGAACACAACAGGTAGATAAAGGTAAGAAACAGATGGTGGAGCTAGTATTTCATGATGAGGAGGACAACCATCAGATAGAGCAAGAATTTTAGTTGATTGACCTAGGTGAGAAGGATGAAGGAAAAAATATCAATGAAATAATTAAAGGTAAAGAGGCTAAGATTAATGAGCTCCAAAATAATCTTGATACAGCTAAGTATGTGATTGACTTCCTTGAGAAAGAAAATTAACAGCTGAAGACCAAGCAGGCCATCAATGAGGTGAAATGCATCAAAGAACAAAGAGAGGCAGAGAAGGTAAAAGCCTTGATTGAGGAAACATTGGAAAAATTTTGTAAACTTGATGATGATGAGGATCAGCCTCAAAGACAGAAACCTAGGAATAGAGGGCTGAAAAGAGGTCTAGCCCTAGAGAGACAAAGGGAAGCTAACCTAGGAGACCAGCTTACACTAAATGAACAACTTGCCCTAGAAATCAGCAAGAACAAGGAACCATGGCTTGAAAGAGACAATCTACATTTGGAAAAATTGCTAGAGAGAGCCAACAATTACAATGACTTGTTGAGGACAAGAAGAAAACTTCATTCCCAGAAAGAGAGAATTGCATTGGCCAAGCTCAAAAGAGCCAATGCCAAGATTGAATTTTTGACTAAGAAAAAAGAGAAAGAGAAGTTAGACATACTTGCTGAGCTGTCACTCCATGCCTCAAACACTTGATGAGAAATTACCCTCACAATTTTGACAAAAATTTGGCATACTTATCATTTTGATCATTTCTGTGTTTTTGAGAATATTATGCACACAGAAAATTTGTTAAACGCGTAAAGCCTTCGACGCTATGCTCTTTTTTGGAGTATCTAAAAGACAAATGGACACCACCAACATTTTTTTATTGATGAGGACATCAACCCTATGAATTTTCAGAGCTTTTGGAGGAGAACTGGTTCATCAAAAAGTCAAAAAACCATCAACATTTCATGTTTCTGCCTCAAAATCTTCCTAGTCGCTACGTGTTTACCAATTTTGGGAGAAGAGGTTTTTGACGAGGAAAATGAGCACCATTTTGAAAATGGGAGTTAGTTCTGGAAATAATACTCAAAGGGATTTACAACGAGCCATCATGGAGCAGATTTTGATATCGAGAAGGCCCTAAAATTTAGCCTTGAACAGAGGTCATTTTTTTTCTTGGACGCTGCATGTTTTATGTTGAGCTCCAAAAACGTTCTTTCTTCCACCACATTCCACTCCATTTTTTTTATCCATTATTAATCCCGGACTCAAATGATCAATGAAATTAGTTAAAATTTCTTTAAGAATTAATATCGTGGCTAACTTGCTATGTTTTTATGATTGTGTCATTGTAGTACTTTTTGAACTGAAACTAGCTACAGAATGCAGACATTCTGTAGCTAGTTGCCAATTCTGCAGCCATCTTCATGTTTAAGCAGGTTCCAGATGTACTCTCAGGGAAAGCCACACATGGTCGTATTCCACGTCATGCCCTCAGCATTTGTTGCACTCCATGAATATCGAACGGAATTCTGTACGTGGTTATGCACGTGAGAACTCAAGCTAGGAGATAGACTCCTAATAGGACAAGGACAGTCCAGATGTCCTTTGTCATATTACGATGCCACCTTTAGAGTTCTAGTTCGATTTTAATATGGAAAGACATTAATCCCTGTATTATCTCAAGTTCTGTTATGTAAATTTGCTATAAATATGCTCGGGAAACCGAGAGAAAAAGGTTAGATTTTGGTTAGATTTTATGGTTGACTGCTAGATCTTTGAAGTCCGAGAATACTCTGTTTTGAAGTGATTCCTCTTTAATGAAAGAAGCATCATTTCCTTGAACGTGTTGAGTCGATTTTGAACTAGATTTCGTGCTACTCTGGTGGTAGAGGGCCCCTGCCTCCTGAGTGGCCTTGTTTATACAGTAGATAAGTATTTTAGTCTCGCTTTTATTTCTAGTTTAAGTAGATTTCTGAAGATTATGTTCATATTTGTTTATATTTACTATCATAGCCAAACTTACTCTAATCAACTCTTCCAAAATATCATTATGAAGAATAAGGCACAACTGTGATAGTGTAGGTTTTAGTTGCATTTGCTTTCATTAATTATCACAGTTAGAACTTACTCTAATAAACTTTTCCAAAATATCATTATGATGAATAAGGCATAACTGTGGTATTGTAGGTTTTAGTTGCTAAGTTTACACTAAGTGCCAGTATTACTCTTACAAATCTCTTCCAAAATATCATAATAATGAGTAAGAGGTAGTTGTGGTGTCTTAGATTTTAGTTGTAATTGCTTTCAGTATTGTGTCTATGTTCAATTGCATTAAATAATACAGCCATACTTGTTCTCACAAACTCTTCCAAAATATCATTCATACTGAACAAGATGGGTTGTATAATTCCTTAGGTTAGTTGCATGTTAATTTAGTTATAGCACTCCGGAGGTAGAATGCATGTGGTTCAGCTCTGTCATTTCATTTCCAGTTTGATAATGGATTTTCAGTTTAACTTAAAATAGACTAGTGGCACTCTAGTTTAGTTTTATCTCACTGTATTAGCACTCCAGTTTAGCTGTCATCCATTGCATTTTTAAATTATATTAGTTGTTAAATTTAAATACCACGGTCTTCATTATTTACAAAACTTCGTTTGTTCCAAATTCATATTAATACACAATTACCTGGACAGAAGTTAGTATCAGTCTAAAGGCCGGAGTATTTTGCAAACCTTTTTACCATTTCACAAACAAGCCTTTTCTCAAAGACTATTTTAAAAAGAGAAAGCTATAACTTTTGGAATGAGGCCTAGTGGTGTTAAATTGAGTTGCAGAACAGAATTAGAAGCTAGTTTAGAATAGAAATCTTATGGTGCTACAAATGTTCTTTTCCAAATATATTCCAATAGACCTTCAATCATGGATGAGATGTTGTAACATTGTAAGTTGATCGTTTGATTGTTTAGTTAGGAGAACTTCATTTACACTTAACTGCCCATTTCTCAAGCTCTTCCAAAACATCTTTAATGAATGAATTGGACAAGTTAAGCTCATGTTGTGATTTATTTCCTTGAAGTCATTATCAAGCTTTGTATTTTGCTAGCCATAGTTTAGGCTTTTTTTTGTTTCAGTATTTGCATTTGTCATTTTTCATCCATAATTTAGACTTCACTCTGTTTTTAACCAGTAGCTTCTTTTCACCAGCATTTAGTTCTTTCCCTTGTGAACATAAAACCATAAAAAACCCAAAAACATCATAAAACACTAGACACAACGTAGTGAGAAACAAATACCTAGGCACATATAGTGCACCACACTTCAGCAGTTTACCAACCCTGGTTGACAATTAATGAACTCAATTTAGGAGACTAGGTTGAGCACAAACATTTTACAAGCAAATTGTGTTTTTTACAGCCTTCAGCAGTTTTTTGAGTTTCACTCGAGTTTGAATTTTACCTTGGGAAATGAGGAATTTACCTATGTAAATGATCAATATGAATGTAATTATCATGTTATTACTATTTACTATGGTAAATACATTAGGTAAGTAAATTATATGAGGTGTAATGAATCAGTTCACTTGAGATAGGAATGAGTCACTTTTTTCATCCTATACTCTAGCTATCAGTTCAGATTTTTGTGTAATATCTCCCTCACTTCTTGGATTCGACCCCTGGGGATGAGTGGAGGTGATTTTCATGTCTATTTAGATCATTTTTTCATGGGATTCAAGGGTCAGAATGGTTGGAATCAGTTTCATTTTGCTACTTGATCAAGGAGACTTTGTACTCAATTTTGGACAAGCTAATAAAGAGAAGTTGCAACTACATTTATGGGATACCTGTGGTATTGAATGTCTTTCATTGTGTCTTCTTCAATGACATATGTTTGAATGTATTTTTCATTTCCCTTTTATTTCTAATTTATGATCTTTTATGAGTTTTAAATTTAGAATACATGTTAGCCATGCTCTATTTTGGGTAACTGATCATATTTTGTTTCATTATATTTTGTCTAAGATAAATACATATCTTATGCTTCTCTCAGCCTCCTTACAATTTCAAAACCATTCCATAACAATTTTCTTCAAGTGATTGGCATTGTACCTACCTTTCCCCATTGATCCCTGCAACCCTAACTCTATTGCCCTGACCTAGCTTTCCTTGACCTAATTCCATTATCCACCGATTAACCCAAACAAAACCAAATTAAAACAACCCCTTGCACTTATTACCTAGCCTAAAACCCTAATTTCTCTATCCCTCTTTGCTGTGACCCTTTTGGAGAGATCCCTCTCTGGCTTGATAGGGATAGATATCAAGTCAAAAGCTTAGTTTGTGGTTACCTTTGTTGGGATTCCTTCCTCAGCCTTGGGAATCTGGTGGAGTGATAACATATTGGCATCGTTGTCAGGGAATGAAGAGACAAAATTTTCCCTGGGTGTACGACGAAGATCAATTGGAAATTGATCCATTGATGATAAGATCAAGTTTCGGAACGCTAATTTCATAAGTGCAATGCCTCGCAGCAGATCTGGCTTCTACAAGATACACTAGATCGGATCTAGACCCTGATCCAGTTGATCCTATTGATGATCCGGAGCAATTATTTCGAAGAAAATGATATCGAACTCCGCAAATTCAATCAGGACAAGCTCCATTGGTAAGATCGGTATCTCTACCTGCAAAATTGCTTTCTCTAGAAGATATACCCTATGACATAAAGTTTGAATTATCTTTATTCAAGTCCAAATCTGAAACTTCCTTGTCTGATATATTTTTTGATCCTCTAAGATTATCTGAAGTAAAATATTTGTTAGAATTAGATTTAAGTTCTTTGAAATATTGGTTTTACAAAGAAATCAAGCCTGAACCTGACCTAGACATTAAAGAGTGGATCAAATTTTATCATCCCGAAGAATTTTTTGTTACATATGAACCTCAAACTTATTCAATCTCAGTATATTCATCTGCACCTTCAAATTCATCATACATCCCTGCTAATTCAACACCAACAGTTTCAGCTCCTTTACCCATTCATCCCATCCCTCCGGATATTAACCCAGTACACCATCTAGCCAGAATTATGGCTCATTTTGGACCATTAGTGCTCCCTGGTAATCTTGTTGATCTACCTCAAGGGTATGGTCAAAGGCTTCCCCTTTTTTATGAAAACTCTGAAATCACTTCCCATCAACACATAGCCAAAATCACAACCTTTATAGATTTGGAGGAGTTATATGAAAATGATGCCAAGATGCGAATTAGTGCACAAAGTTTTTCGAGTGAAGTCAAAGTCTAGTTCTGTGCCCTAGCAGCATATTCAATTAGGACTCCCGCTAAATTGACTGACGCTTTCTTAGCCAAGTGGGGTGAAAATAAAAACCCTTTACAGATCCTTGTTGAATATGATTCCTTTTGACGTAATCCCAATGAATCAGTGCCTGATTACAATCCCGATATTTCAGAATTTATAATTCCATTCCTAATGAAATGAAACCACCTTTTGGTTTATCCCTTTTGCATTATCCCAATGCCTTTGATCCAGATATGTCCTATTCATTGAGAGAAATAAATCTCGCCACCCTTGAAGATATGATAAAGAATTCAGTGAGTGTTGAAGAAAATATTTTAATTAAGAAGGTCAAAAGTAAAGGTGATTGGAAAGTGACTATCAAAGAGGAACACTCCACTTCATCTGATACCAAATTTGATGCTTTTCTGAAAAACATGGAGGTAATGGTTGATAAGATTTCTATTTCAGATAGACAGACTGAACCTCAAATCAAAAATTCAAACTTCTTAGGCTAGTAGCAACCTCAGTTTCGAATAAAGCAGTGAGAACAAAAACCTCCCAAAACACAGCAGCAACAAATTGGAACACCACTTCAGCAGAACTATGCCCAAAGTGATGAAGAAGAAGAACCAACGATATAAGAGAATATTCTTTTCACAGTCAATGGTCAGCCCATTTTTCTCACCGAGGATGAAGAATGTGTGGAGAATACAAGTTCACCTAATGAAAAAAATTTCATAATGGTGAATGACCATGAATTAGAGGTAGAATCTTATGAAAATCAGAGAGGGTATCTAAATGCATCGAGTTCCCAGCAAAGGCAGTATACCTTAAGAGGCCGGGATTTTCCAATAACTCCACTTCCGAAGAAAATAGTTCAGGAGAAAGAAGCACCACCGTAACAAGTTTAGAATAAGGGTAAATAAATTGTAGCACCGAATCAGAATAGAAATAATCAGCCTACTACAAGTGCACCAGTCAAAGAAAAATACATTCAGAGAAAGGAATTTGCACCCAAATATCATGTCGAAAAAATGGATGTTATTGCGAAAGAGGTAGACAAAACTACACTTTTTAATTCCGAGTTTGAAATTTCTAAATTAAAAGTTTCTATCCCTCTTACCGAGTTGGTCAAAATTGATAAGTTCAAAACCTATGTAGCCAAAACCTAAAAATTTGACCCTTTATCCAACATGGTTAATGTAGAGGATGATCAGCCTAAGTTGATATTTGGTCCTGCCATTGATGGCCAATCTGAAGATAGTGAAGTCCCACCATTCTATCTGAGTCAAAGTTCATCAGTGCAAGCTTCATAATACTATGTTAGACTCTGGGGCTTCCCACAACCTCATGCCCAAAGCCATCATGGAGAAGCTTGGCCTTGATATTACCTACCCATATCATTATCTATACTCATTTGATTCAGGTTGTGTCCACTTTTTAGGTCTAATCAAAGATCTAGTGGTATCCTTAGAACAAATCCCAGCCAAAAATTTCCTTATGGACGTGGTAGTTGCTAATATTTTGTTGTGAAACCAGCTCCAAAAATAGAAGAAAAGAGATATCAACACCTTATAAATAAGCCACTTAGAAGGGGAAACCTCCAATACATTACATGAATGAACAATTCTTGGATGATACAAATGACAAAACCTCCTTTCTATATATAGGAGTCCATGGGGCCACAATGTAATCCTAGCCGACCTAACAATAATAATTTAAGGGTACAATAATAACAATATGGGGGTTATAAGGGTACAATAATAACAATAAGGGGGTTACACTAACAAAAATAAGGGACTATACTAGTAATATAGGGACCTAACATGCCCCTCTCCTTCAAAAAAGTTTTGTCCTCAATGCTTGAGTAGCTCTAGGTGCTTCTATATAAAAGTATCATCCTCCCATGTAGAATATTCAGTGGGTAAGTTCTTCCACTTGATGAGATACTCTGAAATTGATCGATTTTGTAGTTTTCAAGTTCTGGTTTGCGTGACCGCTTCAAGTTCAAATATGATTTTTCCTTCCTCATCAAGTTATGGCAATATTGTTTGAACCGGAATATTTTCACCTATAACCTTCTTTAAGCATGAAACATGCAAAATTGGATTCACTTGTGAAGAAGCAGGAAGCTCCAATTTGTATGCCATAGTACCAATCTTTTGCAAAACCTTGTAAGGACCATAGTACTTTGGCGATAATTTATTATCCTTCTTAGCTTGCTTGAGGGACATTTGTTTGTATGGTTGTAGCCGTAAAAATACCCAATCTCCTACATCAAAACTTCTCTCACTGCGATGTTGATCTGCCCGTTGTTTCATTCGATTTTGTGCCAAATTCAGGTTATCCTTTAAGAGTTGGAGAACTTCTTGCTGATGCTCGATGTGATCTTCCACCGCTTGAACCTTCGAATTTTCCCTTAAAGATGATGTGATGGATGGTGGATGATATCCATAAAGTGCCATAAATGGGGTCATTTTTGCTGCAGTATGGAAGGAAGTGTTATACCACCATTCGGCAAGAGGTAACCACTTGACCCATTGTGTTTGTTTATCAGATACAAAACAACGAAGATATCCTTCCAAACATTTATTTACTATCTAAGTTTGACCATCAGATTGAGGATGATAAGATGAGCTATGAGCTAATTGAGTACCCAAACAAGAAAATAACTCCGTCCAAAAATTTCCAGTAAAAATGGGATCTCTGTCGCTCACAATAACCCTTGGGTTTCTATGTAGCTTTTGAATTGTGTCCATAAATGTAGTAGCAACTGTACTTTCTTTAAATGGATGAGATAATGCACAAAAGTGTGCATACTTGGTAAGTCTATCAACTACCACCATGATGACACTCTTTCCTTCGGACTTAGGTAAACCTGTGATAAAATCCATTGAAATCTCCTCCCAACATTGACTTGGAATGGATGAAGGTTGTAGAAGTCCCGGGGTCTTAATTGTTTCCACTTTATTCTGCTGGCAAACCAAACATTCCGCCACAAACTTTTGAATATCAGATTTAAGGCCATCCCAAAAAAATTCTTTCTTCACCCTGTGGTAAGTTTTTAAAAATCCTGAGTGTCCTCCTAAAGGAGAAGTGTGCAATTCCAGAAGAATCTTTTGTTTTAGTTGCGAATTCTTACAAAGATATAAGCGATCTTTGTACCATAAGGAATCATTTTTCCAACTAAATGTATCAGATGTACTAGGATCTTGCTGCAACTTTTGAATGAGTGTCCATACATCTTTGTCCTTCTTCCATTCATCTTTTGCTTCGATTATCCAATCTGGTTGGATAATAGAAATGGCACAAAGCAATGCTTCCACCTCTTCATTCTTTCTTGAGAGTGCATCTGCAACAACATTAAGCTTTCCTTTTTTGTAGATTATTTCAAAGTCATAACCCAACATCTTTGTAACCCATTTTTGCTACTCTTCTAAAGATAGTCTTTGTTCCAAAAAGTGTTTAAGACTATCATGATCAGTTTTTACCTTGAAGTGTCTTCCCATTAGGTAAGTTCCCCATTTATTTAGTGCATGCAGTATTGCTAACATTTCCTTCTCATAAATAGGTTTCTGTAAATACTTTCCTTTGATTGGACAACTTTCAAAAGCAATGGGTCTTCCTTCTTGCATTAAAACAGCACCAATTCCATTTCTTGAGGCATCACATTCCACAATAAAGGTTTTTGTGAAGTATGGCGTAGATAAGACCGGTGCTAGGCACATTGCCTCTTTAAGATGTTCAAAGGCCTTAGTTGCTTCAGGAGTCCATGAAAATCAATATTTCTTCAATAATGTTGTTAGAGGTGTTGTTATTCTCCCATAATTCTTAACAAACTTGCGATAATACCCTATTAACCCGAGAAATCCTCGCAACTGCTTTATGGTTGTGGGGACTTTCCATTCCTTAATGGCTTTAATTTATTTAGGGTCTACCTTAACACTCTCGTGAGATACAATATGACCCAGATATTCCACCTCTTGTACTCCAAAGAAACATTTGGATGTTTTTGCATATAATTGTTTCTTCTGTAATAGTTTGAGCACTCTGTCAACATGTTGAACATGATCCTTCCAAGACCTATTGTAGATTAGTATTTCATCAAAAAATGCTAGCACAAATTTTCTAAGGAAGGGTTTGAAAATGGAATTCATCAACCCTTGAAACGTAGAAGGTGAATTGGTAAGGCCAAAAGGCATGACCAAAAATTCATAATCACCCTCATGAATTTGAAATGCTATTTTCGGAATATCTTTAGTCTTCATTCTAATTTGATGATATCGTGAACGAAGATCCAACTTGGTAAATTAAATTGCTCCATGTAATTCATCCTATAATTCATCAATCACAGGAATGGGAAATTTATCCTTAATGGTGAGTTTATTGAGCTCCCTATAATAGGGACACATGCACCATGATCCATCCTTCTTGTGTACCAATACTATAGGAGCAGAGAAAGAACTTTGACTAGGTTGAATTATACATGCCTCTAACATTTCTGCAATCATACGTTCTGCTGTTATGACATGCCTCATCGAGCTGGGATGACTAATAATGAAGAGCCTTATACTGCATAGAAAATATAACAAGGACTGAATGGACTATTAAAGCCCCTTTTTCAACTATTGGAACCCTTGAAAAGGCTAAACTCCATCTTTTTGCTTTAAAAAGGCTCATTTTTTCATATCAGGCCTCTAAGCCCCTTTCGCTTAAGCCCGGGCCCCTTTTCCGCCATGAGACTGGACCTCGAGACCGAGCACTAAGCCCGTCAAAGATGGCATGTCGCTCTTTTAGGGTTCCCGCTTTCAATTTTGTTGTTTCGCCGATGGCCGATCCCCCGATGTGATCTTGACCATAGATCTCCTCCCATAGATCCAATGGTCATCGCTCCATTGTGCTACACTCATCCATCGCTCATCACACTTCGCTTCATCCAAAGTCCTTGCTCCTGAATTATGTTCCGCCGATGTGCGAAACCCCGATGCAATCTGGACCATTGATCTCCTTCTGCGGATCCAACGGTTATCGCTTCATCACTCCATCGCACATCACGCATCGCTCTTACCAATTTCCACTTTAGGTTTCACCGCTGACATTCTTTCCCCACCGATATAATCTGAACCGTTGATCTAGCTCCCCCAGATCCAACGGTCGGCGCTGCCTCACTGCATCGCAAGTCCCCTGCCTCATTCATCCATCAGTCATCCCCCGCAATATGATCCAGACTGTTGATCCTCACGATCCAATGGCCCACATTACTTCCACCTTTCTCCCTCCCGCACAACCTTTCTCCCTTCGCGTTAATCTCCACCGTTGATTTATCCGATCCAACAGCCTGCGGGACTACTCCCTTTTCCTCCCCATTTTATCTCCATGGTGCCCCCACAGTTGACTCCTTTGACTACGACATATTTTCATCCAACGACCTATATTCACTATGGAGGCACCCATCCTGCAGATCCGTCCATACCCCCAAGTGCCCCCGCAGTCGATCCCCACTATTGATGTCCATCATGATCCAACGGCTCACATTACTCCAGCATTTTCCACCTTGCCCTCTCCATCCTCCTTCATCTCTAGATCCCAACTATTTATCCTCATGATCCAACGGCTCCCATTGATCCCCTCTTTTCAAGTTCGCCCGATAAATTTTTGCTACACGACAGAGTTGCTGACGTCATCGCCAGTCCCACCCGACCGCACAAGTACGTCTGTCGCATTCATCTACAGCCGTTGATCTGGATTTCCCAAATTAGATGGTCCTCATTCGTTTTCATGTTCATTTCATCCAACAACATGATCATGTTGTTTTCGCACGAAATGGGTGGTTTTGTAAAGACACATGTTGCCCTCCAACTCTATCACGTCCATTTAGCCCCAAACCGCTTACCACCTCAACCCCGCGTGAATACCACCTCTAGTATTCCCAAAAACCGCCATTGCACCTCTTTGCGCCAAATACAGTTTTGAACCTATGTTTTCATGTTTTTTCGCCGTGAGGCCCTTTTCCACCGCATCTACTGCCTCCACACTTCTCCTCCGCCTTTACCCGAGCCATCTGAAGTAGTCAAACCATAAACGTAGGATTTACTTAATTTTTTTGCTATCTGTGTAGGTTTTTCATGGCCTTTTAATGTACACAGGACCTCCCGTAGCCAATCACAGTGGCTCGAGGCCGAGGATGACGATCCTCCATGCCCGAGAAGCAAATAAAAAGATGCAAAGTGGCAATTCCATGTCCAAGACAATGGATCATGACCATTGGCCATTCTATGGGACCCTCCAACACAGAAGGCCAGTTTTTCCACTACTGGCAGTACCGCATGCTCCAATACGGAAGGCTAGCTCTTTCCACGACTAACAGTGTCTCTTTTTCCAGCAGCAGCAGTGGTTCCACTTCATCAAACAGTAAGGATAAGCTATGACGGGGCCTATGTGGTCTTTTTACCATATATTATCTTCACTTTGTCATTTCGGGTGAAATCTTCAGATTTACTCTCGCAGTTTTTACTTTCAGTTCAGTCAATTGTCACATTTCAGTTAGAAACGGCTTTAGGCCTGAATTGTAAGATGATGAGAGGCAGTTTTTCTTCATCATCATTTTTGTTTTTGATTTAGACCTGCAACTACATATAAGCACACGGGGAAGATATTTTCCCAAAAATAACTTCTCTCACAAAGGAATCAAAGGTTATAAAAGCAGGAAGACAACACTAACAAAAGGTTCCAAATTTTCCAAAGAACTCACTAGTTCGAGTGTTCTGTATGTATTTTGTGTGGACTTTGATAGTATATGTTTGAAGATCCCGTAGGGACTCAGTAATAAGAAGCTTTGTTGGAATTTGGGATTCCGCTCTGGATAATTCACAGTTTGTAACTCTTCTTCGTGCTTTTTAATACAAAGGTTCATTTCATATCTCTCCACATTTCTTGTATCTAATGTTCTGCAATGCGAGTGCTCCCATGTTTAAATATGAATTTATCATAGTAGATACTCATATTTACTCATCCATAGTGCTTTAAATATGGCTCAGGCATGATACTTTGTTTCATTTCCTATCTCTACTGCCATTCTTCTGATACTAATTACAACGGATTCTTGTCTTTGAATGAGCCCAAATATATGGATTCTTATCTTTGCATAGGCCCAGTATATATGGACTCTTATCTTTGAATAAGCCCAGTTATAGTTAATATCTTATTCCACTTTCTGCCATTTTCATCACTCACATATAACTTGATATCTGTGTGTTCATTTTAGAAGTCAACCCCTTTACAATATTTTGTCTTAAATTTTTCTGATGCATTTACTTATTGAAGTTTGTACTCAGTTTCTGCAGTTTTCCTAGTTGTTGTGTTTAAATTTGGGGTCTTGGTTCCACCCTTATTAAAACCTTTCATCCAAGTGATAGTTGCGTGAGAGCTTAACATTTTCAACTGCAATCAGTGGAGTCATATTCTCCTTGCATTTAAGATGTCCTAGGCACTGGGCTTTACACAAATCAAGGTTGTCTCTAGGAGTTACAACATATTTCTGACGTCGTTGTCGGGGAAAGAATTTAAAGAACTAAATCCCTGGGCCTTGACAAATATCCATCCACCCTTCAGAATAGGTGAGCAGGAAGGGTTGGGAGTTGTAGATCCCTCACCTTGGCGACTCCACTATCATTCAAAGGATAAATCCATTTGCAGTCCTAGCTTCCCGAAAGCCACACTTGAGGTCAAATACATCCTAGTCGAAAACGCCTTCAGTGTCTGGTCTAGAGAATATTTTGCACAAAAGAGGTTGGAGAGAAATACAACCAGCTTATACAGATATTCCCAAATTCTCCCTAGAAGACTCTCCATCCTCCTCTCAATTAGATCAAGATCAAGGTTCTGATTCTACTGCAAGAACCCTTTATTATACTTCAGATAGCCCCTCCCTGGAAAATATTGAAGTAAAATATGAGGCTGAGTCTGTAGACACCACGAGCTTCTTTTTGCATCCCACTCCCAAAGCTGAATAAGTTAAAGAAGTCACAGAGTTTTCCACTTCTCATATTCCAGCAGTTCAATTGGCCCCTCAAACCTCTGTTCAATATATCCCCATTGTCATACATACTTATCTTCCACCACCTCTGTTAGTATGAATTCTTTGTCGAAGCGTACGAAAAAGAACCACTTTAGCTACGCATAACTAATAGCCCTAACAACAATAATGGCTGCAAAACATCTTCAGATCTGCAATTAGTAGTTAAAGTGCTGCAACAAACAGATCTATACATGGAAAGATATTAAGCAGTGAAGTAAAGAGTTTGCTCCATGCATCCAACAGACAAGACAAGAACACGATTTTTGAATGAATTTTTATATTACAGGGCACCCGGGAGGAAACAAGAAGGTGTATCCAGATCTCCTCAATGGGATGGGTTCTTTGTAGTCCTCAGCACTTCAGATCTAAGCTTTCTCTCTCTTGTAGATGTAGAAGACCCAATGTAGAAGGTAGAGCTCAATGGGAGCAACAATGGCAGAAAATGAGACCGAGTGTATAGATCCAGAGTGATCTAGTATGCAACAAAAGGTGAAGAATGATGGGGAAAACCCTCCTATTTATAACAAAATATTGGGTCATTCTAGATCTTAGTGCATGATTAAAATAATGTTAACCAAATCTAGATCCACCTCTATGGAATATTTTATTATTATTTGTTGGAGGGAAAGGGTGTTTGACTTGGGTCAAATCCCTTGATTAGTGAAAAATAAATAAATAAATGATTTATTTATCTTTTTAATGAAGTGGTTGGGATATAATCAAATAAATAATGATTTAGTTGATTAATGGTGGTTGATTTGGTCATATTTAACAAGGAATATTATTTAAATAATTATTCCTAGAAAATAATAAGATAACTATGGGTTTATCTCATTAATTTCTTTGTTTTTGGGTTAAACATGACTGGGAATAATAATTAAATTATGGTTTAATTAATTATTCCTTTTCGGGTTTCCTAATTAACATAGTGAAAGCAGTTTTACTTGGGGTAAAACTGGTCTTACATGGTGTACTTGGGTCCATCTAATGATGAAGAGTTAGATGACCAAAAAATGGTGTAACAACCTCCCTTCATACATCAGAATCCCCCGCCACCTCCACAACATCCGATGGTTGTTCCTAGCTTCTTACTAAACAAATATGCCCCCCTGGCATTGCCTCAGATCTTGAATGACATGCCTTAGGATTACTTAAAGATCCTACCTTGTTTCAATGGAGAAAATGATACTGAAGCTCAGGAACACCTGGAAGTTTTCTGCGCCTTCGGAGAAAATTTCAATGTTGAACATCTCGATGTGGTGTTGAGTTTTTTTGTCCAGTCTCTAGATGGAGAGGCAAGAAAATGGTTCAAGACCTTGGGAGACCGCTCCATTACTAACTGGGAGGAAATGGAAAATTCCTTTATCAAGAAATGGGGAGAGAATAAGGACCATGGATACTATCTTACAGAATTCAACGCACTTAGAAAGAGACATAATGAAGGTGTGTCTGAATTCATTAAGAGGTTTAACAAATTATATACAAGTCTCCCAGCCGAAATGAAGACTCACCAGATTGCTACTAAAGTGGTGTTTGTAGCATCCTTTGATTCAAAATTCAGATTCTCTTTAAGAGAAAGGAAGTCTGCTACCCTAGATGAAGCCCAGACCAATGCATTGGAAGTGGAAGCCAACTTTTCTTCTACAGGTAAATCAAAAGGGAGGTCAGACCATGATTCTAGACGGAGAGGGAAAGAAGAAGCATCTACCTCCGGTCAAGATAGATAGGTAGCAGATCACAAAATAGAGGAGATGAGAAAAATGATTAAGAACCTTTCGAGCAAGATGGATAAAGCTTGAGCTCGAGGCAAAGAAAACATCCTCCAAGCCATTCCAAACTGCTCCAAACAGAGGATTTAACCCAAAATACAGAAAGCCTCCTTTGCAAATATTACAAAGAGATCGCAAGGAGCAGCAAGACCACATATATCCTCCATTGTATCTAGAAGGGCAGATGGATGGCCCTGTCGAAGATGTTCCAGATGGGCAAGATGATCAATTTCTTGCTTACTCAAATGGTGATGAAGTTGAGTCTCCTTTGTAAGAAATTGAAGGAGTGGAGCTTTCTTTGCAAAATGAAGAAGAAAAAACACGTGCTGCTGAAGATCCAGAGATCGATGATTACTATAAACAATTTGTAGATTTCATATAGGCATAGTTTCATAGAAAATATGATCTCAGGTCCTTTAGGAAGAGGACGTGCACACAAGAACAAGAAGAAGAGATGCCTCAGAAGGATACTGTCGCTCAGAAAATTGAAGATAAAGGTAAGAGACATATAACTGAGCCTTTACATTCTAATGACTCCATTCCTTCCTCTTCTAAGCTGGCCTATAATCCAAATGCAAATGTTAAACCCATCCCAAAGGAAGAAAAACCTCCAACCAAAAATAAAGAGCTAAAGTAAAATCCCGTAGAGAAGCCTCCTCCTATGTTTAGCCTTCAGAAAGAGCTAGAAAAAGTGAAAATTCATGTTCCTTTGACTGAACTCCTGAAGCAACCAGCCTATCAGTCTCAAGTTTCATCATTCATGCTTCCTCAAGGAGCTGCTCCAATCCCAGATAGTTTAAACCTCCAAGAAGAAATACCCATGGTTGTGTTTGGTCCTCATGTTGAGGAGTTAGATTCTTCAACTCCCCCTTTCTATGTCTCCTTAGTAATTCATGACTTGTTATTGCATAACTGTATGCTGGATTCTGAAGTGTCTCATAACCTGTTACCTTTTTCAGTGATGGAGAAATTGGGGCTGAAAATCACCCACCCATATAAAGATCTCTACTCATTTGATTCTAAAAGAGTCAAGTGTTTGGGTATGATCAAGGATTTGGTGGTAAATCTAGCCCAAATCCCAGTTAAGAGTGTGGTGATGGACATAATAGTGGCTGAAATCCTAGTCTGGTTTGGGATGTTATTATCAAGATTATGGGGCATAAAAATCAGAGGATCTATAAAGTTGGACCTAACCTATGTGACCATTCATGTGTTTGGAGACCAAGAAAGGAGATTATACCAGGAAACAAGGTTTGTGAAGATGGTCACTAAAGATGATAATTCAGTGACTTCACCGGTGTACAACAAAGAGGGTGAGTTTTCTTGTCTAATGCTTGAAGAAGACCAAGATTATTTGCAGGAGCCATCTTTTTGTCAAGTAAAGACACGGCAGTCTTCAATTAATGAAGGAAGTGGGATTTGGACCTTGCACTTTGATGGAGCCAACTCAAAGGAAGGGAATGGAGCTGGGGTTCTCCTTATCTCCCCTACTGGAAAATTAGTCCCATTATCTTTCAAATTGGAGTATGAAGCCATGAACAATGTGGCCGAATATGAAGCATTGCTCCTAGGTATACAAACCGCAAAGAATATGAATATTCAGAGCTTGAAGGTTTTGAGAGATTCAGAACTGGTGGTGAGACAAGTAAGAAATCAATGTCAAGCTAAACACCCACGACTGAGGGCTTACAGAAATGAGGTATGGGACTTGGTAGAGAATTTCTTCTCAGCATTCAATATTCAATTCATGCCGAGAGATCAAAACAGAATGGCAGACTCTCTTGCAATAGCTGCAAGCACTTTTCAGCCACCTCAGAACCCCCTCCTGAGGTATGAAATAGAAATTCGTTACCGTCCTTCCATCCCTGACAATGTCAAACACTGGTAGGTGTTTAAAGACGAAGAGCAAGTCAAGAGATTCATGGAGACTGTTGGGGAATTCTCTAATATGGACATAGATGGTGGTGAGGAGGAGACTGAGGACCTTCCTTAGAATAAATGGCAGGATACCATGGCTGCACACAAGATGCTGCAGCTCAAAGGGAATGTGATACCCAGAGGACTGGTTCCCCTGGAGAGGTTTTTCGATAAGAACGATGTCCCCATCATGCCAAACAAGATTGTTGAATAAAATTAGGTAGATGACCTGAACCTTGGCACGGAGGTCGATCCCAAGATTGTGAAATTGTCTAATAAGGTACCTGAAGAATACAAGGAGCAATACTGGAAGCTATTTCAGACATATAAAGATGTATTTTCCTGGCCCTATCAAGATTTGAAGACCTTTGATATTAGCATTATCCAGCACAAGATTCCATTAAAGGGAGATGCTAAGCCACACAAACATAAATTAAGGAAGATCAATCCTTTACTCCTTCCTTCCATAGAAAAGGAAATCAAGAAACTACTGAAGGCTAAGATTATTGTGCCATTAAGATATTCTAAATGGGTGGCTAACTTGGTCCCAGTCCAAAAGAATAATGGAGAAATAAGATTGTGTGTTGACTTTCGGAATCTGAATAGAGCATCTCTGAAAGACAATTATCCGTTTCCCAAGATGAACCATATATTGTAGAAGGTAGTAGGATCTTCAAGGATGTCTATGAGGATGTCTTTTCTGGGTACAATCAAGTAGCAGTGCTTCCAGAGGATCAAAAGAAAACTGCATTCACCACTCCTTGGGGAACGTTTATGTATGCTCGAATGCCGTTTGGATTGATCAATGTAGGGGCTACATTTCAAAGGGCTATGGATATTGCGTTTGTGGGGGAACAAGACAAATTCACGGTGGTATACCTAGATGACATCACAGTCTTCTCAAAGGACAATGTTGAACACATAGAGCACTTGTGCAGAACCTTTGACAAGTGTTGAAGGTATGGATTGTCCTTAAACCCTCAAAATTCTTTGTTTTCTTTAGAAGAGGGTAAATTGTTGGGGCATATTGTAACAAAGGCAGGGGTGAAAATTGACTTGAAGAGGGTAGAATTCATTAATGGTATATCCTTTCCCAGAAACAAGAAAGAGGTCCAAGTCTTTCTTGGACGTATCAACTTCCTGAGAAGATTCATACCGAACTATGCAGAGATAGTCTGATACATAACTGAGATGTTGAAGAATGATAATGAAGTAAAATGGACTCTTGAGTCACGGGAAGCTTTTAAAAGAATAAAAAATTCTTTCGTTGAAGCCCCATGTTCGTCACTTTAATTTCTTATTGATTTAAACAATCAAGTGCTACATAAATTTTCAACCTAGGGAAGTCTGTTTATTTCAAAGGAAATCACACACTGTATATGCTCAATCTCAAAAGCAATGAAAAGTTGTAGTGAAAATTACACTAATCACACCTTGCTTCAAACAAACTAAAGTTCTACTTGTGTTACAGCAAAGACAATCCTTCTATTGCAGACAATCACCAAAAGAATCCTGGATTACATAAAAAAAGATAACAATCTAGGAAAGGAAACCAATCTGCAGAAGAAAAGACCAATTATGATATAACAGAGAACATGACCCTATTCCCCAAGTAGGAATCTTCAGCACCTGTTTTTTATTACCACACTTTCACAAACTCATTTTGTAAACAACATCAACAATCAAAATAATCCACAATTGCCTAAGAATGAATTGTATGAAAACAATGCAACAATTAATGGAAACAGAGTTTCAGCAATATATAACAGAGTTCCAATACTGCATAAATGATTTCAGCAAATAGAGTTTAACAAGGCGTAAATGAAAAGAACTGTTAACACACTACGGAAATAAATGGGTGAATCTTGTGAAGAAGGTGGGCCCTTTCCTTCTCACAAGATTCCCCATGGGAAGGAATTAAAATGAAATGCTCATAACAAGCTTTTATTCATCTGTCAAATGTAACATATTACAAAGGATTCCCATTCCTTCTCTATAAGTTTCTTTCATAATAAACCTTCCGTAATCTCCCCCCTAATGTTGATGTCTCCTCTTTTTAAAGAGGAGACATCTATTACACAATTGGTTACATCATAGAATATCCTATTCTTAACCCGATCTGATCTTCTATACTGAAATAGCATATTCTGTTCTTCCATAGCAAAATGTTGTTACAATGGTTACAATGGTACTGGCTCCGAGGTGTAGTTGTTATGGCCAGTGTAACAGCTCCCTTACTTTTCTTTTCTTGTTGTTGTCATGCCTGAAATACTGCTTTAGAATTGCAAATCACGGGTTGTTTCAGCTGTTATCACTCAGGTTTTCCTAGAAGTTGTGTAAGAGGAAAGTATACCCGAGGTAACCACAAACCAACCTTTTAGATGCAGAATCTAGCCAATCTGCATCCAGAGAGGGCTCTCTCTTTATGATTTATCTTTGTTCCTGGAAGGTTTTAGGCTAGTTATAGATTCAAAGTTTGTTTTGGGAAAATGGTGGAATCCACAAACTAAGGGCAAGGTTGAGAGCTTTCAGTCCATTGGGCTATGGAGTCAAAGGATGGCTTTAATGGATTTCTATTCTAAACACAAGATGGTATTACAGGGCAAGATAGCTGGACAGAGAACAATCCTTAAAATTTAAAGTGGATGGGATGATCTTGAAGGGATGAAAGGCAACTAAGAATCTTTCACCATGTTCAGAAGAAAGAAATGAGATGACTACAAACAAAGAGCAATGAAGAATTCTTTATTATAGTAATCAACAATGTTTAAATTAGCAAAGCAGGAGCATTTAAGAATTCATGCTTATAGCTAATTTAGAAGAAAACATTAAGAAAAATCACATTTGAAAACATAGTACAATTAAGCAAATTCTGTCTCAATCTTTTATGTAAATTATTCAGAAATGGGTAAGATGGTATTATAAACTAATATAAAATTGCAGACAAAGGGTAGAAACACTTATTGAACTGTAGTCCAACACATGAATCCTGCAACAAGTCCAGTGCTTTAAATCGTCATCCAGTAAGCCACGAATAAATCTCTCCAAAATGCTTTATTCTGAAAATCTAAATGTTACAGCAGAGTAATAGAATCCACCCCAAATGCTTCCAAGAGTGGAGTATTTATACAAATTCTAAACTAAAATATCTTGAAACAAATATCAAAATTGGTTCACAAATCTCTCCAACTATTTACATAAATAGAACTTAATTAAAGGACACTCAAACTAATGCATCTATTTGGCACTATTTTGTATGGATAGGTGATGACAAAGAGTGAGAATTCGAATTTGACCTTAACTCTTATTTGATGATGAGGCATCCAAGTCACTAACTGCTTCCTTTCTTTGTGCAATCTGCTCCAACAATTCTGCAAACTTGGGGTCCAATGATATCTTCTTATTTCTCAATCCGTAATAGATATGTAAAAAGTGAAAGAGGTTATGGTGGATAAATATGTTGGTGAGATAAACCTCTTTCACTTTCCTAAAATTCCTCTCCAGCTGTGCATAATATTCTCTGTAAATAATATGTGTAAAACAGAGTTTTACAGAGTCTGAAAAATGGCCTGTAAAGATGCGCATGTATCTCTCATTATAAAACCACTGTGCAAAAACTGAGATAGGTTTTTGTAGATGGTTCTCTTACGAACAAAAACCTCCTTCAGTTTTGTGAAATGTATTTTGGATTGGCCACAATATTCTCTGCAAAATGATGACTTGACTGTAATTTTCTGCAAAAAGTGCTTTCCAACTTTGTTTAATATTTTCAAAACCATAATAGCTGTTAGAAAAGTGATGGAGGTTTTTGTAGATGGTCCTCTTAAGAACATAAACCTCCTTCAGTTTTGTAAAATTCATCTTTTATTGATCACAATAGTTTCTGCAAAACTATGACTGAAATATGCAATTTCTGCAAAAATGTTCCTTCTTGTTGTATTTTTCATCTTTTCACTTTTTTGTTCCTTTGACTGCTTTACTTTCACTTTAGATAAACTTCAATGTTGGTGAAAGTATTTTCATCTCTTTTTACTATTTTACTGCCTCTGTAACTTCATTTTTACTGTTTACCTTTGACTGCTCTGTAACTTCATTTTTACTGTTTACCTTTGACTGCTCTGTAACTTTGTTTTGACTTTTCACTCTGACTTTTACCTGATACACTTTATCCATTGATACTCTTTGATTTTGATATTCTTTGACTTGGGGATAAAACTGCTTTCTGATTTGTATCATAATTGGCATGATAGCAGTGGATAATTTCTGGGAAAATAAGGACTGAGGGGATGAAATATCTCGGGAAATTGGATTCCCACAACCCTATAAGATCTTGCCCCTTTGAGTATTCATCTCTGCAGCGACAATAGCTCAATAGGGGACTTTCATCAAAATGCAGGTCTTTAATTTGGAAATCTTCATCTATCAGAGGTAAATAGTCTAATTCACGGTGAGGAGCATTCAATGGAGTGATATTAAGAGCTGCCGGGACCTCCATTTTGGTTCTTGTGGATTCAAAATGAAGGTTTTTGGTTTTCTTCATGGGCCGGGCGGGATTCTTGAAATGAAGGAAATTGGAACAATTTGCAGGTTCGGGGAGAAATTTCACAGGTTTAAAATCTCCAGGAAGGACTCAGTGATGATTTTTAACCACTTTTTCAGCGGAAAAACAAAGGAAACTGAGTTTTACGTGCAGTCGGGGCGTAAAGGATAAATACCTGTTTTTAGACGGAAACTGGTTTTCTAACAGGTAACAGGCAATGGAGGAACTGTTCTTCAGCACTGGCGCAGCGGAATCTTGGAGTAAATTGGTGTATTTGCAGTGAAATTTGAAAATTGCAGCGGGAGCTCGGTCTCTTTCAGAAACTAAAATAACTGAAAAAAACGCAAAAATGGCTTAAAAACAAGTCAAAAAAGGGTTTTTGTCGTTTTCGAGGTGATGACGTCATTTGACGTACGGGGTGACGTAAGGGAGTGGGGCCGGCGGTATGCGGTAGGCGGTAAGCGGTAAGCCCGCACCGCTTTTGGACGAGGGCGGTAAAAAACGCGATGGCAGCGATTCCACAGGACGCTTGCCACGTGGAATGATGACTTTTCAGAAACCGCCCATCCCCCGCTGGTTAACATGCTGGCAAGGGATGGGCAGCGGGATTGATGATCACCGTTGATCAACGAACGGATGATCCAACGGCTGAAAGGGATGGGGACTTGTGCGATTTCAAAGGTGGGCCCGTCGGGGTTTTAAAAAGGTTTTAATGCGAAATCTAATCACCCCGGGGAAAAGTTAATAGGCGGAAATGGTTGTTAATTAGTCCAAATGATTAATTAACCCCGTGAAATTATGAAATGAATTGCGGCGGAGCTTGGCCAGGTGGAATGCCACGTGGAATGCTGACGGTGGCATAGACTTTCGCAAAGTTTATTGATATGTTTTTGGTATTAAACATACTTGTCGTATGTCTAAAGTTTTTTGTATATATTTTTATTATATGATGAATGAATTAATATAATTAATTCATCATAGGGGCGGAATTTATATATAAGGCTATAGTTTTAACCAAAGGGCTTATAAAGCGGGGTGTTTATTTTCAATGTGCGGGAATATATACTTTGGTAAAACATTATAATAAAGGGTTTTGGGGATATTTATTAGAAAAGGGAGTTATATACTTAGGAAAAGGGATTTCACTAGGGATTTAATATAGTAAAATCAAATGTTAATATGAAAAAGGACAGGGAAAATCAAAACATCTTTGTACATCTAAGAAAGTGATAACTTATGAAGTAAATTGCAACATTTTATCTTCAACACTTAAACTTAGAATAACAAGTTGTTTTGAGGAATTTTATGGAATATTGCATCAGTTTCCTAAGTAAAATAGGATTTTACTTAGAAAAAAGTTAAAGATGGAAGATAATCAATGATGGATTATTTCAAGTGCTTAGGTCTTTTTGATCATTAGGCCGAGGGTCCGGTCCCTCCAGAAGTCAAGGAAATGCCTTGAGCCCCTTTGATCTCCAATTACCTTAGTACTTTTGGGGATATTAGTAAAACTCTTGAGGGGGAAAAATGATGGGGGAGGTTAATGAATTTGACTTTGCTTGCTGTGATTTTCCAGTGTATTTTCTGCTTCAGTACTTTTGATGAAAGTAAATGATTAACTAACATGTAGCAGCACCATTCATCAGATAACACTTTGCTGCACCATCTACCTACCCTATCTATTTAACACTACCATTTTGTCTTCTTTATTAGGGTGCATTTAGACTTGCAAACCCTGATCAATCTTTTCTTTTTACATGATGAATCTATCTATTTCTACCCTTATTACATCCAAGGGCTCGATTAAACTGGTTGAGCACTTTATTCACTCTAGTTATCTACTTATCTCAATATTAAACTCAGTTTGGTCGATAATTATTCTCTAATCTATAACATGAAATTCAAATAAGAGTAAGCCAAGTTTAAAGTTTGGGGTCAGTTTGACTTATTCATGAATTGTGGCAAAGGTTTGACAAGCTGCACACAATTGATTTATTACAAAAATGAAATATCAGTGGCATTTGGATTTGCACACTTTCTTTGGTCTATTTTTTGCTTGGGGTTCATTTATTTCACTTTTTTGACCATTTTATTCTTTTTACCCTTTGATCTTTCTTTTAGGGTATACCCTCTTTACATTTTTTAAATTTTTTGATTTTTTGGTTTTCAAGAATATGGAACACCTTTGCTCAAGTAAGAAGGTTTGAACATATTCCATAATTCAATCAAGACAATCATGAAAGATGAAACCTATTGATATAGGAGGCTAACACTGGCTCCACTTGGGGATGGCTTTTCCTTGTGAAAAGTCAAGAACAGCAGGTCAGATGTCTAAACATGTCTTTAAACTGAATTATGTAATCTCCTTCTCCTGGTAGCTTTATTGTATATATGATAGTGAAACTTTTGAAGCTTAGGGCCTTCACTTCGGGCTTCAACTTCAAAAAGTCACCATCCAATCAAAACTGATGCATTAGTTGTGGCTGAAAATCTTGAATTGAATATAGTCCTTTTTCTGCAACCTGAAATCTGATCTAAAACTAAAACAACACACAAAAATTTTCAAACCAACTTAATGAAAAACTAGCTGAAAATTGAAAACTAAAAAAAATGCTCAAAATTCTAAGCTTATTAGCACTCATTTACCTACTCTAATCTACTAAAAATCTTATTGAATCAGATAATACAAAAATGCCAATGAAGCTAATCAAGTAGCTGTAAAAATAAATGGATAACTTGATTGCTTGTGATCAAAATTGGAAGTATGTTATGATCATGTGCCTTTATAATCAACGATAAGATATGTAAAGGCCACTTTTGATGTATTTGATCCTTATAAAGAAAACATGTTTGCAAATTTGGGCTTAAAAGATTCTCCATATAATCTGATATAGGATCAATAAAAACATGATGTATGTTATTTACTTCTAGGCCTTCAATGACTAATTGTTCAATTGAATTATGAATATTAGACCATGAACTTATTTCTTCAGCCTTGTGTTTGAAATAATAATCATCTTCAATATGCAAATCAAAAGATAGTACAAATTCCTCTTGCTTTGGAGAAGGAAGATTTTCAAAGAATTCTTTAGGATTTCGGAAATTGTATGACCGTATTTGAGAATGCAAAAGTTTGATTTCATTTTCATAATTTTCAGAAATTATATCAAGAAGCCATTTTTTAATTTGAGGAGAACATTTTCTTGATTTAACAAGAAGAAAGAAATCCCTTAGAAAATCCTCATTAAGTTGAATTTCTAATATCTCATCCCTCAAAATAGCTAGTGATTTTTTTGTGAAATTATCATAATTATCATCATACTGATCATATTTAGGCAAATCTTCAGAATAAGGAATGTCATCAATTATAAACATTGGATCAGCATATTTCTCTTCCAACAATCCCAATATATCTTGATTAGATTGGTTGCATTCCGTTTGAAAATCATTGTTTTGTTCAATAGGCGTGATATCAAGCAATGGGCCTTTTTGGGAAGGTAGAATAACATGAGCATCAACTTGTTCTTCTGTCCCTTCATGGATAAAAACCTTTGTACATTCATCAACATTAGAAGAAGTAGAAACAATTTCTTCATTATGTAAATATTCTGAGGATGGTTGCATGTTTAGAAGCAAATTGATTTCTTCTTCGGTGAGGGGGGGTGGGAATCTCTGAATTCTTAGATTGGAATGACAATTGTTTTTTCTCTTATCTAAAAATTGATCATGAGGTTGATTATTTTCTTTAACTTCATTCAAAACATTAAATGAAACATCATTTTTTAATACAGAGGGGTTTTGTGGATCTTGATTTATCTCCTGACTTATTTCATCTTTGTTTAACTCCTCTTGATTATTATGACATTTAACTTGAGAATGAAAGTTTTGGACTTCTTCTAATAAATCTTCAGGAGACCAATTTGCAAAATCTTCATCAATATTTTTAAGGTAATGTATAAGATCTTCAGCTTGATCACAACAATTTTCAGCTAATGATAAAGATGGGAAATCTTTTTTGTAATGCTCATAAAATACCTTATGAAAATCTTTTAGAGAAAACAAACTTGCAGGTTTGAGAGCTTCATACCATTCCCTTGCTTTTCCTTCTAAGGTTCCCATGAATATCTTCATGAGGCAATCCTCATGCCAATCACCTTTCAATCTTGATGAGTGTATATGAAATTTAATGAGATGTAGTAAAGGATCATCAATATTCTCATCTTGAAACATGGGTAGATTTTCACCCCAATTTACCTTCGGTAGTTTGTGTGGAAATCCAGGTATGTGATCTCTGCTCATGGGAGCATATCTTCGTTTTATTCTTGGATCATCTTGAAAATCAGCCATAATGAAAAGCCACTTTATCTGTACAACAAGTTAGATCTTTATATAAAATACAATACATATTGAATCTTAACGAGAAAGAACATAATGTCTTGGATTAAGATCCAAGTTGAAAGCCTGATCTTTCCATATTGTTCTTCCAGGTTCATTCCTCCAGTGGAGTCTTGTTTTTGAAATGGATTTGGAGTCGCCAGGTGGATGATTTTAACCTTTGTGTGTCTGATCCCTGTCCACCATCATAGATCAGATCTAAACCTGTAAAACAATTCTGAAGAGAAAGTTAGTTCTTCAGGAAACTAAATTTTTGTGAATTTTCAAAACAATTTCTACAAACTCTTCAAGAAATTTAAGATTTTTAATTAAAATTTTCTCAAAGATTTATTAAACTAGAGAGTCTGATTAAACATTTGAAACTAAGGTTCAATGTATAAGCTAAATTAGAGATAGACTGAAGCAGCTTTTATTTACTTTTGCAATTGCAGAGCAAAAACAATTTCAAAGGTTACCTGGCTGATCTTCAGACTCTGTCCATAGCTTATAAATCAAACAATAGTATCAATAAAATGATTCAGATCCCCAGTATGGTCGCCACTATGTTATCACTCAGGTTTTCCTAGAAGTTGTGTAAGAGGAAAGTATACCCGAGGTAACCACAACCCAACCTTTTAGATGCAGAATCTAGCCAATCTGCATCCAGAGAGGGCTCTCTCTTTATAATTTATCTTTGTTCTTAGAAGGTTTTAGGCTAGTTATAGATTCAAGAGTTTGTTTTGGGAAAATGGTGGAATCCACAAACTAAGGGCAAGGTTGAGAGTTTTCAGTCCATTAGGCTATGGAGTCAAAGGATGGCTTTACTGGATTTCTATTCTAAACACAAGATGGTATTACAGGGCAAGATAGCTAGACAGAGAACAATCCTTAAAATTTAAAGTGGATGGGATGATCTTGAAGGGATGAAAGGTAGCTAAGAATCTTTCACCATGTTCAAAAGAAAGAAGTGAAATGACTACAAACAAAGAGCAATGAAGGATTCTTTATTATAGTAATCAAAAATGTTTAAATTAGCAAAGCAGGAGCATTTAAGAATTCATGCTTATAACTAATTTAGAAGAAAACATTAAGAATAACCACATTTGAAAACAGAGTACAATTAAGCAAATTCTGTTTCAATCCTTTATGTAAATTATTCAGAAATGGATAAGATGGTATTATAAACTAATATAATATTTCAGACAAAAGGGTAGAAAAACTTATTGAACTGTAGTCCAACACATGAATCCTGCAACAAGTCCAGTGCTTTAGATCGTCATCCAGTAAGCCACGAATAAATCTCTCCAAAATGCTTTTATTCCGAAAATCTCAATGTTACAGCAGAGTAATAGAATCCACCCCAAATGCTTCCAAGAGTGGAGTATTTATACAAATTCTAAACTAAAATATCTTGAAACAAATATCAAAATTGGTTCACAAATCTCTCAAACTATTTACATAAATAGAACTAAAGTAAAGGACACTCAAACTATTTGGCACTATTTTTGATGGATAAGTGATGACAAAGAGGAGAATTCGAATTTGATCCAACTCTTATTTGATGATGAGGCATCCAAGTCACTAACTGCTTCCTTTCTTTGTGTAATCTGCTCCAACAATTCTGCAAACTTGGGGTCCAATGATATCTTCTTATTTCTCAATCCGTAATAGATATGTAAAAAGTGAAAGAGGTTATTGTGGATAAATATGTTGGTGAGATAAACCTCTTTCACTTTCCTAAAATTCCTCTCCAGCTGTGTATAATATTCTCTGTAAAAAATATGTGTAAAACAGAGTTTTACAGAGTTTGAAAAATAGCCTCTAAAGATGTGCATGTATCTCTCATTCTAAAATCACTGTGAAAAACGTGAGATAGTTTTTTGTAGATGGGTCCCTTAGGAACATAAACCTCCTTCAGTTTTGTAAAATGTATTTCTAATTGGCCACAATATTCTCTGTAAAATGATGACTTGACTGTAATTTTCTGCAAAAAGTGCTTTCCAACTTTGTTTAATATTTCCAAAACCATAATAGCTGTTAGAAAAGTGAGAGAGGTTTTTGTAGATGGTCCTCTTAAGAACATAAACCTCCTTCAGTTTTGTAAAATTCATTTTTTATTGATCACAATAGTTTTCTGCAAAACTATGACTGAAATATGCAATTTCTGCAAGAATGTTCCTTCTTGTTGTATTTTTCATGTTTTCACTTTTTTGTTCCTTTGACTGTTTATGACTTTAGATAACTTCAGTTTAGAGTGATATCTTTTATTGATAATGGGCTCTGTAAATTTATTTTTTATCATAATTAACGCTTTCCGTAACTTCATTTTTATCAAGCATCTTCGACGCTTCGTAACTTTGTTTTGACTTTTCACTCTGACTTTTACCTGATACACTTTATCCACTGATACTCTTTGATTTTGATACGCTGTGACTTGGGGATAAAACTGCTTTCTGATTTGGATCATAATTGGCATGATAGCAGTGGATAATTTCTGGGAAAATAAGGACTGAGGGGATGAGATATCTCAGGAAATTGGATTCCCACAACCCTATAAGATCTTGCCCCTTTGAGTATTCGTCTCTGCAGCGACAATAGCTCAATAGGGGACTTTCATCAAAATGCAGGTCTTTAATTTGGAAATCTTCATCTATCAGAGGTAAATAATCTAATTCACGGTGATGAGCATTCAATGGAGTGATATTAAGAGCTGCCGGGGCCTCCATTTTGGTTCTTGTGGATTCAAAATGGAGGTTTTTGGTTTTCTTCACGGGCCGGGCGGGATTCTTGAAATGAAGGAAATTAGAACAATTTGCAGGTTTGGGAAGCGAATTCACAGGTTTTAAATCTTCAATGAGGACTCAGAGAGGATTTTTAACCACTTTTTCAGAGAAAAAACAAAGGAAACTAAGCTTGACTTGCAGTCGGGGCGCGAAATGATAAATACCTGTTTTTAGATGGAAACTGGTTCTTTAACAGGTAATGAGCAATGGCGGGGACGTTCTTCAACACGGGCGCAGCGGAATTTCGGAGTAAATTGGTGTATTTGCAGTGAAATTTGAAAATTGCAGCGGGAGCTTAGTCTCTTTCGGAAACTAAAAATAACTGAAAAAACGCGAAAAATGGCTTATTTACAAGTCAAAAGGGTTTTTGTCGTTTTCGAGGTGATGACGTCATTTTGGCGTACGGGGTGACGTAAGGGAGTGGGACCGACGGTATGCGGTAAGCGGTAAGCGGTAAGCCCGCACCGCTTTTGGACGAGGGCGGTAAAAAACGTGATGGCAGCGATTCCACAGGACGCTTGCCACGTGGAATGATGACTTTTCAGAAACCGCCCATCCCCCGCTGGTTAACACGCTGGCAAGGGATGGGCAGCGGGATTGATGATCGCCGTTGATCTACGAACGAATGATCCAACGGCTGAAAGGACGGGGAACTTGTGCGATTTCAAAGGTGGGCCAGTCGGGGTTTTAAACAGGTTTTAATGTGATATTTGATTACCCCGGGGAGAAGTTAATAGGTGGGAATGGTTGTTAATTAGTCCAAATGATTAATTAACCCCGTGAAATTATGAAATGGATTGCTGCGGTAGTTTGGCCAGGTGGAATGCTACGTGGACGGAACACTATGGCACAGGACTCCGTCGCATTTTATTCTTGTTTTTGGTGTTAAACACGTATATTACATGTCTAACGTTTTTTTTTTTATATATATTTTATTATACGATGAATTAATTAAAACACAACTAATTCACCATAGGGCGGGGAGTATGCATAAGGCTATAGTTTTAACCAAAGGGCTTTATAAAGCGGGGTATTTATTTTAAATGAGTGGGAATATATACTTTGGTAAAACATTATTATAAGAGGGTTTTTGGGGATATTTATTAGAAAAGGGAGTTATATACTTAGAAAAAGGGGTTTCACTAGGGATTTAATATAATAGAGTTAAATGTTAATATGAAAAAGGACAAGGAAAATCAAAACATCTTTGTACATCTAAGAAAGTGAAAACTTATGAAGTAAATTGCAACATTTTATCTTCAACACTTAAACTTAGAATAACAAGTTGTTTTGAGGAATTTTATGGAATATTGCATCAGTTTCCTAAGTAAAATAGGATTTTACTTAAGAAAAAGTTAAAGATGGAAGATAATCAATGATGGATTATTCCAAGTGCTTAGGTCTTTTTGATCATTAGGCCGAGGGTCCGGTCCCTCCAGAAGTCAAGGAAATGCCTTGAGCCCCTTTGATCTCCAATTACCTTAGTACTTTTGGGGAAATTAGTAAAACACTTGAGGGGGAAAATGATGGGGGAGGTTAATGAATTTGACTTTGCTTGCTGTGATTTTCCAGTGTATTTTCTGCTTCAGTACTTTTGATGAAAGTAAATGATTAACTAACATGTAGCAGCACCATTCATCAGATAACACTTTGCTGCACCATCTACCTACCCTATCTATTTAACACTACCATTTTGTCTTCTTTATTAGGGTGCATTTAGACTTGCAAACCCTGATCAATCTTTTTCTTTTTACATGATAAATCTATCTATTTCTACCCTTATTACATCCAAGGGCTCAGATTAAACTGTTGAGCACCTTTTATTCACTCTACATATCTACTTATCTGCCAAGATTAAACTGTTTGGTCAGATATTTATTCTCTAATCTATAACATGAAATTCAAATATGAGTAAGCCAAGTTTAAACAGTTTGACTTATTCATAAATTGTGGCAAAAGTTTGACAAGCTGCACACAATTGATTTATTACAAAAATGAAATAGCAGTGGCATTTGGATTTGCACACTTTCCTTGGTCTATTTTTTGCTTGGGGTTCATTTATTTCACTTTTTTGACCATTTTATTCTTTTTACCCTTTGATCTTTCTTTTAGGGTATACCCTCTTTACATTTTTTAATTTTTTTGATTTTTTGGTTTTTTAAGAATATGGAACACCTTTGCTCAAGAAAGAAGGTTTGAACATATTCCATAATTCAATCAAGACAATCATGAAAGATGAAGGCTACTTGACATAGGTACAACACTAAAGAACAGATTTATATCATTTCGACTATTTCAAAGAATGTATGTCTTCTGTGATAGCCATGATGAATTAACTGTAGTCTTCAAACTGTCTCAGTAACTATATATTTTTTATTAATGATTAAATATGAAAGTAATGTAAAACAAATTAAACATATAGTAGAGAGAAGAATGTTATATACCTTTAGAAGAATGGATGAAAGTGATAATATAGGCTTTAAATAATGACTAGAAAATAGTGGAATGATAGCAAAATGTGTGGTCAAAAAGGTACATTATAGAGTCCTAACATCCCCCCCAACTAAAAAGGTTACATGTCCTCAGGCAACTTTAATCTGAATCAGAGTCCGGATACTGGCTTTTGGAATGCAAGTTACTTAGGCAGTATCTATGGAAGGTACTATCTGTTAAGGCTCTGAATCCTTGTGCATTTTACAATCTTTTCCAGGCTGCTGCTTCATCCTTGTTGGCCAACCTATGATGAGCATGATATTCCTCTGCTGGCATCCACAAAATAGGAAAATGAAAGTGGTACCCTATCCACTTTTCAACGCATTGCTGAACACATTTGATGTAATTGGGTACTCTAGAGAATGCAGTTTCAAGATTAGTAGGATTAAAAGGATTATACTCCTGCTTTTCCTTAGAATATTGTTGCCAAAACATATTATTTGCTCTCAAGGCAGCAGTTTCTTTGGCTTTAATAAAATGGTGACAATCCTGGAGTGTTGAAGCCTGTAATTGCTGTATATGTTCAGTCATCCATGGTTTCTTCAAAAATTGATAATATTCTGCCACAAAGATGGCAGGGTTCTGTGGTTCTAGCTTTATCCAGAGAAGACGATTATCTTCATTATGCCTAGCTGCAAGAAAAGCAGTCTGCCATGTAATCTGATTAGCAAGGAAAGAGGCAAAAGCCCTGATCAGAATGTCGCCAACGAGAGGGTTAATATTAAACCTTCTGTTTTCAGGGATGGCTTCATTGTGAAGATACAATTCACACAATAATTGCTAATCACTGGTAGAGGCTTCTGCAAACGTTTTCACAAACTGTTCGGATGTAAGCACCTCATGGGGTCTTCCATCTTTGATTGCTTTCATCTAAAAGAAAGCAAGGTGTTCTGTGAGGAATAGACAGTAATTTAGAGATGGTTTCCTAGCAACCAATAATTTTTGTGCCAATTAAAACATCAGGAGCAGTTTTCCTTTTATCTCTTTATTCTCCTTCTTATGAGCCCTAAATTGCTGGAGTGTTTGCTCCAATATCTCCCAGTTTGAATATATATGATTCTGCCAAACTAATTTGTGCTGCTGCAAGATTTTATCTTGCGAAATGGCATACTCTTTCCTCCACTTTTTCATTATTTCCAGCTCATCCCATTGTTCAATTTGTGTTTCAACATTGCAAGTGGTAGGTTGAGGTATAGTCTGAGTAGAAGAATCTGTTATAGTAGGGCGGGGTACTTGCAAATTAGGTTCTGAAATTTTTGAAGGCCCTACTGGTTCTTGTGTAACAGTAGGGCATTCCTCTTTGACTGTAGAAGACATAGATGCTCCCAGCATTGGAAATTGAACTATTTTATAGCCCACTTGATGATAAATATTCCCACATTGGTTGCACATGTATTCTTTATACTTATCGTTTTCTTTGTCTTTCTCTTCCATGGATGCTGCGTGAGCTAGGGTATACAAATTAAGCTCCTTGTCATAGGCTTCCCTTGCCATTACCAATTCTTTCTTATAGGATTCCAGTTTTGATTTTAAAAACTCATTTTCTTGTAAGAGGGAAGCCATGGTGACTGGGCCTTGTGTAAGAGTCACCATCTCAGTAACTGGTTCTTGTGTAGCAGCTACTGAGTGAGTAGCCGGTTATTGTGTAACATCTACATGATGTGCAGCATCCTAGGCATATAGTTCTTGTATATCAGCAGCTGGTTCTTGTGTTTCAGTTGTAGCTGGTTCTTGTGTGGCAGCTATAGCTGGTTCTTGTGTGACAGCTACTGAATAAGTAGCTGGTTCTTGTGTGACAGATACTTGTTCTGAAGAAAATGATGTCATAGTATCCTGGGCATCTAGTTCTTGTGTTTCAGTGCCCCTAGGTGAGACAAGTAAAGATTCTAGGATTTGGGGTTGTGCTGGTGTATGGGATTTTAAAAGAATGGGTGGAGAGTTTAGGATAGTGGCACTGGTGGCTGCTTTAGTTGATGCCCTCATTCGTCTTCTAGGTAAAAAGGCAGAAAAAGTAGAAGTTCGCTTTCTTTTATGAGTAGTTTTTTCTTGAGGGGAAGGGCTATCAGAAGTATTGGTTGCTTTTGTTAAGGCTATTCTACGTCTTTTTGATAGAAAGGCGGTCGTGGTTTGCCTTTTTCTTTTGGAAGCGAAGGAGAAGGGGTTATATGTTTGAGAATCATCACTGGAGATGTGGATAGTAGAATCAGATGATTCTGCTAAATTATGGGATGGACTGGGTATGGTAGGGGAGTTAATTGGATCAGTTGGTTCTATGGGTGGAATTTCTGGAGGGTCAGGGATGTTCTGTGGTTGCTGTTCTAGGGGATTTTTAGCAATTTCCTGAGGATTTTCAGCAACTTGCTAAGGGTCTATGGGTAGATTATTTAAGGGAGGGTTTCATTTAGCAAAACCTTTTCAGATTAATAACTGGACAAGACGATGATGGGTCAGGGAAAGGAGAGGGAATTTTACCTGTCTACAATCATATGACATATTTTTAAGACATCCAAGTAAATAATAAGGAATTTTCAACAGTCTATCATGTCCTAAATGATTTAATAAGATGAAATCATCCTTTTAGACTACCTGGTAGTGGCCTTCACATGTGAGGTAATGTTTAACAAACTCTGCAACTTTCAGCCAAGGAGGCGGCAGCGAGTTAAGTCGGACACCCCGGCCTTTAGGCTCCACTTGTTCTCCTAGCAGAAGAAAATCATGTTTTGCATTCAGAATGATATGCTTTCGGCTAAACCATCGAGTGCCAGTGACCGGAAGACCTGAAACCTATGCTATGTCACCCTCTAAGACTGGAATTTGAACTCCTTAGACAGTAGAATGATCTTCCCGAAGATTTCGTGCAAATTCAAGAACCTGTTGTGGATCAAATTCCTAAAGCCTCTGAAAATATCCTACCCTACCTACCTGCTGAAAAATCTGATACACTTCTGGGTATAATTCGAGCAGAGCTATCGTGCTAGGCTCGTGTCGAATAACAGGTCCTCCCATAGTTAACCAGCTTCGGTAAAATGCACAGTCAAAAATCCAAGTTACCGAACTTCAAACAGAGTAAATTTTGCAAATGAGAACATGGAATAATGGTGAAGAGGCGAGGTAATGGGTTATAAATATGACAGTAATTGGAATGTTGTGAAATTATGGCATATAATTTCGATATTCCCCCCCAACTACGGCTGAAATAATGACTTTAAATGTATGGGTATTTGTGAAATCTTCTTATTTAACCATATTTTAATTGTACTTACATATAAAATTTACACATCTCATGTTTACCTTTGATTTGTACTTCGAAAAATATAGTGCTTGCTTATAATAGCTCAATAGTTATGGAAGAACTTTAGAGGCTTTTTGAAACATGAGGAAGATTATATTATAGTTATGTTTCATCATAGGATAAGGCAGTGAAAGGATAGGATTAGCATAAGAAATAAGAGAAGTGAGAATGAAAGAACTGAAGAAGATGGTTTCATGACAAAAAATGCTGCATAGTCATGTCTTTGGAGAAATAAATGGTGTTTCAGCAATGGGAAGAATAGATGAAATGTTGTTGAAGAGTGGTGTTTCAGCAATGGGAAAATAGGGAAAGTGTTGCTGAGGAGTGATGTTTTTAGCAGTGGGAAAATGGGGAAAATGTTTGCTGAAGAATGGTGTTTCAGCAATGTGAAAAATGGGAAAAGTATTTGTTGAAGAATGGTGTTTCAGCAATGTAAAAAAAAATAGGGAAAATGGAATGAAAAGGGAAAAAGGAATGAAGGGAATGAATGATGAAATGTTACTGGAAGATAGGGACGTGAACTATGAATGAGTTGAAGTGAGGGGAGAAATGCTTCTCAAAATGAAGCTTGGATCTGCTTGTGGTGAAATTTTCCTTTCTTGGTAAGCCTTTCCTGAATCAAGAATCTACAAAATAATCAATTGTAACATGCCAACCCTTGACAAGGATTATTAGTTAAGAAATCTAATTCTAATGCTAAAAATACAATGCAGAAAAATTAAATGCAATGAGGAGCAGAAGGCTCCCCTAAAAAGAGATATGTGCATCTGCCATGCAAGTGGCCTTTAAATCTTCTTTGGAAATAGGGCTCTGGTACAAACGAAGCCGATGACCATTTACTAATAGCGGTGTTTTAGAGTCATCAATTTTTAGGAGCCTTACTGTTCCATTGGGAAAAACAGTATCTATTTCGTAAGGTCCCAGCCATCTTGTACGTAGTTTCCCTTGAAAATTTTCAAACCAAGAATCATACAATAAAGCCCAATTACCTTTTTGGAACTGCTTATGCTTGATGATTTTATCGTTCCACTTTGTTCTTTGTTTTTGGATCATAGTTGTCTGATGAATGGCATCTATTCTTTTTTCATCCAATTCATGAAGCTGCTGCAACCTAGCTATTTGTGCATCAGCCAAATCAAGGTTAACAGCTAAAGCAGTGCTTAAGGTTTTAATTTCAAATTCCACAGGAAAAATAGTGCTTTTACCATAAACCAATTCATAGGGCGGAAATCCTGTAGTATTTCTCCAGGTATTTCTATAAGCCCATAGTGCTTCAGAGAGCCTTTGAGACCAATCCTTCTGGTTTTCCTTCACTATTTTTGTTAGAATGGCTTCTATTACTTTGTTTGTACTCTCCACCTGTCCATTGGCTTAGGGGTGGTATGGTGTAGTCATTCTATGATGAATATGATATTTCTGAAGGGTGGCTTTAAAACCATGAGAAGTGAAAGGAGGTCCTCCATCTATAACTAGCTCTCTAGGGACTCCAAATCTAACAAAGATTTCTTCAAATAGGAAAGTTAGGACAGCTTCTTCATTAGCTCTAAGGAGTGCTTTATCCTCCACCCATTTAGTCATATAATATGTGCAGACTAATCTATAAAATCTTTGGTTGGATGGAGGATTAATGGGTTCTATAAATTCTAAGGCCCATCTTTCAAATGGTTCAAGTATTACCTAGGGGTTTAATGGCATTTCATCTCTATGATTAGGTTGACCCATTCTCTGACAGCTATCACAAGCCCGGACATATTTCTTTGCATCCTTAAAGAGTGAGGGACAATAATAACCCATCCTAAGAATTTTATGTGTCGTTCTCTTATCAGCAAAATGCCCTCCGCAAGGGACATCATGACAAGCTTTTAGTATACCATACACCTCGTCTTCTCTAATGCATCTTCAGATTTCATGATCAAGTCCTGTATAGAAAAGACACCCACTTATCCAACTATACCGAGCACTTTGTTGAATGATTTTTCTTTTCTCTCGATGTGATAGGTGTGATCGTAACTTCCCTGCAACCAGATAATTGGCAATGTCTTCATACCACGGTGAGTGAGAAGATACTGCAAATAAATATTCATCAGAAAAGGAATCATCTATTGGAGTATTATCATCAGCTTTTTACCGAGAAAGGAAATCAGCAACTACATTTTCTTTACCTGGTCAATCTACAATTGTAATATCAAACTCTTGTAATAACAATAACCATCTGGTGACTCGAGCATTTGTGACAGATTTGTTCATTATATACTTAATAGCCGAGTGATCAGTATGGACAAAAGTAGAATAACCAGTAATGTAATGTCAAAATTTATTAATAGCATAAATGACTGCTAAAAATTCCTTTTCAGTAACTGTGTAATTAAGCTCAGCAGGAGTCATATTCTTACTAATGAAGTAGATAACATAAGGAAGATGGTTTTCCTCTTGTCCCAAGACAGCTCCAATTGCAGTATCTGAAGCATCAGAAGATATATGAAAGGGAAGTGCCCAATCAGGTCCCCTCAAAATAGGAGCTATAGATAACTGATGCTTAAGTTCAACAAATGCTTCCTGGCAAAGATTATTCCACTTGAATTCAACATTTTTCATGAGTAACGCAAACAAAGGAGAACCTATTTTGGAAAAAATTTTAATAAATCTCCTGTAATATCCTGCATGTCCTAGGAAACTTCTCGCATCTGTTTGTGTTTTAGGAATAGGAAGATTCTGAATGACTTGTATTTTGGATGGATCTACCTGAATTCCTTGAGATGAAATAAAATTTCCAAGCACTACTCCTTCACTCATCATCATATGAAATTTTTCGGTGCGTAAGGAGAGGTGAGCTTGTATACATCGCTTAAGTACTTTCTCATGATTTTGTAATGCATCTTCAAAAGACACACCATAAGGGGTAAATTCATCCATAAATATTTCTATAGAGTCATTAATCATATCAGAAAATATTCCTATAACTACTCTTTGAAAAGTTGTTGGTGCACTACATAGTCCAAATGGGAGAACTCTATAGGCAAAAGTTCCCCAAGGACTAGTAAAATTGGTCTTATCTTGGTCTTGGGGTGCAATTCTGATTTGGTTGTACCCACTAAACCCATCTAAAAAGGAGAAGAATTTCTTCCCTGACAAACTATCTAATACCTGATCAATGAATGGTAAAGGAAAGTGATCCTTTTGAGTGGCTTTATTTAAGGCTCTATAATCTACACACACTCTCCATTTCCCGTTTTTCTTAGGAACTATTACCAATGGGGAAACCCATTCACTGTCAGATATAGGATATATAAACCCTGCATTAAGCAATTTTTGAAGTTCCTCTTGGACAATTTCTCTTAAATTAGGGTTCATTCGTCGTTGGGGTTGACAGACTGGTCGACAAACTTCCTTGATATAGATGCGATGAGTACATAATTCAGGAGAGATTCCCTTCATATCTGTATAGTCCCATGCGAATGCTTCCTTATTTTCAAGAAGCAACTTCATTAATTGTTGTGTTTCAGCAACTGCCAAGTCAGGGTTTATGTTCAGTGTTTTTCCAGGTTCGATTTCTACTGTTATACTTTTAGAAGAGATGGTGGTTGATGTTTGAGGAAGATCTTTAGGTTTAAGCTTTTCCTGGGTATCTGATTTCAAAAGTGCAGCCAGCTGATTATGTGTTTCTGGAATCACAGAGGAGGGTTTACAAATAAAATTATTAATTACCTCATCCTCGGTGGTATCTTTAAGGCTTAAAGCTTGTCTGATAGACAAAATAGGTTGAATATCATGATCATCATAGTCCATCCATACATAATTATCATTATTAATCATGGGTGTAGCGTGAGGGTAAAGAGTAAGCTTCTTAGTTTCATATCCATTGGAAATTTTCATTGAACCAGATCTGTAGTTGATAAAGGCATCGGTTGTGGCTAACCAGGGCCTTCCCAGAATTAGAGGATGTCCCCCCAACTTTTTTTTTGTCTGTAACACCACAAAGTTAGCTGGGTAATTCCAAGATTCAACTGAGATAACTAGGTCTTCAATAACTCCTTCCGGTTTGATTGTAGAACGGTTAGCTAACTCTAGAATGGTTGGTGTATCTCTGATTACATTCTTTAGCTGTAACAGTTGTGAAGTTTCAAGGGTCATAATATTTATAGCAGCACCTAAATCTACCAGAACTTGATGGATTATTGTTTTTCCAATTTTCATTGTGACAGTAGGATGGTCAGCATCACTATATTTAACTGGGGGAGTTTTACCGGACATTAATTTAGATAGATCACCCATAACATGAACTGTAAGGGGATATTTAGCTTTCCTACCAGGTTTCTTAACACAAATATCTCTCATAGTTCTGGCATAAATTGGTACATCTCTTAGTGCTTGTAAAAGTGGAATTTTGACATAAATATTCTGTAATTCCCCTAGAAGATTAAAAGCAGGTGGCTCAGGCATTTTAGTTAGAACTAAATGCTTAGGGAATGGTGGTTCTGCTGTTTCAACACTCTTATTAAAGGATGGTTGAACCTCTTTATGTGAATCACGTTTTTCAGTCTCTTCTTTATTAGAATCAGAAGAGGTAACATCATTGATAATGGGTTCAACTATTTTCCTAGATCGTAAATGAATGTCATTACATTGTGCAAGGAAAACAGGGAGTATAGGCTGGTTCTGAATATCAATAACTTGCACAGCTTTGTTATTGGGGTTAGGATTTGGTTGTATAAGTAGCTAAGGTCTCATCATTTGATTACTCGGTGGAGCACCTATTGGTAGAGGGAGTGGTTGTTGATATTGAGGAAATTGATTTGGAAACGGGAGTTTTTCACCCCTCCAATTTGAATTCCATTGGTCAACGTAAGATTGTTGTTGTGGAGGCCAAGGATTCCACATTTCAGGGTCTACAAAGGGAGGGTTTGTTTGTTGCATGGGTGGGTAATTCATTTGATTGAAGGTCGGGTATTGCATTTTATTAAAGGGAGGGTAATTTGCTTTACTAAAAGAAGGATAATTGTTCCAATGATTAGAAGATGTAAATGGCATATTAGAGTTCATACCTTGTCCTCGTGGTTGCCATTGCCTTTTTTGTGTCAACACATAGACTACTTCAGCTTCTTCTTCAGTTGGTTGCAATACTACTTTTATTCCTGGTAAAGAAGGACATTGTTGTGTTTCATGATCCTTCTCACAAAGGGTGCAAATCGGCACCTTGTCCAATGGGCATTCCCTTAGTGGGTGTTTATCTCTGAATTTGGGGCAAAAGACAGCCAAAGCTGCTTCTGCTTTGGCTTGTTTCTTCTTAACCTGCAAGGTGTCAATCTGTGAAGCAAAAAAACTTAACATTTCAGTTTTAAATTCCTCAAGTAAATTACCTATTTTAGATCTTGTTGCTCCTCCACTGGCTAATTTTTGAACTCTTGAATATGTGGTATCCCTGTTGTTTGATCTATTTCTTGCAACTCCTCTTGAACATCTTTTACAGAGGTTAACAATTTCATCATATGATTCTTTAGATATGTCCCCTTTACCAAGCATATTTAGCATATCTAGACAGTCATCCCTCACCCCTTTTAGTAATATTGTTTTAAGAATATCCTTAATTACATCGGGATGACTGGATCTCTACAAGTTATATTGTAGTCTTTCCACAAAGTCCTCCAGATTCTCATCCTCCTTTTGTACCATCTTAAATAGTTCCTCTATTTTTTCTCTTGTCCGGCAGTAATCTTGATATTTAAGCAGAAAATTATGTTTCATATGTTCCCATGGTGTGGTTACATGGCCTCCAAGACTCATGAACCACCTTAATGCATTTCCTTTTAATGTTGCTGGAAATAGCTTCAGTTTTTGGGCATTAGTAATGTAATCATAACTTATGCATAATATATCAAACTCAAAAAGAAACTCATCAGGATCTTCAGAAGATAAACCATGGAAGTTAGGTAAGGCTGAAAGTGGGATATTCTTCATGGGAGTTGCTCCTCTAGGAAGATCCCCAATAGGAAATCCCAAGGTAGAGAGAGAATTCTCGTCTTTTCCTTCTCCTTCAGGATCTACTTGTTCTCCGTCGAAGAATCCTTCATTGTTTCCCTCCATCGCTTGATCTCCTACTGCACTTGCTCGATCCTCAATGTTTTCTACTGGCTCCTCAATGTTTTCTGTTGGTTCTTCAACTCTTTCTACTGGCTCTTCAATGCTTTCTGCTGGTTCTTCAACATTTTCTGTTGGCTCCTCAACGTTTTCTACTGGTTCCTCAACGTTTTTAGGGCTCACAATTTCTTCTATTTCGTAGTTCAATTGAGGGGAATGTTGAGGCTTTGGCCTTCGAGAGCTTAGCCTCTGAGAAGATTCAGTTTTTGATACGATCTCGTCAATAAAGGTCTTTCTTCCTCCCCTTCCTTTGCCCTTGCCACTTGTAGGGCTAGTTTTCTTATGGGCTCTGCATCCTCTCATGCAATCTATACATCTGCAAGAAAAACATCAATGCTTTTGAAATCTACAATTGCCTTCCCTGGAAATGGCACCAAAATGTTGGTCACTTTAATTGCTTATTGATTTAAACAATCAAGTGCTACATAAATTTTCAACCTAGGGAAGTTTGTTTATTTCAAAGGCAATCACACACTGTATATGCTCAATCTCAAAAGCAATGAAAAGTTGTAGTAAAAATTACACTAATCACACCTTGCTTCAAACAAACTAAAGTTCTACTTGTGTTACAGCAAAGACAATCCTTCTATTGTGGACAATCACCAAAAGAATCCTGGATTACATTAAAAAGATAACAATCTAGGAAAGGAAACCAATCTGCAGAAGAAAATACCAATTATGCTATAACAGAGAACAGGACCCTATTCCCCAAGTAGGAATCTTCAGCACCTATTTCTGATTACCACGCTTTCACAAACACATTCTGTAAACAAGATCAACAATTAAAATAATCCACAATTACCTACGAATGAATTGTATGAAAACAATGCAACAATTAATGGAAACAGAGTTTCAGCAATAAATAACAGAGTTCCAATACTGCATAAATGATTTCAGCAAACAGAGCTTAACAAGACGTAAATGAAAAGAACTGTTAACGCACTACGGAAATAAATGGGTGAATCTTGTGAAGAAGGTGGGTCCTTTCCTTCTCACAAGTTTCCCCAGGGGAAGGGATTAAAACAAAATGCTCAGAACAAGATTTTATTCATCTGTCAAATATAACATATTACAAAGGATTCCCATTCCTTCTCTGTAAGTTTTTTTTAGAATAAACCTTTCGTAGTCTCCCCCCTAATGTTGATGTCTCCTCTTTTTAAAAAGGAGACATCTATTACACAATAGGTTACATCATAGAATATCCTATTCTTGACTCGATCTGATCTTCTATACTGAAATAGCATATTCTGTTCTTCCATAGCAAAATGTTGTTACAATGGTTACAATGGTACTGGCTCCGAGGTGCAATTTTTATGGCCAGTGTAATAGCTCCCTTACTTGTATTTTCTTGTTGTTGTCGTGCCTGAAATACTGCTTCAGAATCGCAAATCACGGGTTGTTTCAACAATGGGATTTGCATACTATATGACTGTTTTAGCAACGCGGTCTTCAGATAGCCATGATGAATTAACTGTAGTCTTCAAACTATCTCAGCAACTATATATTTTCGATTAATGATTAAATATTAAAGTAATGTAAAATTATATGTAGAACAAATTAAACATATAGTAGAGAGAAGAATGTTATATACCTTTAGAAGAATGGATGAAAGTGATAATATAGGCTTTCAATAATGACTGGAAAATAGTGGAATGATAGCAAAATGTATGGTCAAAAAGGTACATTATAGAGTCCTAACACCCTAGTGTTGGCCAGACCAGATTATGAGAAACCCTTCATGATCTTTTCATTTGCATCTCCCCACATGGTCGCAGTAGTATTATTGCAGAAGAATGAGGAGGGGCATGAGCAACCTATCGCCTTCCTCAGTCATGTGCTTCGCGATGTTGACCTAAAATATAACATCCTAGAGAAACAGGCTTATGCCTTGGTCAAATCCCTCAAGGCTTTTCGGATGTTTGTATTGCAGTCAGCCATAACTACATTTGTACCCACAGTGGATGTAAAAGACAGCTTGATTCAGGGGGATAGTGAATGAAAGAGAGGCAAATGGATAGCCAAATACAGGAGTATGAGTTTGATATATTCCCCCACTAAGCTAATAAAGGGACAGGGATTAGCCAAAATCCTTTCTGAATCAAACTGCCAGGCTTTGGGGATAAATTTATTTATGGTGGCCAATGAAGAGTCTCGGAGAGTAGATACGTAGTGTGGGATAGAAACTGCTACACAAAAGACCCATATGAAGTACCTTCTCAGTCCATGGTACAGATAAATTGGTTAGTACCTCTTGACTCTTAGATGTCCTCCAAGCTGCGACAAGACAAAGTATAGAACGTTGAGGCTAAAATCTCAGAAGTTCATCATGGGAAATGGCCATTTATACTGGAGAGATTCATCTGGAATACTACTTTTATGTCTCATGGATAATGAAGTAGAAGAAGTGATGGCAGAATTCCACGAGGGCATCTGTGGTGGCCACTACAACTGGAGGGCCACGGCACACAAGATTTTGAAGGCAGGATTTTTCTGGCCAAAAATTTTCGGGGATGTTTATGCTCGGGTTAGGGCCTGTGAAAAATGTAAGTTTGCTGAAAGGCAGAGGTTCACACCTTTTCTTATGATCCCGGTACACATAGAAGAACCTTTCCAGTAGTGGGGAATTGATTTCATCAATGAAATTCATCCTACCTCAAGCGGGCAACACAAGTGGATATTAACAGCCACCGATTACTTCACTAAATGGGTAGAAGTCGTGCCAGCAAGGAATGCTATAGACACAGTGGTGATAAAGTTTCTGGAAGATAACATTATCTCAAGGTTTGGTTTCCCTGCTAAGATTGTCACAGATAATGCCCAGGCTTTTAAGTCTACAAAATTTATTAGTTTTTGCCAACAATATAATATTGTATTAGGGAACTCTACTGCATATTACCCATAGGGGAATGGATCGGCAGAATCCTCAAACAAAACTTTGGTAAGGGCATTAAAAAAGGCCATAAATTATAATCAGAAGAATTTGGATTCACAGCTTAAGTTCGCGCTATGGGAAAATAGAATCACTAGTAAGAGGTCAACAGGAAAATCCCCATATGAGTTGGTCTATGGTAGAACAAAAGTTTTCCCTCTACAATTGGCCTTAACTGTGGCAAGGTTCATCCAGGATTGTCAAGAGGAACAAAAAGATCTTACTAGAAGGATGAATCAGTTAATAGAGTTGGAGGAGACTAGAAGTCAAGTAAATCAGAGGTTGACTAAGTACCAAGAGAAAATGAAGGACCTGTTCGATCATCATGCCAAAGGTAAAGAGATGTAGGTCGAAGCTTTGGTGCTAATATGGGATGTAAGAAGGGCTGAAAAAGGAAATCACGGGAAGTTCAATCCTCTATGGTTCGAACCTTTCAAAATTGCTGAAGAGGGAGGAAACAACACTTTCATACTGGAAAATTTGCAAGGTGATCTGCTCGAAGCCCCTGTGAATGGGAAATTCTTAAAACCCTTTTTCCAATATTGATTCAGGCCAAAAGGTCTGTTGTATGATATTTTACAATATTCTGTTGCTTTTATTTTGATGTTTGCTGTTTTGATTTATCATGAAGAAATAATAAAAGGCATCAAGGAGACTGTGTTCATAAGAAGGAGGCTAACAGATGGTGTGTTGAGTTCTCGACGCGTTCAAGGAGAAACAGGTCATCCCCAAGTGGAGCCAATGTTTTTATGACATCCCTCACTAAGCTGGGATGACTAATAATGAAAAGCCTTATATTGAATAGCAAATATAACAAGGACCGAATGGACTATTAAAGCCCCTTTTTCAACTATTGGAACCCTTGAAAAGGCTAAACTCCATCTTTTTTCTTTAAAAAGGCTCATTTTTGCATATCAAGCCTCTAAGCCCCTTTCGCTTAAGCCCGAGCCCCTTTTCCGCCATGAGACCGGACCTTAGGACCTAGCGCTAAGCCCATCGGAGATCACACATCGCTCTTTCAGGGTTCCAAGTTTCAAGTCTGTTGTTTCGCCGATGGCCGATCCCCCGATGCGATCTTGACCGTAGATCTCCTCCCCTAGATCCAACGATCATCACTCCATCACACTACACTCATCCATCACTCATTGCACTTCGCTTCATACAAAGTCCTCACTCCTGAATTTTGTTCCGTCGATGTGCAAAACCCTAACGTAATCTAGACTGTCGATCTCCTTCCGTGGATCCAACAGTCATCGCTTCATCGCTCCATCATGCATCGCTCTTCCCCATTTCCACTTTAGGTTTCACCTCCAACGTTCTTTCCTCGCCGATATAATCTTAGCCGTTGATCTAGCTCCCCCAGATCCAATGGTCAGCACTACCACACTGCATCGCAAGTCCCTCGCCTCATTCATCCATCAGTCATCCCCCGCGATATGATCCAGACCGTTGATCCTCACAATCCAATGGCCCACATTACTTCCTCCTTTCTCCCTCCCACACAACCTTTCTCCCTTCGCGTTAATCTCCACCGTTGATCTATCTGATCCAACGGCCTGCAGGACTACTACCTTTTCCTCCCCCTTTTATCTCCATGGTGACCTCGCAGTTGACTCCTTTGACTACAGCATATTTTCATCCAACGGCCTATATTCACTGTGGAGGCACCTATCCTGCAGATCCGTTCATACCCCCAAGTGCCCCCGCAGTCGATCCCCGCCATTGATTTCCATCATGATCCAACGGCTCACATTACTCCAGCATTTTCAGCCTTGCCATTTCCATCCTCCTTCATCGCCAGATCCTGACCGTTGATCCTCATGATCCAACGGCTCCCATTGATCCCCTCTTTTCAACTCCACCCAATAGCTTTTCGCTACACGACATGGTTGCTGACGTCATCGCCGGTCCCATCTGACCTCGCAAATAAGTCCATCGCGTTCATCTGCAACCGTCGATCTGGATTGCCCAGCTCAGATGGTCCTCATTCGTTTTCGTGTTCATTTCATCCAACAACATGATCGTGCTATTTCTGCATGAAATGGGCGGTTTTGTAAAGACGTGTGTCACTTGCTAACCCGTATCGTGTCCATTTAGCCACAAACCGTTTACCACCTCAACCCCGCGCGAATACCACCTCCAGTATTCCCAAAAACCACCATTGCACCTCTTTGCGCAAAATACATTTTTGAACCTAGGTTTTCATGGTTTTTCACCACGAGGCCCTTTTCCGCCGCATCTATTGCCTCCACACTGCTCCTCTGCCTTTACCCAAGCCATATGAAGTAGTCAAACCATAAACGCAGGATTTACTTAATTTGTTTGTTGTCTGTGTAGGTTTTTCATGGCCTTTTAATGTACACAAGCCCTCCCCTAGCCAATCATAGTGGCTCGAGGCCAAGGATGACGATCCTCCACGCCTGGGAAGTAGAGAAAAAGATGCAAAGAGGTAATTCCATGTCCAAGACAATGGATCATGACAATTGGCCATTCTATGGGACCCTCCAGCACAGAAGGCTAGTTTTTCCACTACTGGCAGTACTGCATGCTCCAACACGGAAGGCCAACTCTTCCCACGACTAACGGTATCTCTTTCGCCAGCAGCAGCAGTGGTTCCACTTCATCAAACAGCAAGGATAATTTATGATAGGGCATGTGTGGTATTTTTACCGTATATTCTCTTCACTTTGTCATTTCAGGTGAAATCTTCAGATTTACTCCCGTGGTTTTTACTTTCAGTTCAGTCGATTGTTACATTTCAGTTAGAAACGGCTTTAGGCCTGAATTGTAAGATGATGAGAGGAAGTTTTTCTTCATCATCATTTCTATTTTTTATTTAGACCTGCAACTGCATATAAGCACGCGGGGAAGATATTTTCCCAAAAATATCTTCTCTCGCAGAGGAATCAAAGGTTATAAAAGCAGGAAGACAACACTAACAAAAGGTTCCATATTTTCCAAAGAACTCACTAGTTTGAGTGCTCTGTATGTATTTTGTGCGGACTTTGATAGTAGATGTTTGAAGATCCCATAGGGACTCAATAATAAGAAGCTTTTTTGGAATTTGGGATTCCGCTCTGGATGATTCACAGTTTGTAACTCGTCTTCATGCTTTTTAATAAAAAGGTTCATTTCGTATCTCTCCACATTTCTTGTACCTAATGTTCTGGAATGCGAGTGCTCCCATGTTTAAATATGAATTTATCATAGCAGATACTCTTATTTACTCATCCATACCACTTTAAATATGGCTCAGGCATGATACTTTGTTTCATTTCCTATCTCTACTGCCATTCTTCTGATACTAATTACAATGGATTCTTGTCTTTGAACGAGCCCAAATATATGGATTCTTATCTTTGCATAGGCCTAGTATATATGGACTCTTATCTTTGAATAAGCCCAGTTATATTTAATATCTTATTCCACTTTCTACCATTTTCATTATCTTACAGTTATAGTTATAGTTGTGACAGCTACGGGAAAGAAAGGAAAAGCTCGCAAGAGGGCATCCAAAGAGAAGGCCACCCTGATTGACCCTACCCCTCCTACACCCGCCAAGCCTTGTGCTTTGTGTGATGGCGTCGGTCATGCCTTGTCCCAAGTTGCCTCGTATTAAACCCATGGTTAAAGTCATGTTCCCTGATTCTACGATCCCTGAACCCTCTATTTCTTCCTCATCCGCAGCCAAGAACCCAAAGACTCTATGCACCAATAAACCCTGTGCTCTGTGTGGTGTCCATGGCCATTATTCTCACCATTTTCCTCACCTAACGCATTACCGTGCCTCTTTAGAGGTCATTCACGAGTATGAGGTTGAATAAAATCAATCTGCCTCTCCCATCCTCGCGCAGTATGCGTCAGGTCAACTCGAGGATCCCCCTACTACCATTGACATTCCCCCCCCCCCTGATGTTGAGATAACGGAACCTGCCCCCCCATCCTATACCTATCATCATCCGTGCGAACCTCGGAGTACATTCCCTCTCAATCCCCTCCGTCTGTTTTACTTGATCTCCCTTCAGCAACATTCTTGGGCTCCACATCATTTGACCATCTTTTTACTTGTTCTTTTGTCATCCCCCATGATGATTCGTATGTGAGCCTTTCTTCCCATACTAATGTTTTAGGTAGCTTTGTAGCGTCATGTGGTTTCCCCGACCTTTTCTTTCCCACCCATAACTGGGATGATACCATCTGTATCTATGATGTTCTCCGCAGCATGAGCTCCAGCTATTCCTCCCGTAGCCCTCATACATACCCTCTAGTTGGTCTATGAGTCATAGCCATCCTATCTAGACTACTCCCTCCCATAGTTGTCATTTGATGTCTACCCTACACTCACGCTGCCATCATTTTTCTTCCTCCTCCCATTTCTTGTCTTGTGACACTATTTTGTAGGACCTCCCATCCACACATTATATTGGCTATGCCGATGGGGCAAGTCGCTATTCCTAGAATCTAGCCTCGGCAGCTTGGGCCCTCTTTACCCCCTTGCATACCCTCGTTCTCTCTAATGGGGTCTGCATTGGTAATGCCACCAATAATCAGGCCGAATATGATGCAGTACGTGGCCTCTTAGCCGATGCCCTCTCTCATCGGATCCTCCATCTACACGTTCATTTAGATTCCCTGCTTCTTGTCTTGCAACTCAATGGTGTCTATCGTGTGCATAATCATATCCTGTTTAGACGATATTTACGAGTGAAACTTTCGATACATTAATTTAGATTCATTACTTTCAATCATGTACCAAGAGGACAAAATCACTACGTAGATAGCATTGCAAACCATGTTCTAGATTGGCATTTATCACACACAAGACAATAACATTCAAAATCATCAAAAAAATGCATATTCATAATATATATCATATAACATGTTTTTAGAGTCCATCTACTCTGATACATATGACATGCCCATAGCATGTTACAACAAACACATCTCAAAATTGGGGGGTAACACTTGCCCCTCCATACACACTAGGGGGCACCTCCTGCCCCACATCTAATCACTCTCTGGAGGATCCCGAACCAATGGCTCTGCTCCTGCAGCTCGTAGATCACGCACAGTTTGACCGGCCATCGCCATGCGCCGCATGACACCTCGCCATTCCGAAGGAAGACCGATACATAGCTCTATGTACTAGTCGTCTAAGTCTTGCCATCCCCGCTCTGAAACATCGGTAAGCAGCCCCTCACATCTACGATGTATGTCCTCCAAGAGGGCAGCCATGTCCTCATTCTATGTCATTCTCAATCCACTAGCACCTGCAGTCCCTGCTACTGCAGGTCGTCCCATATATCTGGCTATTTTTATCGGAGCTATATCTGCATACCCAAAGTATAAGAATCAGTACCATATATACTATTCACAAACTTTAACATGCGCATAAAGATTAGTCACTTGTCACTTACCATCAGGCCCCCATACTCGACCAGGCGGAAGTGCAAGTCCAGATCTCCACAATAACTCATCCCACTATAGGGATAGTCGTCTATGTACAATGGCATCTAATCCCAATGGGCAAAGAACTCCAGTCAGAACACCCGCCCGACGCCCCTCCTCCTCCTCTACATAGTAAGCGCCCCCACCGGCGCATCCTGGGTTCTCTCGGACCCCCATCTGGTAGTTGTACACGAGGTCGCAAGGTCAGGATCTTCTAGAAAAAGAAGGAGCACAATACGGTCCCATACGAGAAATCATGGTTCACTTGCCGCTTGCAAAGCGACAGCTGTCGTTTCAATGACACCAACATCATTTGGGCCCACCCATAGTAGGTCCTGCTCAACACTGATTCCACAATCATCATCTGCCCTCCAGTGATGTGATGGAGCTCCTGGCTGCCCAGGATCCGCAACACTACTGCCGCCACTGCACGGGTCTCTAGCCTCTCTAGATCCCCAATCGGTATCTGAGTCCCTTTGACTTGGAGGCCTAGTCGACAATGTTGCTCTACAAACTCCATAATGTTATGCCCCCATGGTAACACTAACTGTGTATTTCCCACTATCCCTAATGGTGGGAGACCAGTCAAGAATACAAATCCTGGACTATCAACTCAATCCTGTGCCCCTGCACTATAAAGACCTCATGATATGGATCCCAATAACTGACAATCCGGGCCAACAAGGGCTCCCCAGCTCTCATCAGAGGGTTCTCCACAAATTTCAGAACCCCAAACCTGGCCAGTGCACGACGGACACCCTAATCTGCTTGGATCTTCGTCCGTAATGAACCCAGGTCTCTCTCTCTCTAGTTGATCCGTATATCTACCATATTTGCACAAAAATATCATATTTTTCAGTCTACAGATAGGAAAAATTGTATCCAATTACAAAAAATCCAACTCTCAGCCCACAACAGCACTGAAATCACCTTCACCTGATAGGTCGCACTTTTTGGCCAAATTCCAGGATAGGTCGCACTTTTTAGGCCAAAACCTGCTTCCCGGGTCGCATTTTTTGGCCCAAAAAGTGCGACCCAGCCATAAATATGAGGGAGGGGTTGTTCCTGAGATTTGGGACCCTAATCTGAACTTTTAATCCATCAAAAAAAAAGAGTAGGATTAGGCCTCTTCCCTGCAACTGACGGATCTCGATTCCAACGGTCGGTTTTTCCGCTACGATCACCGCAAGATTTAGGGCCTCCTCTCCTCTCTACATTCACCACAACTACCCAAGCAAATAAATGCATTTGGAGGGAAAATGCCTTATTAGAAGAAAAACCCCTGATTTTTCTTTCGCCCGCTGCGAACAAACCGTAGCCCCATTTGACACACTGTCTACACCGTTAGAAAGCTCTCACTGAGCACTCAAATGGGTATCTTTTAGTTTTTCATGATTTGATACTTCACCAGGACACATTTTCTCCATGAAGGGTCTATTAACCTCTCCTTCAAATCAGATTTCCTCACTTACAACGCTTGTATTTGGGGCACCACTTTCCCTCCATACTTGTCCTTGTTCATGTTGATTTTCATCATGAGATACCCTCTTGTACTCATGTTTTTATGGTCCCCCATTGGACCTTTACTTTGTGGCAGCACCATCGAGTCGCCCTTGTTTAGAGCATCCAAGTTGAGTCATCATTGCATTCATAGAGTCTATCCCGAGTCCCTTTGTACCCCGCTATAGTCCTCCATCCTTCATTGCTTGGTCCCTCTCTCGTGTCGCACATGATGGCATTCAGTCCCACTGTCCCCTTTCCCTCCTGATATTGTATCAGTGGCTGCCAATTCATCCATGCACTTTATGCTCTAACAAGGGAAGTCGTCCATCCGCTACTCAGTATTCCCCATTTCATCATCATCATTTGTGTTAGTCTGTCAGTCACTCTACTATGTTCTCTCGTGCCTTAGTTGAGGATCCCTTATTGCCTCACCTATGGCAGACCTCCTTTTGTTGAAATCAGCTCATTTACTCCAGAAGAAAGGTCTAGAGGGTGGTGTACCTTGGTTCCAGCTTCTCCACTTGTTCGGTGCCTCGGATCAGGCAAAGGGATTTCTCATTACCCTTTGACTTGATTGTTTCTCCACTCTAGCTCCTTTCAGCATGATCGAGATCCGTATACTTGATGGTCCAGTGATGCAGTAGTAGCTATTGGTGATTCCCGGGTGTGTGTGACATTTCTCAACCCTCATGAGGGGGTGGCCCTGCAGGTAGCCCCCCACATGCCCGAATAACCTCTTCATTGTAGCCTTCGATGCAGCTCCATATATTTGATGATGTTGGCCTTAGCTTCTTGCAGCACCTCTTTGATTTGCATGTATCAGTCAGATTTTTCGATTCCTTCCCCGTTTATAGGGGGAATTTGGGTTGTATTTGTATCTCATGTACTTAGATATTATTGTATAAGTCCTGGCTGTTATCCCAGGCACAGCATGTATGTGGGATTCCTCATTGTATTATTATCTGGCTCATGTTTATGCCGGTTGTACTTTATGGTTCGGTCCCTTGTTTACTGGACGCACTATTCTTTTGTACTTTGTCTCGGTGGGCATAGGTATGCCTCCCCCACCGCCTTTAGCACAGGTACCCTCTCATAAAAAGAGACTTGTTGCACCTGCAAGTCTCGTCTCCTCAGGGTCTAGTTCTTTAGCACATTAGTCTACCTTACATTTCTCTCTCTGACTTCCCTTTTGATGTCTAGTGATTGAGTTCTTACAACGTACTTCGGTCATACGATTTGCTCCTAACACTCGCACGCTGAGGGGCAATCTGTTACACCATTTTTTGGTCATCTAACCTATTATCATTAGATGGACCCAAGTACACCATGTAAGACCAATTTTACCCTAAGTAAAATTGCTTTCACTATGTAAAATAACTTAATAAAACACATTTATTAGGTTTTTTATGGTCTAAACAGAAAACCCCAAAAGGAAATATTAAAAAAATCTATATTTTTTTTATTTTCCTCATGGAATAATTAATTAAACAACAATTTAATTATTATTCCTGGTTATATTTAACCCAAAACAAGGAAATTAATTAGATAAATCCTTATTTATCTTATTATTTTCTAGGAATAATTATTTAAATCTTATTTAAATAATATTCCTTGTTAAATATGACTAAATCATTTATAAATAATTAAATAAACCATTATTTATTTAATTATCATTCAACCACTTTCTTAAAATAATAAATAAATCATTTATTTATTTATTATTTACAAATAAAGGAATTTGACCCAAGTCAAATACCTTTTCCCTCCAACAAATATGATAAAATATTCCTAAAAGGTGGTTATAGAATTTGGTTAATAATATTTTATTCATGCACCAAGTCCTAGACTACCCTAATATTTTGTTATAAATAGAATGGTTTTCCCATTCATTTGTCACCTTTTGTTTCATATTAGATCACTCTAGCTCTATACTCTTGGTCTGACTTTGAGCCATTATCATTGTCACATTCTCCATTATTTGCTTTGTGAGCTCCCTTTGAGTTCTATGTTTGTCTGGGTTTTCTACACCAACAAGAGAGAGAAATGCTAGATCTGAAGCGCTGAGGACTTTCAAGAACCCATCCCATTGAGGAGAATTGAAACACCTTTCTTCTTTTCCTCTCAGGTGCCCTTAATATAAAAAATTCTTTCAAAAATATTGTTCTTGTCTTTTCTATTGGATGCATGGAGAAAAATATTATTCTCACTGCTTAATGTCTTTTTATGCATAGATCTGTATTTGTGCAGCTTTTATCTTGATCAACTAACTGCATATTTGAAGATATTGGCAGCCATATTTGATGTTAGGGCTATTTGTTATGCGTAGCTAAAGTGGTATTTTTCCGACAAAATATTCATACTAACAATAATAAAAATATGGGGGTTACAGGGGACAATAATAACAATAAGGGGGTTACTTTAACAACAATAAGGGACTATAATAGTAATATAGGGACCTAACATATTCCACCATGTTTCAGTATGTTGTTGTCAAGATCCTAGGGGGCCAAATTAAGAGGTACATTGCAGTTAGACTTTTCCTATGCCACAATCCCTATCTTTGGTCAAATGAGAAAGATATACCGTGAGATAAAAATTATTACATGAAGGAAAGGCCTAACAATCATCCAATCAACATTGTACATATCGAGTTAGAGTCTTTCATATTGTACAATGATTCTGGATTAAATGATATAGATTGTCAAATAGTAGAATTAGAGGATGTTCCCGAAGTTTCTGATTGTATTATAATAGTGCTAGAGGAAGAGAAAGAAAATATGCCTACTATAACCCAACATCCAACAGAGAAAGCAAATAAAAATTCAGAGCAGCATGAAGAATGAGACCGCCAAATAGTGTCAAAGCAGAATCAGGAGTTCCAGCACCTTGAAGAAGAAGAAGATGGTCTTTGGAGAATGGACTTTGATGGTTCCGTTGGAAAAGACAGAGCTGATACAAGTTTATGGATCTGCAGCCCATGGCAACAAAAAAAAAAAAAAAGGTCCCAAACAACGTAAGGTTGTGTTCCTATAAACTAGCATTTGATTGTACAAATAATGAGGCTGAATATGAAGCGCTCATTACTGGTTTTGAAAAATTCTGAAGAAATTAGGAGCTAAGAGAATAGAAGTCTATGGAGATTCAGAGCTAGTGATTAAACAAATTAAATATGAATATCAAGCTAATCACCCAAGAATGAGGCAGTATAGGAATGTAGCACTCGATATTTTAAAAATGTTTTGTGAATACACACTTAAGGTAGTGCCTAGATTGCAAAACTTGATGGTTGATTCATTAGCTACTATTGTGAGTAATTTTAGATCTACAATGTTTTTTAATAAAAAGTTTGAGATCCATATAAAACACAGGCCCGCCATTCTGGATAACTTGAAATTTTGGCAAGTTTACTGGGATGATAAACAAGTGAACAACTTCTTGCAGAGTGAAGGAAAATTTGAAAATTGTTCTATGGATGAGGTATATGATAAATATGACCAGGTTATTGAAGCAGATCAAATTGATATTCTTCAACTCAAAGACAATAACATTCTAAAAAGTCTCATACCTTTGGAAGAGTTATTTGATCAGGATTATTTGGCGAGAAAACCAACTTTGGTTCCCACAGAGAAAGGAGTAGAAGATGTGAATATCAAAACAGCTGATTAGTCGAAGTTCATCAAGCTCTCAAATTCCTTGCCATCAAAGTTAAAGCCTAAATATATTGATTTGTTTACTGAGTTTTCAGATGTATTTTCTTGGGATTTCTCAGACCTAAAGGTTTATAGTCAAGATATCATTCAGCACACAATCCCGATCAAGCCAAATCAGAAGCCCTTTAGACAGAAGCTTAGGAGAATTTATCCAAAATTGTTGCCATCCATTGAGAAGGAGGTAAACAAGTTTTATAAGGTAGGAATCATTATACCAGTCACATTTCCAGATTGGATCTCCAATTTGGTTTGGGTGCGAAAGAAGACCGGTGAGATTCGACTTTGTATAGATTTCAAAAATTTGAACAAAATGTCATTGAAATATAATTACCCGCTGCCCAAGATGGAACATATACTTCAGCGAGTTGTAGGAGCCAGCAAGATGTCATTGTTGGATGGTTTTTCAGGTTACAATCAGATCCTAGTACATGAAGATGATCATGATAAGACAACATTCACTAAACCATGGGGGACCTTTAAATATGCCAAAATACCATTTGGTTTGAAGAAATTCGGAGCCACTTTCCAACATGAAATAGACATAGCTTTTGGTAATGAAAAAGATGTCTTCATGGTAATTTATTTAGATGATCTTATTGTTTATTCAAATTCAGATGAAGAGCACTTACATCATTTGAGATTTGTATTCCAGCGGTGTAGAAAGTTTGGGATTTCCCTGAATCCTAAAAAGTGCCTGTTTGCTATGGAAGAGGGTAAGTCGTTGGGACACGTCATCTCAAAATATGGAATCTAAATAGATCCTGCTAGAGTTGAAGAAATTCATAAAATAGAATTCCCTAGAAACAAAAATGAAATTCAAGCTTTCAATGGTAGGATGAATTTCCTACGTAGGTTTATTCCCAACCTAGCAGAACATCTTAGAGAATTGACCAATATGCTGAAGAAGGGAAATTATGTTAGATGGTCAGATAATGCCCATAAATCGTTCATCTCAGTAAAATTTTCTTTCACTACAACTCCAGTGTTGACAAGTCATTATTATTCTTTATATTTCATCATAGTTTCTTTTGCTTCTGAGCATACCTTGGCAGCAGTGCTTATGCAGAAAAAGGATGGGACAGAGCTGCCTATAGCATTTTTCAGTCGCACCATAAGAGATGCAGCTCTCTAATATGACATAATTGAGAAACGGGCATTGGCCTTAGTCAAAGCACTCAAAGACTTCAGTGTTTACATTCTACACTCTCATATTTTAGCATGTGTTCCAAATGAAGCAGTTAAAGAAGTACTTATGCAAACAGATCGAGAGGGAAGAAGAGGTAGGTGGATAGTGGTGCTTTTAGAGTATGACCTTGAGATCAATCCAACCAAGCTGATCAAAGGGAAAGGCTTATCCAAACTCATGGCTGAGTCTAATTTTCTTGTGCTTGATATCAATTTCATATCAGCATTGTTTGATGAGGAAGAAAATGTAATTTTGGTTCAGGTATAAGATCTATTTTCATCATCCCCTCAGTATGATGATATTATTTAAGTTTTACAACATTTGAATCCTCCTCCGGACATGAAAAAGAATAAGGCAAGGTCCTTAAAACTTAAGGCTTCGAAATATTTCATTCTTGATAGTGCACTCTACTGGAAGGATCTAGGAGGAGTATTTCTCAATTGTTTGGTGGAAGATGAATCTAGAGAAGTGATGAAAGATTTTCACAAGGGAGATTGTGGAGGTCAATTGTATTGGAATACTATGACTAACAAATTACTGAGAGCAGGTTACTATTGGCCTACTTTTTTTGCATATTTGTACAATACGGTCATGATTTTTCATGAGTTTCCGAGGTAAACGCAAGCTCCTTCCTTTACCATTACAGCCCATTTTAGTTGAAGCTCCCTTCCAGCAGTGGGGTTTGGATTTTATCGGTGAGATACACTTTCACCTTCATCTGCTCAGCATAAATGGATACTTACTGCTACATATTATTTCACAAAGTGGATCGAAGTGATCCTGACCAGGCAAGCTATTGACATAGTCATTATTCAGTTTCTTGAAACTAACATTTTGGCCCGATTTGGTTGTCCTAGAAAGATAATCACGGACAACACTGATGCTTTCAGATCAAAGAAAATGACAGAATTATGCGATAAATATAACATCAAATTGGGTCATTTTATAGCATGTTATGCACAGGGCAATGGATTGGCAGAGTCTTCCAGCAAGTCTCTAGTCAATATCATCAAAAAGATGTTGGAAGCTAACAAAAGGAATTTTCACAAGAAGCTAATAAATGCACAATGGGCAGATAGAGTAAGCAGCAAAAGATCCATCGGCATGTCTCCATTTCAGTTATTTTATGAGGTAGATACAGTTTTCCCTACTTCATTGGTTTTCCTAGTCATGAAATTTCTGTAAGAGGTCGGAAGCGAATAAAATTATATTCAACGAAGAATAAACCAAATCATCCACTTATAGCAAGCAAGGGAGGAAGTGTTCCAGAACACTTCTAAGCTTAATGATAAGATTAAGATTTATGACAGGAAAACTAAACAAGATGATTTCAACATTGATGATATGGTACTCCGTTGGGATGCCAAGAATGATTACAAAGGTAAGCATGGAAAGTTTGATAATCTATGGAAAGGTCCTTTCAGAGTTGTAACTTCTCGTGGACAGAATGCATATCTTTTAGAAGAAATGGACTGCAAAAGTTTCTTAGGAGGGCCAGTAAATGGTAAGCTCCTGAAGCACTATCTATTATGATCTGAAACTTATGAGGATTTTTCATCCTCATTGTATATATCAGTTTAATATTTCTACAAGTGTGAAGTGAAACAAGCATTGGAGTTCGGAGCCCGAAGTGAAGGACATGGAGCTTCATTGAAGTTTCTACTTTTTCAAGTTAATTTTTCATTAGGGTAAGTTCAGTTTTTGAGTCTTTGTTTAAGCTAAGTTAAGTCAAATTGAGTCAATTTGATTTAGTTTGTGTCATTTAATTCTCAGAAAATCAGTCCTACCTTTCAGCTTCAATTATTTTTTACCGTATTTGGCCTAATGGAAGAAAGCATTGATTTTCTCAACTCAGAGATCTATGGTTCTTGACACCTCTATCAGAGCTTCCATCCCAAATAAGGCCAATATTAGAGTCAGAATATGTATTCTTCCATTAGTGATCGATATCATTCCTTCATTTCTCATTTTAGGTGTCTCATTCTGAAATTTTTATATCATTTTATTAGGTCATGCTAAAAATTATTTCACTGATGGTAGCTTTCCTCAATAAAATTTCACTCTCCTTTAGAGAACCATATTTGCTGACTCACTCCCATGTCTTCTTGAGCATAATAGCACCTACGAAAAATTCTCATTTCACCATGTCTTGTTGCAGTTAAAGTCAATCATGGAGATCAAGTCTTAAAGTCTTGTCTTTCAAGGTCAAAAATGCATTACTCCATCCAACTAAAGTCAGAAAACATATGAGAGTAACTCAAATACATTTTATCTTCCTCTACAAAATATCATCACTATGTAACTATTATATTTTTCAAGTTGTAATTTTGATTTCTATGATTTTAATATCAAAATTTCATTTTGATATAAAACCAAAAATGTTATTTATTTTTTATTTTCAAATGTAATTTTATGTTTTTATTATGTAATAATTCATTCCCTAAGATGGCAACTCAAGCACTCTTGCCCAACTGAAGCAAATAAATTCAAACTCCATCAGTTGATCAACCTACAAAACAAAAAGTCAGAAAAGTCAAAGAGTATCAGTGTCAAAGTTTAAAAAGAGAATAGTGAACATAAGGAAAGTGGGTTATTCAAATTATAAATCAAATCCACTAGACTATAAAAGCCCTCAAATCCTCAAGGCAAATCTCATTTGTTTCATTCATCCTTCAGAAATCTTCAGCAAAGGAGAAAATTCACAATTTCATAGTGTAACTAGGCAAATTTCCTAGTCTTTGTGTGTTCTCCAGGCCGTTGCCATTTAGGAGGGACATTGTGCGTTTGGTCAATCTCTTCAGTGCAATTTCTAATTGGCGCTGCGCGTTTGGAGAGGTCGTTGCGCGTTTGGAAAGGACGTTGCAAATTTGAGTAGGTCGTTGCGCGTTCACTCAGCAAGTACCAAAAACCTTCTCACTGCTTTCCATTCCATCATTTCATGCCAAATCTCTGCAAATGGGTTCTTCAAAGCTCCATTTATCAGTAAGTAACCCAATCATCATCTCATTGATGTATTTTTGTTTTTCATAGTTATTCAAACTTATTTCTAAAGCAATAAAGCATTATTCTTAGTTAAACCTAATCCCTAAACTGTTATACACTTCCCCTCATATTCATATAAAAATTTTTCCATTGCCCTATAACCCCATTCCCTAAAAAAATATCATCCCTAATAGCTCTAAGTCCTATGGTTTTCACTAACCTAAGCTCCCTTCACATTCCCATTCCCTTCATTTCCCAACACTTCCTTTCACTTCACATTTCCTCCATTTCATTCCATCACCCTAGGGTTTTTACATCAACTATGGCTAAAGAGCAAAACAGAAGTTCTAGTGAGGAAGAGAGACAGAACGAAAATCCATATAAGAAGGGAGGAAAATTCATTAGACATGAACCATCAACTACTAGAGACCTTATGGCATCTCCCCTCACTGTGTCATGCTTTAAGCATGTAGGTTGTTTCGAATTTTGTGAGAAAGTGCAAATAATCCAGTACCATCCCATGTTGACAATATTTTTCATCTCTAACCTTCATGAAAAACAAGTCACTCTTGTCGCGTCAATTTCACTATGTCCTTTGATATCATTTCAGCTACTACAAGGATCCCAAATGTAGGAGAAAAATATTTTAAACAATTAACCTCAATCATTATTATTATGAGCCATATCTTAAACCAAGGTACAAGAATGATAAAAAGAAAATTTTTCCTTTCTCCCACCTCCTTGACAGATGTGTACCCATGATGAAAATCATCATGAAATACTTCACCTGTGAGGTAAGGTTTTCTAGACTCTATTCCTATCAGAGTCGGTTCTTCATGCACTTCACTAGGGTCAGAATGCTTCACATACCCTATTATCTCTCCCGAAGCATTGATAAAATGGCATTTATTGCCCAAAAGAGAGATTATGATCATCAAATGCAGAGTCTCTTCGACCACTCCCTCATCAAAATGATAGTCATGCATCAACTTGATCAATTAAACATTCCATGGGACACCTTCATATCCAATGAGATTTTCACTGCCCCACCTAGTCAGCATAGCCAGAATGCATCGTCATCATCTCATCCTCCCTCATCCATACCTCCATCTCAGCCTACTATTCATACATCATTACCAGTTCAGATCCATTCACCTCATTCACCTCATATTAAGCCTTCTTCTTCACCTTTTTATAACCCTACATCATCATCACATCATGACTTTGAGTCATCGAGCAGTGATGAAGACATTGAGGCAAAATGGGCTAATTTGACTGAGGTTGAGCCATTGCCCAAAACTTACCAGAGAGGCTATACGCATGTTTTTGCTTCACTTGGAGTGAAAGGGGCCATGCCTTCTTCATCAACACAACAGGTAGATAATGGTAAAGAACAGATGGTGTAGCCAGTCTTTCATGATGAGGAGGACAACCATCAGATAGAGTAATAATTTCAGTTGATTGACCTAGGTGAGGAAGATGAAGGAAAAATTACCAATGAAATAATTAAAGGTAAAGAGGCTAAGATTAATAAGCTCCAAAATAATCTTGAGAGGGATAAGTATGTGATTGACTTCCTTGAGCATTAAAATCAGTAGCTAAATACCAAGCAGGCCATCAATGAGGTCAAATGCATCAAAGCACAAAGAGAGGCGGAGAAGGCTAAAGCCTTGCTTGAGGAAACATTGGAAAAATTTTGTGAACTTAAGGATGATGAGGATCAGCCTCAAAGACAGAGACCTAGGACTAGAGGGCTGAAAATAGGTCTACCCCTAGAGAGACAAAGAGAAGCTGACCTAGCAGACCAACTTACACTAAATGAACAGCTTGCCCTAGAAATCAGCAAGAACAAGGAACCATGGCTTGAAAGAGACAATCTACATTTGGAAAATTTGCTAGAGAAGGCCAACAAGGACAATGACTTATTTAGGACAAGAATCAAACTTCATTCCTGGAAAGAGAGAATTACATTGGCTAAGCTCAAAAGAGACAATGCCAAGATTGAAGTTTTGACCATGAAAAAAGAGAAAGAGAAGTTAGACATACTTGTTGAAGTGCCACTCCATGCCTCAAACACTTGATGAGAAATTACCCTCACAATTTTGACAAAAATTTTCCATACTTAGCATTTTGATCATTTATGTGTTTTTTAGAATATTTTGCACACAGAAAATTTGCTAAACGCGTAGCTCCTTGGACGCTACGCTCTTTTTTGGAGAATCTAAATGAAAAATGGCCACCACCAATAGGTTTGTATTGATGAGGATATCAACCCTATGAAGTTTCATTGTTTTTGGAGGAGAACTAGTTCATCAAAAAGTCAAAAAACCATCAAAATTTCATGTTTCTGCCTCAAAATCTGCCTGGTTGCTACGCGTTTACCAGTTTTGGGAGAAGAGGTTTTTGACAGGGCAAATGAACACCATTTTGAAAACTAGAGGTCATTCTGGAAAGAAGACTCAAAGGGATTTCCAAGGAGCCATCGTGGAGCAGATTTGGATACCGGGAAGGCACTCAAATTCAGCCTTGAACAGAGGTCATTTTTTCTGCCTGGACGTTGTGCGTTTTACAAGCAAATTGTGTTTTTTTACAGCCTTCAGCAATTTCTTGAGTTTCACTCCAGTTTGGCTTTTACCTTGGGAAATGATAAATTTACCTATATAAATTATCAAGACGAATGTAGTTATCATTATATTACTATTTACTAGGGTAAATACATTAAGTAAGTCAAGCATGAGGTGTAATGAATCAGTTCACTTGAGATAGGAATGAGTCACTTTTTTCATCCTATACTCTAGCTATCAGTTCAGATTTTTGTGTAATATATCCTTCACCTCAGGGATTCAACCCCTGAGGATGAGTGGAGGTGGTTTTTAATTCTATTTAGTTCAGTTATTCAAAGGAGTCAAAGGTTGGAATGGTTGGAATCAGTTTCATTTTTCTACTTGATCAAGGAAACTTTGTACTCAGTTTTGGCCAAGCTAATAAAGAGGAGTTTCAACTACATTTATGGGATACATGTGGTATTGAATGCCTTTCATTGTTTCTTCTTCAGTGACATATGTTTGAATGTATTGTTCATTTCCCTTTCATGTCTAAGTTATGATCTTTTATAAGTTTTAAATTCAGAATACATGCTAGACATGCTCTGTTTTGGGTAACTGATCATATTTTGTTTCATTATCTTATGTCTGAGAGACATACATCTCTTATGCTTCTCTTAGCCTCCTTACAGTTTCAAAACCATTCCATAACCATTTTCTTCAAGTGATTGGCATTGTACCTACCTTGCCCATTGATCCCTGCAACCCTAATTCTATTTGTCTAACCTAGCTTTCCTTTGACCTAATTCCATTATCCACTGATTCACCCCACCAAAACCAAATTAAAAAAACCCCTTGCACTCATTACCTAGCCTAAAACCCTAATTTATCCAGCCCTCCTGGCTGTGACCCTTTTGGAGAGAGCCCTCTCTAGCTTGATAAGCCTAGGTATCAAATCAAAAGCTTAGTTTGTGGTTACCTCTGTTGGGATTCCTTCCTCGGCCTTGGGAATCTAGTGGAGTGATAACACCTTATGGCCTTATCAATGCACCTTCTACATTTCAAGGGTTGATGAGTTCCATTTTCAAACCCTTCCTTAGAAAATTTGTGTTAGTGTTTTTTTTTATATACTAATCTACAACAAGTCTTGGAATGATCATGTTCAACTTGTTGATAGGGTGCTCAAACTATTGGAGGAGAAAAAATTATATAAAGCCTCCAAATATCTTTTTGGAGTAGGTGGAATATCTAGGTCATATTGTATCTCATGAGGGTGTTAAGGTAGACCATAACAAAATTAAAGCCATTAAGGAATGGAAAATTTCCACAACCATAAAGCATCTGCGAGGATTTCTCAGGTTAACATGGTATTATCGCAAGTTTGTTAAGAATTATGGGAGAATAGCGTCTCTTCTAACAACATTACTGAAGAAAGATGAATTTTATTGGACTAAAAAAGAAACTAAGGCCTTTGAACATCTTAAAGAGGAAATGTGCCAAGCACCGGTATTAGCTATGCCAAACTTCACAAAAAAAAAATATTGTGGAATGTGATGCCTCGGGAAATCGAATTGGTGTTGTTTTAAATAAATAACGAAGAAAAATTTCTTTTGAAAGCCTCCCAATCAAAGGGAATTATTTACAGAAACCTATTTATGATAATTAAATGTTGGCAATACTACATGCACTAAAGAAATGGTGACCTTACCTAATGGGAAGGAAATTTAAGGTAAAAAAAAATCATGATAGCCTTAAATACTTTTTGGAACAAAAACTATCTTCATAAGAGAAAAAAAATGGGTCACAAAGATGTTGGGTTATGAGTTTGAAATAATATACAAAAAAGGGAAGCTAAATGTGGTTGCAAATGCAATCTCAAGAAAGTATAGGGATATGGAAGCATTTTTTTGTGTCATTTCTATTATCCAACCATAATGGATAATCGAAGCAATGGAGGAATGGAAGAATGATGAAAAAGTGTGGACACTCATTCAAAAGTTGCAGCAAGATCCCAGTACATCTGATACATTTAGCTGGAAAAATGATTCATTATGGTGCATCTATCACTTATATCTTTGTAAGAATTCCTAACTAAAAGAAAAGATTCTTTTGGAATTGCACACCTATCCCTTAGGAGGACACTCGAGATTTTTAAAAACTTACCACAAGGTGAAGAAATATTTTTGTTGGGATGGCCTTAAATATTATATTCAAAAGTTTGTGGCAGAGTGTTTGGTATGACAACAAAATAAAGTTGAGACAATTAATACCTTGGGTTTGCTACAACCTTTATCCATTCCAAGTCAACTTTGGGAGGATATTTCAATGGATTTTATCATAGGTTTACCCAAGTCCGAAGGTAAGAGTGTCATCATGGTGGTACTTGATAGAATTACCATGTATGCACACTTTTGTGCATTATCTCATCCATTTAAAGCAATTATATTTGCTACTTCATTTATGGAAACAAATCAAAAGATACATGGAAGCCCAAAGATTATTGTAAGCGACAGAGGTCCCATTTTCACTGGAAATTTTTGGATGGAATTATTTTCTTGTTTGGGTACTCAACTAGCTCATAGTTCATCTTATCATCCTCAATCTAATGGGAAAAATAAGATAGTGAAAAAATGTTTTGAAGGATATATTTGTTTCTTTGTATCTGATAAACAAACACAATGGGTCAAGTGGTTACCTCTAGATGAATGGTGGTATAACACTTCCTTCCATATTGCAACAAAAATGACCCCATTTCTGTCACTTTATGGATATCATCCATTGTCCATCACATCATCTTTAAGAGATAATTCTAAGGTTCAAGCAATGGAAGATCACATCGAGCATCAACAACAAGTTCTCCAACTCTTAAAGGATAACCTCACTTTGGCGCAGAATCGAATGAAACAGTAGGCATATCAACATCGCAAAAAAATAATTTTTGATGTAGGCGACTAGGTATTTTTACGATTACAACCATACAAACAATTTTCCCTCAAGCAAGATATGAAGGATAATAAATTATCGCCAAAGTACTATGGTCCTTACAAGGTGGTGCAGAGAATTTTTACTGTGGCATACAAATTGGATCTCCCTGCATCTTCCCAAGTGCACCCAGTTTTCCATGTTTCATGCTTAAATAAGGTTATAGGTGTCAAGCTCCCAGTTCAAACAATATTGCCAAAACTTTACGAGGAAGGAAAAATCATATTGGAACCTAAATCAATGACGGAAACAAGAACTCGAAAACTACAAAATCAATCAATTTTAGAGTATCTCATCATGTGGAAGAACTTACCCGCCGAATATATGACATGGGAGGATGAGAATTTTATACAGGGGCATCTAGAACTACTCATGCGTTGAGGAAAACACTTTTTTAAATGAGAGGGGCATGCTAGGCAGGGATAATTTTAGGGGTGAATTTTAGCCCAAAGGCGAATTTTAAGGGATATTAAATTTTATTAGGGCGAATTTTTTATATAAAACCCAATTTTTATAATTTAATAACGTTAGCCCAAAAAATATTTTAAAAATAATTAATTATTTAATATTAGCCCACCAAAAAAAGGGCGCACAAAACTAAAAACATGAAATTCGCCCCGATTTTCCAAAATTTCCATGGTATTCGCCCCATTTTTTCAACCGATTTTCCAGATTTCCATGGCATTCGCTCCATTTTTTCAGTGGTTCTGAGAGATGGCTGGGCTTTGTGCACACCGATCTTCTAAGTTCTTGCTGGCTAAGCCAGATCGAGTCGGAAAAATACAGTCATAGGAATCTCATCATGGTCCGTTAGGGCCTCGCTGACTCTCTCTGGTCCGTCACTCTCTGGTCCGGACTCCGTTAGGGCCTCCCATAGTTCGTATATAGCAGAATCGAGATACACTTCGAAGAGATGGTGTTTTGGGAGATCGCCACAGCCTACGCGCTCGGTTTCTCTGGATTTGAAACAGGAACAGCGGCTACGGACTTTCGAAATGGAAAAGATGTTGTAAGCTTATCTCCTGCGTCTGGGGACTCTGTTGCTGATGCTGGGAATCGGCATTTCACAATATTGGGTGGGCCTTTATATACGTTATTGATAAATATCAGAGCCTCAAGCGCATGTACAAGCTCGCTTTCAGACTCTTTCACTCATCAGGTATACTAGTGTATGTATCTGTGATTCCTATAAATGTTTCATCAGCAATGTGCATTTCCCTATCCATGTTTCCAATTTTTTCATGCATTGGGATATATCGATCGGGAAAAAGAGTGTTTCTGTTAGATCTTCCTGCTATGAATTTATCATGCCTAGATCTTCCTGCTATGAATTTATCATGCCTAGATATTCCGGGCTGTGGATCCTTCCATTCTACTTTTGATTTGCAGTCCTGTTATATATTCTTCCTTATATCCACTGTGAGTTTCTTTAGAAGCTTCATTCGATACTTCTATAGAATCCTTTACAAGAGCTATTCCTTTCTCTACCTTCCGGAATACCTCAATTTTCAGAATTAAGGTAAGGTGTCTGTCAGCTGGTGCTTGAAGATGCATTTTTGGAACTTGACTCGCATCACTAGTGCTTGAAGATGCATTATAGACGGTTTTGGGCGGCAACACTAACCTAGTGTCATCTTCCATGAAATTAAGCCCTGACCTATACCATAAATATACCTCGAGGGACCATTATACTCCAAGCTTATCAACAGAAACCATCCATTCACTCATTGCCTCTGCAACATCTGAGTTGAGTGTCTCTCACCTCCCCTGCAATTCTGAGCTTCTTTGAGTTCATTAGTAGTAGCAGGAGTTCAGTACCAGCCATCATGACAAAGGAAGAAAGAAAGGAATTGGAACAGCAGGGCTTTGCATCCAAGGACTATACTGACCCACCTCCTGCTGCTCATTGAAATTAGTGAATTCACGCTCTGGTCATTCTACAGGGCTCTGATAGCAGAATTCACTGCCACAATGCTATTTCTCTATATCACTATTGCTATTGTGATTGGGTACTCCAGGAACTCAACAAACTGTGGGAGCGTTGGGGTGTTGGGTATTTCCTGGTCCTTTGAGGGCATGATTTTCGTTTTGGTTTGCTACACTGCTGGTATTTCAGGTCAATAATCATTCCAATAAGGTGATCCATCACATATATAGTGTTAATGCTCAGACATATGGACCAGTAGAGGCACACTGTTGTGGTTGAGATTTCTGAATTTCTTCTTGTGTTTGATCCTTGTGTTTGGTGTTGCAGGTGGGCATATCAATCCTGCTGTCACTTTTGGCTTGTTCTTAGCTAGGAAAGTTTCCTTGCCAAGGGCTATTTTGTATATGATAGCCCAGTGTCTAGGGGCCATTTGTGGGGCTGGATTGGTTAAGGCCTTCCAGAAGAGTTTCTATGATATATATGGAGGTGGGGCTAACTACGTGCATCATGGATACACCAAAGGTGTGGGTTTGGCTACTGAAATCACTGGTACCTTCGTCCTGGTCTACACTGTGTTCTCTGCAACCGATCCCAAACGAAGTGCTAGAGACTTCCATGTTCCTATATGTTTATATATACAGATGCATATACATCTTAGTTTTGTACATGGATGGGGGCATGGATTTTACTAAACCTGCTTTGGTTGTGCAGGTCTTGGCCCCATTACCTATTGGATTTGCTATTTTCATGGTGCATTTGGCCACCATTCCCATCACTGGGACAGGCATCAATCCTGCAAGGAGCTTCGGAGCAACAGTTATTTATGGCCACAAACAATCCTGGAATGACCATGTAAGTATTTATCTATTTTTCTTTGTGGTGGTTGGGATGTTGCAATAGTTTCATATTGGCAGCATTATGCAATAAGTCAATCATTGGCTTACTGCTTTTCTCTTCTATAATTAGCTTAATACATAGTGCTTAAAATTTGCAATTTCATATTAGTGTATTGAGTTGCTGGTTTGATTTATAGTGTTTGGACACTCCAAAAGTAGTATAAAGAGAAGGATCAAATAAGCTATATAGGTGTTTATGGAATTTTTATAAGGCTTATTTGTTTTCCTGGTTAGGGTTTTCTAGTGGATGTAGTGTTTTTCTGTTATGCATTAGATCTATGTACACGATCTTGTTTGTAATTTTAAAGTGTTATGAAAGACACACTAGTAGATTCCATCATGAAGAGTCTATTGCTTGTAATTTTTGAAAAATTGTTATGCTCCTTTTTCATTAAAACCAGTTGGATTGCTCCAGTATTAACATTAGGGTAATTCAATGGAACTAGTATTTGCTAAATATGATACACGAACCTTAGGAGTTTGACTGACTTCAATAGAGCAAGTATTTGCTAAAGTTGATACACAAGCCTGATGAATATGATTTTGTTTGTGCAGTGGATTTTTTGGGTGGGACCTTTTGCTGGAGCTGCATTAACTGCTGCCTACCACCAGTACATTTTGAGAGCAGCAGCCATCAAGGCCTTGGGATCGTTCCAAAGCAACGCCAATGTGTAATTAGGTGACACTGGTTGTAGGTAGCAGTTGTCTGTGTTTCAGATGTGTAGGTCTACAGTAGATTAATAATTTCTATGGAATTATGTCTAGCACTGGATGAGACCAAATAGTAGCTCAGTGAAAACTGATTTGTAAAGGGTAGCTTCTTCTATCAGTGCCTTCATCAGAGGTTGGATTGTTGACTTCTAAGAGACATAGAGGTTGAGGGAATCTGGCTTGAATCCAGTTCTGTTGCAGAAGTGATAAGAATGCTTGTAATTTCTGTAGAGGTTAGAAGTTGTGAATGAATCAACTCATAATTATACACAGTACAAGTTACAAGGTAAGAGGACATATTCAACAGATTGATCTTAGAAAAGAAAATGATAAAGCGAACATTTATGTAGCCCTTCTTTTATAATTTTGGTCAGGATGTGTGGTCAACTCTTCTCCTCGCACAAACAATTGTAATTAATTTTTCAATGGTTGCTAGCACAAACAATTGTAATCTCATTTTGAATGATGTTTCTCTGATCATTTAGTACTCATTTGTACTTTAAACATATCATGCCTTCAATCATTTCTAAACCATAGTGGCCTACATAAAATTCTCAAGGAGGCTTAGATTTCATGAGTGCATCTCTACCAGAATCTTCACAGTGTTCACATTGACAACATGAGCCCCATCAACATTCAATGTCTTCAATTATTGGAGTACTTTATCGTTGTACCAAAAATTCTCTCGTTTGGATTCTGAGGTCTTTGATAAGTGCATCTCTTCCACCAACCATACTGGCCTACCTAAAATTATTTACACTTGTGGACAAGGAGGTTGGATTTGAAAAGTGCTGCTCTCCTCCCATTCTTCTTCTCAGTGTTTACGTGGTTATAAACATCATTGGAGAACATGTGCCCACTCAAGAGTCAATGCCTTCACTTATTGCAATACTTTATTGGTGTACCAAAAATTCTCTTTTGGATTCTGAAGTCTGTGATAAGTCCATCTGCCCAATCAACCTTCAATGTCTTCAAGTATTGCAATAATTTACTGGTATGCCAAAATTTTCGCGTTTGGATTATGAGGTTTTTGATAACTGCATCTCTCCCACCATTTTTCTCTGCTTCCACATTCATTTCTACTGCATGGATCAAAGTTGGTAGCAGAAGGTAGGAAAGTGAAAGTTGGTAGTGATTGTGTTAACCTCATTTTAAATATATCAAATTGCTTTAAAAAAAACAATCAATAATAACAAGATTAAGATAAAGTGAACCTTGTTGTCATGGTTATCATAAGTTTATGCTGAAGAAATTATATCTTAATAAGATTAAACTTTATTAAATCAGATTCGAAAGTATCATATTATTATTAAAAGTTTCAACATTATTTTTTTAATTAATAAAGTGTATTTTAATTTATTTTATTAATCTATCTATATATATAATTTATTTTTAAATATAAATTAGTCTTATTTATGAAAATAAAATCATATTAATATAAATTAATCATTCCATACTTTCTGTTTTTTTTGAAATTTTGAAAAACATTTAAAAGGAATTTTATTATATATCAGTATTAAAATAATATGGAAAAAGGATTAATAGCTAAATTGTTTTTATAAGTTATTATTATAGAGATAAGCTTTGGAATATATTAGAAAAGTGTAAGGTTTCTTTTGCATTTAGAGTTATTGTGATAAGGTTATATGAGAATGATATTGTTATGTCTAGGAATATTAAGGGTTGATAAAAAGGAATTAATTGCAATATAGAAATTAAGAAAGATTCTCCCATATCCCTACCTTTATTGACATTCACATTGACAAATTATAGGCATGTTTGGAAGAAGTAGCCTTGTGGTTGCATAACCTCAGCTAGATTAATCATCCCCTTTCTTCTTTACATTAGTGATATTGTTCTTACGGACATGACTCCACCTCATTTTGAGAAGCGAGGATTATTAAGGATTTTTGTTCTAGCATAGCTATGTGAGTAAACGCTAATAAAAAAAGGTTGTAATAATAAATTGAGTAGTCTTTAGTGCGACTTTTTGAAGGCTTTTACAGTGACTTTTTACGGTGTAATTTCTCTAAATTCTGGCAGGAATTTATTGAAAAGAGAAGTTTGATTGCTAACTTTGCACAATCGAAGTGCCTTACAGGTTTTTGAGGGTGCTGAATCCATATATAGAGTCAAAAAACCAGTTTGAATAACAAAAACAAAGATTTTACCTCAAAAATTTTCACCGGATTTCGGCACCTGAAACTTCAAAAAGTCGCACTAAAGACAGCTCCATAATCAATTACAAAAAGGTAATTTATGTTAATTGTGAGCGATAATAACAGATCAAAGAAAGTTATACAATAAGGTCTTGAAGTCAACCTTCATCACAATCTTAACTAGAAATACAATGTTGGGAAAATGATTAATAGAAAGTGGAAAACCAATTTTTGTCTTAGGTGCAATTGTAGGTCAACAAATTTTTGGTTTTGGAAAAAAGAAGAAGAAGCTCATATTTTAGACACCTCTTCATCTTTTTATCTTATATGGAGATGAATTTTGCTGTTGCATCATCTCTATATAATCATAGAGGGAAATTGAGAAAATCCAAAAGTTTTTTATAGTTTATGATCTTATTAAATGCAATATACCCTATCCTATCTTATAGAAGCTAGTTTTTCACCCATTGAGAGTTTTCCTATGACTAAGTACCTAATATAGAAGGACAAGACAAGTAACATGAAAACAAGTGGCTCCCTAAGATTGCTTAAAAATGCAGTCAAAATTTGGTGTGGCATAAAACTGGTTGGCATAAAGATTCTCAATCTTAGTCAAACTAGTGGAGAATAGAGGAGGCCACTCTAAAACGTGAACACCAATAAAATTACTATTGCATATAAATTAAAGTTGAAATCATGGTGTGATAATGCAGTAGAGAATAAGAGAAAAACAAAATATTAAAAATTGGTCATTAACCATAATCCAAAAGATCAAGTGTCATATTCTTGTAGCTAGTTTTAAGAAGAAAAACATCATTACCAGAATAAAAATGAACTTTGAGGAGCTTAGGAATTGAGCAAGACCTAGAATTTCATAGGATGCAAGTAAATGTCATTGCGATGTTAGAAATATGAAGGATGAAAAACACTTCCTTTTACAATGTCTTGCTTATTCTTATTTGTGACAGGAAATGAAGCTGGATTTGATGATTTTGGGACCTATTTTCACATAGATAGCGTTTGACTAGTATTAAATGATAAATAACTAATTTAACAAGACTAATGCAAAGCATCAATGGGTTCATTCAAGTACATGAAACTACCTTGATGTCTAGCTTTGACATCTTAGAAAATTTTAATGGTATATATGTTGCTTGTGTTTGGGGAATTTTGCTGAGTTTCGAGTTTTATATTTTCTTGGACAATAATTATTGATATTTGGAAAATGTGTGATTTTATATTGGTATTGGAAACGAAGCTAGTTTTGATCTTTGATTGGAAATGAAATCAGATTTGATGAATTTGGGACCTATTTCTTTTCACATAGATAGTGTCATAGTATTAAATGATAAAGAACTAATTTAAGAAGTCTAACGCTAAGCAACAATGGGCTTATTCAAGTACATGAAATTGTGTTAATGTCTAGCCTTGATATCTTTGAAAATTTTAGTGGTTTGTTTGTTGCTTGTTTAGAAGATTTTGTTGAGTTTGAAATTAGTCTCTTGAATGCTTATGGTTCTCATATCATGCATATATCGATAGATCAATAGATCCAGTTCTATTATTATAATCATTATTGTTTTCTTTATATATTTGGTGGTTTGAGGAAAGATATTTTATTTCCTTTCACTTTGTGGCATGATCTCGACATCTTCACCTTTTAGAATATAGTAAAATATTTTTCTTATTATAGATTTTTCTTGGAAAAGAATTATTGAGAGTTAGGTGCAAATGCACAATGTTGTGTAACATTAGTGTGATAAATATGGGATAGTGCAAAGCATAGTTTTGAAGATTAGTCTAAGTTGACTCGTACCTAATCAACTCAGCAAGTTGATTGTTGGTTGAACGACTAATTGTTGGTTCAATGGACAGAAGGTCTTGCAGGCACAAATACCAAAGGGAAAAATGGAGCCTATCATGGGGTACTCTTTGTAATTCTCCACCACTGCTACCTTTCCTCAAACTCCTCTCCAACCTCAATATCAGTGCTAGTAGTAGCATGACAAACAACACTACGCTTAGCAGAACTCGAAGAACGTGTTTTCCAAACTACACGAGAACTACTTCCCTCACGAGTCACCATGTGCCATGCTTGGTCTCGGTGGTTCTCTTCCTTCTACTCCTGGTTCAATTACCATATCTTCATTGGAACCAACACCTCGAACTCCACTAGACAACGATTCACCATTTTGTAGTAGTGATTCGCCATTTGTACTGGTGATTCACCATGATTTTACAGGATAATATAATCTCGTGAGAGATTCGCCAAAAAATTATATATACATATTATATTATTAATAAAATCGCCTTCCATTTTTCCTATGTATCATGGGGATTCGCCTATTTTTATATATATAAATTTAGGGGGGTTCTTAAAATTATCCCTGATGCTAGGTCCCTATAATACTAGTGTATCCCCTTATTGTTATTGTTAATTTAGCCCCTTTATTGTTATTATTGTGCCCATGTATTCCCCATATTGTTATTATTGTGCCCCATAGAAGCCCACTATTGTTATTGGTGTGCCCTTATATTGTTATTGTTATGTTGGCTAGGATTATATTGTGACCCTTTGGACTCCTATATATAGAAATTAGGTTTTTTCATTTGAATCATCCAAGAATTGTTCATTTATGTAATGTAAAGGAGGTTTCCCCCTCAAAGTGGATAATTTTTAAGTCGTTGATCTGATCGTTTCTTTTATTTTGTGAGTTGGTTCCATAACATGGAGCATTTCCCATGTCATATTATCATCTGACCAGTATGGATCTTCAGTATCCATATAATTTGAAATAGGGAAAAGATAGTCAAAAAGGCATCTTCCTGTGATTTTTCCTGTCATGAATGAATTATGTTTTGTTACCAGTTAATATTGTGAAACCAGCTCCAAAAATAGAAGAAAAGAGATATCAACGCCTTAGAAATAAGCCACTTCGAGGGGGAAACCTCCAATACATTACATGAATGAACAATTCTTGGATGATACAAATGAAAAAACCTCCATTCTATATATAGGAGTCCATGGGGCCACAATTTAACCCTAGTCGACCTAACAATAATAATGTAAGGGCACAATAATAACAATATGGGGGTTACAGGGGTACAACAATAACAATAAGGGGGGATACACTAACATAATAAGGGAATACACTTTTAATATAGGGGCATGTTATACACTAACATAATAAGGGACTACACTTTTAATATAGGGACTTAACATGCCCCTCTCCTTCAAACAAGTGTTGTCCTCAATGCTTGATTATTTCTTGATGCTTCTATATAAAATTCTCATCCTCCCATGTGGAATCTTCTACAGGAAAGTTCTTCCACTTCCTGAGATACTTTGAAATTGATCATACTTGTCAATTTCTTGTTTCTGTGACTGCTTCAGAACTTCTTTCGATGTGATGTTGATCTTCCTATTGTTTCATTAGATTCTACACCGAAGTTAGGTTATCCTTTTAGAGTTGGATAACTTGTTGTTGATGCTCTATGTGATCTTCCACTAATTTATCATCCATATTAGCTATTATTTGATCCTTAAAACCATCCAACTTAGCATCCATTTCTGCTTTTAAACCATCTATGTCATCTTTGGTTGCTCTTCATAAGATCGAAATTTGTTTCACTTGGTACCATAATTTTGATATCTCATACTGCAATTATTCCTCTTCATGCATCGTAGTATAGCTTTTTGAGGGCTTAATGGGTATGGAATTATTTTTTGGAGGCATTATAGAACCCAATACTGATAAAAATTATAAAATATTCCCTTGGAATCACTTCAAACTACTTTTTCAAACAAACGTTATGCAATTTTAAAACCAAATACACACCCTTTTCTTAATTTTGAGGAGCTCGATATTGAAACTGAATTATATTTGTGACTTAGGATTTTCAATATCTGAAATTTGGCCCTGAAGTAGCCCTCTGAATCTTCTTTTGAATGCCATAGTTCTAACCTGATTTGGATTCTTGAAGACAAATATATGCCCAATCTCCTATGATGGCATAATTATAGATTGGTTCAATATAGCGAACTTGTAAGACTTTCCATGTGTCATTGTTTCCTCTTTGGGCTCTAAAATTGATATAGAAGAAAATAAAGTCCGTGTACTTGTGGCCGCTTTTTACAGCATTCCAATTTGATGCTCAGAGAGAGAGTTATGAAGATTTTCCCATGATCACCTCTTTGAGATGAATTTCGAGAGCCTGACAAATCCCTAACTTCCACTGACCATATCTCTGAAAATGTTACGAACCAAGCTCTGAAATTTTGCAGCGATGCTCCTCAGGATTTTGGCTTCACACTCTAAAAATTTCAGCTTTTGAAGCTTTGTAAAACAAAGTTATAGCAACAATGCCACGATGACTTGTTTGGAGCAGTGAAACCCTAGAATCCAAAGCTCTGATACCAAATGTTGTGAAACCAGCTCCAAAAATAGAAGAAAAGAGATATCAACACCTTAGAAATAAGCCACTTCGAGGGGGAAACCTCCAATACATTACATTAATGAACAATTCTTGGATGATACAAATGACAAAACCTCCTTTCTATATATAGGAGTCCATGGGGCCACAATGTAACCCTAGCCAACCTAACAATAATAATGTAAGGGCACAATAATAACAATATGGGGGTTACAGGGGTACAACAATAACAATAAGGGGGGATACACTAACATAATAAGGGACTACACTTTTAATATAGGGACTTAACAAGTAATTTCCTTGGTATGATGTTTTGGATATGAATTTGTGGGAAAACTATTCTCGTGCGAGACCAAATATTTCATTATGTTGATTTATTAGTTCTTTATCACCTGCTATTGTTTCTAGAGGGTTTAGCAGGGATAGCATAGCTTAAAAATTTTAATTTTAATTTGAGCCACAATTCAGGTTGTGCAACTCTTAATAGTTCATCTTGGACGTTTAGAATGAATTGTGCTCCTTTACAGTTCTTGTTTGTCCTAAGCATATGTTTTTGAATCAGGATGTGTGTCCATCCTGACCAAGTTTTTGTTGTCTATGCATATGACTGCTTCCCTATTTTTCCTTATGTTGAAGCCTCGAAAATTGTTGCTTTGAACATTGGGGGATAACCACCCGGTCGGGACCTTAGGACAGGTCCTTTTCCGTTTGGTGTGGTGGCTCCGACTGGATTGATAGGACCAGTTTCCTAGTAATTTAAATGGGTTGGTAATGGAATGATTGGATGAAGGGAAAATGGGACTAAAATACTGAAATAAAACTATATGATCTAATTTAAAACTGATAAAATAATTATAAAACTAACTCGGGCATCAAATGTGAATACAACTTTAAATCGTTTCAATTAACCAATAACCATGAAAATGTATTATAACTTAATAGAAATATGAAGTAACAAACAAAGATAACTCTATTTAAGAAATTAAACAGAGTTATAATAACATATTGCATTCATCATTATATATCGTTTGCATATACTGTAAAAGATAAATATTTCTACACACTCAGAAATGATATGTATAAAGAAATATTTTAAACCGAGTATACATAAACAATAGCAATTTAAAAGAGAACATCACATAACACAAGAAAACTAACAATGAATAGATAGAAATACCATATCCATCTTGATACTTTCCAATGCAATCTGATATCCAAATCCAGCAACTTCAATGTAAAACAGACTCCAAGATACAGAAATGCAATTCTTAAAGGCAATTTTGCATAGAATCGCCAGAATTGATCCTTTATAAAAATATAAGAGTCAATGGAGTACAGAAATGTAATCTCCAAGTCAAAATATTACAAATTCAGGACCCCTTTCTAAATGCATGAAAGGGGTTTACATAGGTATTTAATAAAACAAAATAACTAAAACTATTCCTACAATCTATCTAAATCAAAAATATAGAAATAGAAATGCGATCTTGAGGTGAACAGATTCATTGATTATTTGTTGCATTTGATGTGCTCAGATGGCATATTTTGAGCATTTCCTTCACTTCTTCTGGATGACTAAGCTTTGAGTGCAACTGCCCTGTATATGTGGCATCAGAGAATTCAGGAATGATGCAATCAATGGCATTTGAAAGAAATTTTATTGTTGTTTGCTGACTATGCGGCTTGATAAGATAGGTCCACATTGTATCCCATGATATTCCTTTTTGTTGGCCAATTTGATGATTTTTATTGATTATCTCTCGTTTCCATCTGGAATCAGTTTCTTTTACTTTAGGTAATTGGCCAGGGGTACAATCTGAAATCAAATTGATTTCATACACGCTATCATTCACCAGCTGTGTTACATTGTTCATCATACTTTTAGCTCTGGATGTAGCTCTTTTTGCTTTGATTAAATGTTGATCCCATTCTGCAAAAATAATTTCCTTATGTCTCTCCATAATCATGGGAAGGTTTGCTTTTCTTCCCGGCTCTGAGTCTTGCCATAAAAGGAATTCGGAAATTTTTTCATTAGCTTCATAAAATTCAATTTTAAGACTGACTCCTTCATCTACTAAGGAAGATGTAATTTCACACAAGGATTCTGCTTCTGCAATCTTTAGACAAAATTCATTTAATTGTTGAGATGATAACTTTTTTGTTTCCAAGGCTTCATTCTTGAATTGATCTAAATTAGGATAATTCTTGAACTTGTCCAATTTGGATTGAAACATCTTCTCTTGCTCAATCTTTGAAGTCTTTTCATCTTGCAGAAGAGTTTGTAATTTTTCTATCTCTTGATTTAGCTGTTGTTGTTTTTCTAAAGTCTGTTGATCGATATTTTTCTTTTCAACAGCAAGATGCTCTTCTAACTGTTTGGATTTGAGATCTTCATCCTTCAATTGTTGTTCTAACTGAATAATTTTCTGCTGGTTCTCTGTAACCTGTTCTTCTAACATGGTTATTTACACATCCTTTTGTTTCATTAATTGTGTGACTTCAGAGGCCTTGTCCATAGTTGCAGCACTATAGGCACCTGCATATTGGGATAATTTGGTGAGATCCTCAGATGGATTCACCTCAGCATTTTTATAAATTCATAAATTCCACCTGTGACGTTGTAAGTGCATCCTGATCAGTTCTCCTCCTTTTCCTTTGTTTTCTCACAACAGCCCTATGCTTAGGACTGTAAAATACATCCATAGGAGGGATCTCTTCTATTTTCAACATAATTTCACCTGTGGGATTTTCAGGAATAATTTCTATATCCTAGTCCTTTAGAACATCAACTTGGGGATTACTCTGTTGTCCTATTTTCTAGGCAAATTGTTCATATTGGCTCAGCAAATGAGGAGAAACTATAAGTTTAGTAGATTCAACTACCTTTTTAGCAGCTTCCTCTCTTCCAAGTTGAGAATCTGGATTATTATTTACATCTCCTTTTGGTGCTTGTTCAATAGCTTTACTGTTTGTGCCTCCTTTATCAGTATGTACGTTGGCATCAATACCTGTGCTTTCTTTTCCTATTTGGGCTATAGACTTCTGATCAACATGTACATTAAGTTTAGTAGCATCTTCTTTCTTTTCAGTATTAACTTTGCTGCTAATATCTCCTTTTTACTGAACAAGATTAATTCTTGTTTCTTCTTTCTGAGTCTGTGTGATGGTTTTGATGGCAGATATTTCTGTTACTAATTTTCCAGATGTATTCTCTGTTTCCTTCTGTTGTAATTCATTCTCCTATACAGGAACTCTCAATTGATCCAGAGGAACTTTGAGTAACCTCTGGTTTCTAAATAACAAAAACTTATTCATTTCTTTGGCCTGAAATTTGGACTTGGCCAAATAAAAAACTTGGGATAAATTATCTACAGAAACAAATAAATCATCAAACATATCTGGTTCGTGTTCGAACCGAGCAATTGAAACAGAGGTAGTAAAATCAAATGCCACTTTTCTTGGGTCATATTGTCTCCTTGGGATTGTTGAAAGATTGAGATTGGATAGCTTACCAACTTCTTTTTCAGCATGAACAAAATTTTTGAGAGTATAGTCACCACATTTAAAAGGAAAAGTAGGCCACATAAGCTTCTTTTGTTCTTCAAAGTCCTAGACATGCCTTCCACTGTCAGCTAATATGAAATTTCTTGTGCTAACAGTTTGTCTGGAACATACAAAGGAAGAATATGTGGTTCTACAATACTCCCGAAAACTCTGATATAGGTGAATCGTTCTTCTCCGAACCAATCCCCAATTGAGGATAAATCAATTTTAGCTTTCTCGGAAAACCTCGGAGGGAATCGGCCAAAAATAATTTGATAAATAGAAATAAGAAAACCGTGACAAACTCTGAAGACATGGCTTTTGAAATGCCCCTTCTATAAGAACTTGTGATATATATGAATAGGGACGGGTTCTTTAGGAGTCCAATTCCACCCTAGCATGGGGAATTCAGAATTGAAATAGAGGGCATCTAGGATACAAGCACAAAAATGAAAAGGAGTGGTATTTCCTGAATTTCTGTCTTTCCTATACTCAAGAATTCTGTTGGCTATCTTATCAAAAAGAATGACAGCCCAGTCCATAATCTCATAACTAACAGCAGAATGTATTAATGACACCATTTGTATAGAAAACCTAGCAGATTTATCATTCCCAAAAAATTTGCACATCAATGTTGCAGCATAACAGTACGGAGGCGAAAGAGACTCCACAGAGTACATACCTGATGCCTTGTGTTTATGCTTTTTAGGAACATTTCTCCATTCTTTAATCGGCTCAGACTGATTTTCATGATCTGCAGCAAATTCCTTGATGAATTCCTTGTTATAGATTTTTTGAGGGTCTGGGAGGTGGTACATTATTTTAATGTCCTCTACTTTGAATCATCTGAATATTGATCCAAAATCATAAACAAATGTTATTTTTTGAATAGCCACATTATCAATTATCCATCGAATAAAATCATAATATGCAAAAATGTTTTCCCAGGCCGCAATTCGATGCAGGAATGAGTTTGATAATGCACCAAGAGGAGTCTCAGAATCAGAGTCTGAGTCGTCTTGATTAGGAATAGATTCCTTGGGCACAACAACTTTATGGTTTTCCTTTTCAAGCAAATTATATACATTCTCCCATGTCATCTTACCAAGTCCCTGGCATGAGGTATCTGTAACCAGCTTGAGATTTGTTGGTTTCTCTTTAGGTGGTATGGTAAGCGTAGGAGCTTTTGCAGCGGAGGCGGATTTTGATTTTCTGGCTCTTTTCGACATTTCAGTATCAGGCAATTTTTCCCTCGTCCTGCGAATGAAAGGATTGGACGTTCTATTTTTCTACAATGAAGGAAAGCTTTCAGCCGAAGTGAAAACGAAATAATGAGAACAGCTATACACAAGGATTCATTCATTAATTTCTATTTATTATCCCCATGTTTATAACATAAATTCCCTCTAAGGGGTCACACTCACGCATTCAAAACAAAATAAATCATGATCATTTGTTTGATTTTCAATTAATGGCAAACGTACAATCGGAGATCGGCATACTTTTGAAATAAGTGTAAAATTACCTTTTAACTTCTTGTGTGTGATGAATAAACTATATATGAGAATTAAGTAACAATCGCATCGCAAATCTTCAAAGGTATGAAAATATCGTAATATGATTCGTGCCGATTTCCGATTGCGATGATCGCATCGGGGGGGGTTTCAAATGGAGTGGATTGTTAATTAGTTTCTCCGATTTCCGATTGCGATGAGGTGGGGTCCGCCACGTAGGAATATTTTAATCAAACAAATATAACATTTGTTTTCCGTAATGCAATTACGATGAGGTGCATCGTATCGGGATTTTTCAAAGCAGATGTGATCAGTTAAAAGTTTTCCAATTTTGTGATTGCGATATGACTCATCGCATCGGAGTTTTATTAAAATAAGTTCATGAAAGATTATTCTCCGAAATGTGATTGTGATGGATCGTATCGCATCGAAAGTATGCAAAAGAAATATGAAAACTTAAAGATCTCTCTGATTTCCGATTGCGATTAATGTACACATCAAATATTGTTAAATATAAAAGCTTTATGTAATGTTTTGATATGATAAAAGCTTTATATCTCATTGGATCGGAAAGTTTTTCAAGGTTGTATTTGCTTATACATATTTATAAATGAAAATATGGAATATGTCCTTTTATTAATGAACCTCTTATTCCTAATTCAAAAATGATCGGATTGTTTCTAAATCTTTTATTTCTATCTAGAAAGAAAGATAAAAAGGGGCCCTATTTCTAAATGAATTTTATTCTAAAAATTTAGAAATGGCGAGGGTTGTTGTACAGTACAACAATTGGCAATTCACTAGAAGAAACAGTTATCTATGAAAAAATAAAAAGAACACTATATTTCCTGTAAGTAAAAATTTCTGAAGATAATGAAATTTTGTCTTAGGATAATTCAGATGAAATCTAACTATGAAAAATAAAATAAAAATTATTTGCAATTTCTTTTTAATTCCTCAAAGATAAAAACATTTTGGGTTATCTCAAGCTTTTGATTGGTTGATAATAATGAAGTAAGTGGACTTCCTCAAGTTTAGTTTTTGTTAATATACTCTATTGTGATAGGTATTGCCTCTGCTGCCAGCAAACGTTCATAGTCTCGACAGGGTTACCTTTTAACCATCAACAATTCATTATCCCATCAACCTAAGATTATGACTCTTTAAAAATAAATTCATAAGACATATTATCTCATGTTTTTTGTCTTTTATTTATTTTTTTAATTTAAGAGTCATTGTTCTGGTTTGGTAGCCAGTTAGTAACAATGCCATTCACTAGTTGTAATTAAACTTAACAAGTTGGCTCGTGATGAGACCCCTTGTCTTACTTTTATAAACCATTACCCTGTTTTGGTATGCAGTATTGGTAATGTCAATTTTATTACGTCTTATGATTATGGTAAGTAGGCTCGTGATGAGACCTTTTATCTCCTAAATTTTGGCATATAATTTCTTAGAATTACATTCTAAAAAATCACAACCTTAATGGATGGGGTGAAATAGTTGTATCCTTAAAAATTAATGGATGACAGTTTTTAGAGTTTTTTTGTTTGCTAAAGCTTGAAAAAGTTTTTACTTTTTAAAGATAACCTTTCTCTGCTTAATAAACTTATAATGATTTACATTCTCTTCAAAGTTTCAAAAGATCATGCAAATTTTTTTGAATAAATTTTCAAAGTTTGACATTTTATTTTAAACTATCCAAAATTGTAATCATTTCCCTAAAGATTCTTATTACACAAAATAAGTATTTATAACATTCTTTCCAAGACAATTTTCTAATATTAAAAAGTCAATCAAAGACTATTAACAACCTTTATTTACAAAAACAAATAAAAATTGCATAAATGAATATGTACAAGTAAGAAGGGGTTACCTCCTCATGAAAAGAATTTCTTTAAGACAAGCCCATTTACAGGAAGAGAATATCTCTTTCCTGTTAAATCTTGGAGTATGAATGTATATGAGCCTATCTTTTCAGCAATTTGAAATGGTCCAAGCCACATTTTCTGAAATTTGGTATGCTTACCTTTTTCTTCATGTGCTTTATCCCATTTCAGAACAAGATCACCAATTGACAATTTTTTTGAGCCAGTGGAACTTGAATCAAAAGAATATTTTACAAGTTGTTGAAGTTTTTCATGAATATCTTTTGCTTTGTCTCTTTCTTCTTCTAATTTAAGGATTTGATCAAATCTCAATTGAATGGATGAGGAAGGATTTTCTTCAATGAATTGCACTAGGGCTAATGATGGAAGAGCTAGATTTGATGGTATCACAGCTTCTTTACCATAAACTAAATTGAAAGGTGAAGTTCCTATAGAAGCTTTAAGAGTAATACGATCAGCCCATAATGCAAATATTAAATACTTGTGCCAATTCTTTTGATTTTGATCAATAGTCCTTTTAATGATTTTGATGAGATTTTTGTTAGTGGATTCAGCTAAACGATTACCTTATGGGTAATAATTTGCTGAATATTCTAATTTAAAACCTCTCTTAATTGCAAATTCCATTATACTATTACCAGAAAAATAAGATGCATTTTCGAAGACCAGAGCGTTAGGTATACCAAACCTGGTAATGATGAATTGATCGATGAAATCAATAATTGCATCAGAATTGGCTACCTTTAGAGGAATTTCTTCTACCCACTTTGTGAAGTAATCTATTGATGTGAAGATGTATTTTTGTTGTTTAGAAGAATGAGGTACTATTTCACCAATGACATCAAGCCCCCATTACTCAAATGGTTGATCAATGTTTACTGGTTGTAAAGGAAAAGATGGCTTCATTTGTCTTCCACTAGCAGTTTGAAAAATTTTGCACTTTCTCACATAGTTGTGTGTATCTTTAAAAAGGGTAGGCCAATAATATCTAGCATGGATGATTTTGTGAGTTGTGGTATCACCTCCAAAATGACCACTTGCTAGTCCATCGTGTAATTCCTGCAATACCTTCTTTGCTTCAGTCTTTTCAAGACATCTTAATAGGATTGAATCATAATTATTTCTAAATAACACATCATCAATTATTTCATATTTAGTAGCCTTCAATATTAAAGCACGTTTATTCTTATAACTGAGATTAGAAGGAGCATACCCATTCTTTAAGTAAGAGATCAAATCAGCATACTGTGATTCAGAATCCGTAACACTTATCTAACTTACTTGAACAGCATTGTCTGGATCTTGATTTTCTGGTATGTTGTGAGCTCCTGCTAATAATCTGCAAAAACCTTAACCTCTAACAATCTTGGCTGGCTTAATATCAATATCATATTCTTGCAAGGCTTTCACCCAATTAGCCCTTTTTTCTCCTACTTCCTTTTGAATTAATAATTGTCTCACTGCGGAGAATGGGACAATAATTTTCGTGTGTGTTTTTAGGAGAAAAGGTCTAAAATGTTTGATTGATTTAAACACAACGAAGGCTTGTTTTTCAACATCATAATAATTTAGCTCAGCTCCTTGCAAATTTGAGCTGAATAAAGAAATCGGTGCTTCCATTTTTTGATCATTGAATTGTGTTAAAATAGTAGCATAGGATGTTTCGGTTGCCAAAGTATACATAATAAAATCTTTAGAAAAATCAGGAGTATTCAATGTAGGTGCATTAATAATTGCCTGTTTGATTGCATCAAAGGCTTCTTTCTCTTTATACCCCCATTTGAATACTGAATTCTTCTTAATCATATTCTGCATAGGTAAAAAAATTTGAGAAAAATCAAGAATGAATATTTTTACAAAATTAATTTGTCCTAAAAATGATTGCATGGACTTTTTATTATGAGGTAAAGAAATATCAAAAATTTCTTTAACTCTATCTGGGTCGATATATATTCCATCTTTTAACACAATAAACCCTAAGAGTTTTCCTTGATCGAGAGCAAAGAAGGATTTCTTTGGGTTTAAGGAAATACCAAACCTTCTACATCTTTCAAATATTTGTTTCCGATCATGTAAATGATTGGATCTTTTCTTTGAATATATTGTTATGTCATCAAGATAAATAACAATTGATCTATTAATCAGACCCTTAAATGCTATGTCCATGGCTCTCTGGAAAGTAGCTCCTGCGTTCACTAAACCAAAAGGCATTTTATGATAAGCATAAGCTCCCCATTTGGTTCTGAAAGTGGTTTTTAATCTATCATCTAGATGTACTAAAATTTGATTATAGCCTGAAAATCCATCAAGGAAAGACATGAGTTCAAAACCAGCTACCTTTTGGAGTATTTGCTCCATGGTTGGCAATGGGAAATTGTCTTTTTGACATGCCTTGTTTAAATTTCGGAAATCAATACAGATTCTAATATCGTCATTTTTCTTCCTAACACGTACCATGTTGGAAACCCAATTAGAATGCCTTACAGGAAAAATGATGTTGGCTTTTAAAAGCTTGTTGAGCTCTGTTTTGATTTGATCTTCAAGATTTGGATGAATATTTCTTAATTTCTGCTCGACAGGCTTAACGTTAGATATCATTGGAATTGTGTGTTGAATTACAGAAGTATCATAAGTCTTTAAGTCATCATAATTCCAAGCAAAGAAATTTTTATATTTGCTTAAAAGATTGATGAAAGCAGACCTTTCTTCTGGGGTTAAGTTGAGTCCTAGATTAATATTCTGTGGTTTAGAGTCAGAGCCAAGATTCACTAATTCAAACTTCAAAGTTGAACTTTGAAGTTTGGCATTAGTAACTTTATTGAATCTGTCTTTAATATCTTACAGATCCTAAATTTTAACAACAGATTTAGGAATTAGATTTTCATTACTTCTTGAAGTAATTTGTAGATCATGATCGTCTTCATCAATAATTTGTTCATCATAAGTTTTCTCAGAAGTTAAGAAATTCAAAATATCTTCATCATGGTAAAATACTCTCCAATTTGTGATATTATCTGGGACATATGGACGAAAAATTAATTCTACTGAAAATCTATCGGGACTGCAATCTTCAGCAGGAAGGAGTCTGGATGCAACATTAGCTAACAGGTCAGCCGATGTGTTTTGATTTCTAGGAATGGAAGAAATATTAAATGTTATAAATTGAGTGGTAAGGTCTTTTACTAGGGTTTGATAATGTTTCAGATGTCCTGAAAGACAATGGATGGTATTCCTTACTTGTCTTATGAAATTTTCAGAATCTCCATATACTTTCAAGTATTTTACATTTAACCCTATGGCTTTATAAAGACCTTGAATCAAGGCTTCATATTCAGCGGTATTGTTAGTGCACTCAAATTCTAATCTACATGATAGCATGGTTTTTTCTCCTTCTAGATCAATTAGGATGCATCCTGCTCCTGCCCCATCACTAGATTTTGATCCATCAAAATATAATGACAAAAATAAAGTTCTATATATAGGTCAATCTACAAATGAATCAAAAATATTAACAATTCTAGAGGAATCAGATCGCGAAAAATTTTCAATTTTAGAAACAAAAGTATTTACAGAAAAAGGTGATTGTGGTGCAGTAAAATTTCCAAGAAATGACTCAGTAGAATAACCTCCAAGAATATTGTTTTTAAAAGCTACAGGTTCGTTTGGTTGTTCAAATTCAGTCACAATTTGCGTCATATGTTTTTCTCGCTCAATTTTTATTTGATTTGGTTTCCCTTTGTAGGGAAGCCACATATGTGAAAAATCGGTTGCGATATAGCCATTAAGTTTCACAGACCAATCCCTACTTAAGACTAACCCATAGAATTTAGGAATATCTGCAATTAAAATATCAATTCTTTGTACAATTCTAGGATCGAAAGCTAGTCTAATGGTAACTGAATGGATTTCTCCTACAACTTGAACCTTAGAGCAATCCAATTTTACAATGTGAACAGCAGACTTCTATGGTTCGATATTCAATTTAGCACAGACTGAAGTTGGCATTATATTAGAGGATGCTCCAGAATCAATTAAACAATTATGAAAATTCTTATTGTATATTTCATAAGTTAACAGAAATGGAGGTGTCTGATAATTTGATCTTTCTCCAATAAGAACAGTGTCTGTTTCATCTACTTTGTCTGGTGGCTTACTAGTCCCTTTAGCTGCTTTAGCTACTACATCACTTGGTAGAGGAGCAATAGGCGTAGCATTTAATTCTTTTAATAGTAGTTTTTGTTGATGTTTAAGTTTGCTGAGTTCATGTAATGAGATGTTTTCTCTGGTCTTTTTCATGTCCTCAACAATATTATAATCCATCCGATCTGATACCACTAGAGTCTTAGATGATGAGGTGGGAGGATTGGGAGATGATGGTTGATTCTGAGTGGGTAAAGGAGAAGCTCTCTTTGTGGGAGTTTTGTCTTTGGTACTTGAAGTTGTATTTTTCTTCTTTGGAACAGTTTGAACAAGTTCGATGTAGATTTGCTCCTTGTACTAACAGGCATAGCTTCTTGTTCCATTTCACTATCCGAATTAGAGAGGATAAAATCCCACATTCCATTTAGTTCAGCTATTTCTTCCCTTTCATCTTCTTCATCTGACACTAAAGGAGTATCTTCCTCTTCTTCGTCTTCTGATTCTGCATTGGAGATTGCATTGGGAGGTTTTGATTCAGCTTGATTTCTCTTGAAATTTCTAAATGGTCTCTTTGTATAAGTCTCTGCTACTTGCTTTTTTATCTCAACCATCTCATTAGACATGGTTTTAAGGACCTTCTGTAAACCCTCCATGTCATATGGATCTCTTGGTGTCTTTTTCTTGGAATCATCTTTAAAAGTGACTTTCTTTGATTTTCTTTCCTCAATAGCATTTTTCTTATCTAGAGCAATCATTCATTTTTCAACTAAAATAGCTTCTTTCATATTCTCAGCTAAAGTCGGTTTTGCAGCTCTATCTACAAAAATTGCTATGTTTGAGGGAAAAGCATTAATGTACCATTCACTTCTAACATGTTCACTAGGTTTAGATGTTGCAGGGATCTTATTCAAGAGTTTATTGAATCGAGAATTAAAATCTTTAATGGGTTCCTTGGGTTGAGTCTTTAAATTGGAGAGATCGTTGATTAGAGTAGCAATTGATCTATCATCTCCATATTTAGTTAAAAATTGCTCTTCAAACATATCCCAATTTGTGATTGAATCTGAAGGTAAAGAAAAGTACCAGGATCCTGCTGTCCCTTGCAAGGTATAGGGAAATAACCTGACTACAACATCTTCATGCTCTACTTGATTTAAATTTATAGCAAGCATAAAGTTATTGATGTGTTCTTCCACTTGTATACCAATATCTGCACTAAACTTTGGCAACCATTTTTCAGGATGATCAGGTAGATCATGCAAAGGTGTAGCCATATTTACAGCTCCCGATCTAGTCCATGGTCTCTGTGCCATTGTTGTGATGACGGTAGAAGAACTAGAAGTGACAACTGGTGTGTGAGTAGTAACAGTTGAAGTATCGGAAGAGACAATCGATGTTTGAACAGATGTTATTTGAGCAAATGATAATGATGAGACAACTGTACTTTCTAATTTCGAGCTTGGGAAACAGATGATTGAATATGCGATGAAGAACTAGTACCACTTTCTGTTTCCGATGGAGTTTTTCTTGTTTTGACTCTACTAGGTATAGGAAATTATTTTGGGGAAATTCCAAGTTTTTCACTTTGTGACCTAGTGAGAGGTCTGGAAGAAACAAAAAGCGAGGTGACACTACCTTCAGATATTTCCGATTCTTATAATGATAATGAGAATCCTTGAAGTTTATGAACTAAGGCTTCAACTTCAGGAGATTCAGGAGGCCGATTATCTGATTGATCTGAGACCTTAGTAGTGGGTGTTTGAATACTTTTATCAATTTCTTCTCTAGTGATTTGAGATGTGGAAGAAATTGAAGGTGATGAGGGTGTTGTGCTCTTAGAATGGCTTTTGGATTTGGATTTATCTTCCATTCATAGCTCAGGACCTCATTCTAGTGCCAAAAATGTTGAATCCTCGAAAATCGTTGCTTCGAACATTGGGGGATAACTACCCGGTCGGGACCTTAGGATAGCTCATTTTCTGTTTGGTGTGGTGGCTCCGACTGGATTGATAGGACCAGTTGTTAAGAAAAATACTGAGAGGGGGGTGAATCAGTATTTAGTGCAGACTGAAAACTTTTTAACTTTTTCTTTCTCTACAACCCATACACTACTTTACTGAATAAAATTCGTGTATACACGTGAATATCCTTCAGACAACTCGCGTATGTCCAGAGATATAATTATTGCATTTAATTCTTAACTTGGATCATTGTATCATTCATTCATCAGATGTATAGTAAGCAGTAAACAGATGCAGTAAGAATAGAATAAATCATCACACATAAGCAACACACATGAACACCAGGATTTAAGGTGGAAACCCAATTTGGGAGAAACCACTTCACTGTCAGTTTGCCTACTAATATTTATTATAAAGAAAACTTTAATAACTATGTATCAAGCAAAGTAGATTTATACTAAAGGATTAAAAGACCATCTAAGGCCCAAGAATCTTTCAAGTATCAGCCTTTCTTGGAAGGGGCTATAACTGCTTCGTTAATGTACTGAAGGGAGCTACTACCTCTCATTGCCACTGCCTACTACCGGAAGGTGGAGCGACATCTCCTTTCACTCATACTGAGTCTCAAGACACAAACCATGTTTCATCAATTTTCAAACTGGATCAAATAGCTTCAACACAACCCTTCTCTTATCAATAGATATACTTCGCCCAGTGTTTCAAACAGAACAGTGAAATCAATGTAAACAGAATATCAGAGATAACCCAGACTTTAGAATAGATATGCAGAAACACATTCAACCTTGAGCAATCATAAGATCAAATTCCATACACGCTTTTATTTAATCAGACCCGCTTATACACGCGCTTTTCATTAAACGAACCCGCGTATACATCTGTGCATTTTTTCAATAAAATCTAACTTCCCACACGCGCTTTTAGTATATCAGATCCGCGTATACACGCGCTTTTTCCACAACAAACTCGCGTATAGATCTGTAAATGAAGGCTTTGCAGAGCAGACCAGATCTATAAACTTACCCAGATTTCTTCATTATCTTCAGCAGACTTTGCACCAGATTTTCACCAGTTCTTCTTCTGCAGATCATCTTAGAGATTCATCATCATCAAATCTAAGGATTTTGAGACATCCATGGGTGCATCATATATTCAGATTTATCAATCAAGAACAAAGTTCATTCATGCAGATATACTTCAAGATGAAATATTCATTCAATACCCAGACACATGCACACCCTTGCACAATGATCTTCTTCTCCTTAAATAGATTTAGCCTTTATCAATACCATGAGTCAAAATCACACAACTTCCGATGGTATTCCTGGACGGGATCAAATAGATATTCCAGTGCTCAATACAATGGGTCAATACCATGGTAACACCCCTTGGTATTCTAAATTTGGAGCGCAAAAGGGCATACATGACTTGGCACGTACTTTTCCGCGCGCATACGCTACTTCACCTTAACAAACCCGCATATGCTTTGTAGCATAACTTATTTATCATTATTCTGGCACTTTCTAGATTCCTTTCTTCTGCTACTTCTGAACTGATCTGTAGATACATCAGATTTACATTATTAACAACTCATCAAGTCAGTTTCCATCACGAACAACTTCATTAAGCAGGTTCCATCAAAGTCAACACATTGTATCATATTTCCAACAATCTCCTCTTTAACTCATCAAGAAGGTTGTTATCAACTTTATCAAGTAGGTTTCCATCAAGGAAAACATATGCCAACAATCTCCCCCTTTGGACTTGATGGAAACCATGATGGGGTTTGATCATCACAACAGATAGATACATTGAATATAACCATTATGCAGACACCATGATGCTCTCCCCTTATTCAAACACCATGTTACTCTCCCCCTTTGACATCAAGGGCAAAGGGCGGATGAAAACCAAAACAAGGTTTTTCTCCTCATGTAGAAAGAAGAGCTCTGTAGATCTGATGTGCATTGAAGTTACCATGCTCCCCCTGAGTTCATGCTGAATCTTCAAACATATTTTTTCAATGAAGTACATGACTCTATTACCTTTCCTATCACCAAGGACTCATACTTACATCAATGATCCAACCAAGTGGATTTACATATGTGACTCAAGTACCCAACCAAGTGGGTTTACACATTTTGACTCAACTACCCAACCAAGTGGGTTTACAAATTTGACTCAAGTACCCAACCAAGTGAGTTTACACAATTGAACAAGTCCTTACATGACTGAATGTTACAATTTTACATCATAGGTCTCAACATGACCTTTTCATCAAATTACAAATATGACTTTTTATAATCAAGATCAAGGAATGAGATCAAATCACAGCAAATCAAGAGAATGCCAACAATGCATCCTTTCCACATGAACAATGCTCCCCCTTAGCTTGTGCATCCTGAACACTTTCAACAGCAAATCATCAAGGCATCTTCATCAACAATATCAAAGAATGAAACAGAATTATGAAAACTGGAACACCTCCAGAGATACCAAACAGTACAGCAGTTGTGCTGAAAGAATGCTGACCCAAAAGATTTTTGTTAGCAAATACCCATACGCGGTTTTCTGTGTATGAACTCGCGTATATACGCGACTATCTTTCAGAAAATCCGCGTATCCAACTTAATCTTCTGAATTTAAGCAGTTCTGATTTTCTGCATGGCAGAGACTACTCCCAGCTTCTGTCTGAGATATTCGAACGCTTCCCTGGGCAGAGGTTTGGTAAATATATCAGCCACTTGTTCTTTGGAGGGAACATACTCCAGCTTCACCTTTTGTTCAAGCACTTGTTCACATAAGAAGTGATACTTGATGGGAATGTGCTTGGTATTTGAATGCATAACAGGATTCTTTGAAATACTGATGGCACTTGTATTATCACACATAATGGAGATAGGAGGTGAGCACTTGATTTGAAAGTCTTGTAAGGTTTGCATCATCCAAAGAAGTTGCATGCAACATGATGCGGCAGCCACATATTCTGCTTCTGCTGTAGATAAGGCAATAGAGTTTTGCTTCTTGCTGAACCAAGATACTAACCGGGACCCCATATAGAATGCACCACCACTAGTGCTTTTCTGATGATCAACATTTCCAGCCCAATCTGCATCAGTGTAAGCATGAAGAGTAAGATCAGCATTCTTTGGATACCATAGTCCAAAGTCTTGAGTTCCTTGTAGATATTTGAATATTCTTTTGACAGCCTGAAGGTGAGATTCTTTTGGATTAGCTTGGAATCGTCCAACAATCCCAACTGCATGCATAATGTCTGGTCTAGTCCCAGTGAGATAAAGTAGACTTCCTATCATAGATCTGTATTCTGGTTGATTCACCGTGGGAGAATCATCATGAGAACTAAGATTACACCCAGTTATCATTGGTGTACTTACAGGTTTTCACTCTTCCATGCCATACTTCTTCAGAATTTGCTTAAGGTATTTTTCCTGTGATAAGAATATGCCATCTGTAGTTCGATGCACTTGCAAGCCAAGAAATAATGTTAGTTCCCCAAGTAAAGACATTTTAAATTCTTGCTGCATAACAGAAGCAAATTTCTGACTCATAGATTCTTCATTACTTCCAAAAATGATATCATCAACATACACAACCACAATCAATAGTTTTTCATTTTCAATTTTTGTGTACAAGTTGCTATCAACAGATCCCTTTGAAAATCAGTGTTGATGAAGATATTTGTCAAGACGATAATACCATGCCTTTGGAGCTTGTTTGAGACCATATAGAGCCTTTTTAAGTCTAAAAACAAGATTTTCATCATTTCCCAAAATGAACCCTTCTGGTTGTTCTATATAAACTTCTTCTTCTAGATCACCATTGAGAAATGCAGATTTAACATCCATTTGATAAACTTTGATTTTTTGAGAACTTGAAAAAGCAAGAAACATTCTTATGGCTTCAAGTCTAGCTACAGGAGCAAAATTTTCTTCAAAGTCTATGCCTTCTTGTTGAGTATACCCCTTGCAAACAAGTCTAGCTTTATTTCTTCCAACATCCCCATTCACATTTAACTTGTTTTTGAATATCCATTTAGTTCCAATGACATTTTTGTTATGAGGTCTTGGTACTAATTCCCAAGTGTGATTCTTTTCAATTTGATCAAGCTCTTCATTCATGGCTTGAACCCAACATTCATCTTTGCTAGCTTGATTAACATTGTGAGGTTCAATAGTAGATAGAAATGCCAGATAGCTAAAAGATCCCACAAGAGTCCTTCTTGTTTGTACACCTGATCCCTTATCTCCCAAAATTTGAGATTCTGGATGATTCTTTTGAACATATCTGGATGGAGCCTTTTCAGATAAATCATCTTCAGGTTCTTCATTGGGTTCATTGTCTATATCATTGCTATTTGATGTAGAAGGACATAATTCACCATCATCTTCATTTGTTGTTTGTTTTTCTTCCTTTGGGGCTGCAGGAGACTCATCAATAACAACATCAATACATTCAACAATCTTCCGAAGTCTTTTATTGTAACATTTATATGCTCTACTCGTAGAGGAGTACCCAAGAAGTATTCCTTCATCTGCTCTAGGTTCAAACTTGCCAAGTTTTTCATCATTATTTTTGATAAAACATTTACTTCCAAAAAATCTAAAATGCTTCACAGATGGAGAATTACCATACCAGAGTTCATATGGAGCTTTGTCACTATTTACACGAACATGTGCCTTGTTGAGAATGTTTACCGTTGTATGTGCTGCTTCTCCCCAAAATGTGTCAAGTGTTCTAGAATCATCAAGCATAGCTCTAGCCATTTGTTGAACTGTTCTATTCATTCTTTCTGCTACGCCATTTTGTTGTGGAGTTCCAGCTACAGAAAATTGTCTTTTTATGCCATGTTGTTCACAAAATTCAAGGAATTCGTTTGAAGTATATTCTCCTCCTCGATCAGATCTAAGACATTTGAGTTTTAGATCTACTTCATTTTCAACTAGAGCCTTGAAGATCTGAAATTTCTCAAATGCTTCATCTTTGTGCTTGAGCAACCCAATCCAACACATTCTAGAGAAATCATCAATAAATAAGATATAGTATTGTTCACCACGAGGTGACTTTTTCCTCATAGGTCCACATATGTCAGTATGAATGAGTTCAAGAGGCCTACTTGATGATCCTTCCTTTGCATTAAATTGCACTCTAGTCTGCTTGCCGAATTGGCACGATTTGCATATGATACTTTCAGGTAGAGTAATATTGGGAAGACCACGAACAACATTAAGTTTGCTTGATTTGTTGATTTGAGAGAAGCTTAGGTGCCCCAACCTTCTATGCCATAGCCAGTTTTCTGAATATTTACTCAAGTAACATTGTTCTTTGCAGTTATTTAATACATATAGGTTTCTTGGAGTTCTCTTTCCTTTTATAATTGTTTTACCTGTGTCAAGATCACGAACCACACATTCTTTTGAACTAAAGACAACTTCAGTTCCTTGATCACACATTTGACTTACACTTAACAGGTTATGCCTTAATCCATCCACATACATGACATAATTAGCCTTCACCTTTTCTTTTAGAAGCATAGACCCTTTTCCTTTAATTACAGCAGGAGTATCATTTCCAAAAGAAATTTTCTTTTATTTTTCAAGTGTACTATATGCATGAAGTTTGGTTTTGTAACGTCATGTGTCTTGAGAATCCGCTATCAATGTACCATTGATTTTCTTCACCTTCTGTAAATAAAGTTATGCCACAATTTTCAACCTGTAATTCCTTCTTTTTCCATACTTTGGAGTTTGAAGGAAAATGCTCTCTTGGCTGAACTTTGCTCCTGCATTCAGATTCTTCATGCCCAAAGTTATTGCAATAAGCACATTCAACTTCATTTAGAAGAGGAGAAAAATTGTTATAGGTATTTTTCTTTGTTTCAATATCAATCCTTTTCTTTCTCGCTTCTCTTGTCATGATGGTTTTATATGCAACACATTGAACAACTTTGTGACCAAAATTGTGACATGAGAAACATTGTCCATTGAAGAAGAAATTTCTGCGATCATGAAATCTTCTACTTGAATTTACCTGTTGATTGGTGTTTCTTTGAAAGATATTCCTGTTAGTGTTCTTTAAATTGAGATGATCATGCTTTACCTGTAAATATTCTTTATTCCCTTGTTGAGTGGCAGAATTTTGTAATCCAGCTGTAGCTGCTTTTAGATAATTTGGTGCTGAAGCCTGAGAAGATTCCCTGGTATATCCAAGGCCTGTCTTTACAAGAGGAGAGCGTTGTACCTTGATAATCTCATTTAAGGTTTCAGATCCTTTAGCAAATCTAAGATTCAGAGTCTTTTCTTTCTCAAAATATTTTCTTAGACTTACCACTTCACATTCTAATTTCTCAATGTGTTTCTTTGCTTCTTCAAACTGCCTTTTCAGAACCTCTATGGTTATTTTCCTTTCTTCTAAGAGTATTTTACTTTCTTTTAAGTGTATTTTGAGTTGATTGTTTTCTTCAAGAAAATCATTGTCCTCCAGAGCATCTACAAAAGTATCAGTTTCTTCTCTAGATTCAAATGCCATGAGAAGTCTAAGATCTTGTTCACATTCTTCCTCACTATCAGATAACCCATCACTATCTTCATAAGTATAGTAACTTTTTCTAGTGCTAGACCGGTTCTTATTCCTTCTTGCTACTTCTTTTCCTTTTGTAGATATTTCTTTATAAGGACACTTAGCAGCATAATGACCAACTCTTCCACAATCAAAACATTTGAAAGGAAGCTTACCTCTGAACCGTCCTGTGCCAAGTTGAAGTTTCTTTACAAAATTTACCTCATCTTCTTCTGAGATATATCCTGATCCTTCTGCTTCTTGCACTTATTTCCCTTTTGTAGAAGCTCTAAAGATGGCTTCTTTGACTTCAGATGGTCCTCCTCTTCTCATTTCATATGCGGTTAGTATGCCATGAAGTTGTACTACAGTAAGATTCTAAAGATCCTGTTTTTCTTCAAGAGCAGAAACTTTTGACTCAAATTTTGCTGTTAGCAATCTTAAAATTTTCTCAACCAAAGTAGATTCGGTTATTGTTTCTCCCAGATTTCTCATATGATTTACAACATCATCAATACCCAAAAAGAAACTAGCAATACTCTCATCACTATGCATCTTTAAATTTTCATATTCAACTCTGAGAGTTTGGAGTTTTGCACTTTTTACCTTTGCATCACCTTCATAACTTAGAATGATTTTGTCCCACATTTCCTTTGCTGTATTTAGCTGCATAACTTTGACAAATTCAGATTCAGTCAGACTTCCCGTTATAGCATTGACCGCCTTTGCATTTTATTCATAATTATTCTTTTTAGTCGGATCTATTGGTATTGTAGTTGGATATTGATATCCTTGTTGAACAATGGCCCATACATCTGTTCCCATAGACTAAAGATAGGATCTCATCCTTGTTTTCCAGAGTATTAAATTGCTTCCATTAAAGAGCGGAGGCTTGATAGATGTTGTTCCATCTTGATTTCTCATCTTGCTTGACCTTCCTTCTAGTGGCTAAGCCTTTTTAGAAGGACCTGCTCTGATACTAATTGTTAAGAAAAATACTGAGAGGGGGGGTTGAATCAGTATTTAGTGCAGACTGAAAACTTTTTAACTTTTTCTTTCTCTACAACCCATATGCTACTTTACTGAATAAAACTCGCGTATACACGCGAATATCCTTCAGACAACTCACGTATGTCCAGAGATATAATTATTGCATTTAATTCTTAACTTGGATCATTGTATCATTCATTCATCATATGTATAGTAAGAAGTAAATAGATGCAGTAAGAACAGAATAAATCATCACACATAAGCAACACACATGAACACCAGGATTTAAGGTGGAAACCAACTTTGGGAGAAAACCACCACTGTCGTCGTCTCAGTCTTCAATATTTATTATGTAAAGAAAACTTCTTACAACCATGTACTGGTGCAGACTCATACCAGCACGCAGGCACCCACTTGTAGAAGGCCACAACCTTCTCTCGTTTACCAACCTCTCCTGGAAGGGAGCTACAACCCCCTGCTCTCGTTTACCAGCCTCTCCTGGAAGGGAGCTACTACCCCCTGCTCTCGCTTACCAAATACTACCGGGAAGGGAGCCACTACCCTCAATGTAAGGTATTCCTCAAGACACTGCATCACGTTTTTCATCATTTTCAAACTGATCAAACAAATTAACACAATCTCTTCTTATCAATATATACGCTTAGTGTTCTGTGTTAGGAATAAAAGAAATCACTATAACCGAATATCGTAGATAACCCAGATTTTTAGAATAAATATGCAACACATCTAACCTTCAAGAATCATAAGATCAAATTCTAGTATGCTTTTATTTAATCAATTTTAAGATACATCTATGTATTTTTTTCAATAAACTCTAACTACCCACACACGCTTTTAGTATATCAGATCCGCGTATACACACGCTTTTTCACAACAAACTCGTGTATAGATTCGTAAATGAAGGCTTTGCAGAGCGGACAAGATCTATAAACTTACGCAGATTTCTTCATGATCTTCAGCAGACTTTGCGCCAGATTTTCACCAGTTCTTCTTATGAAGATCATCTTAGAGATTCATCATCATCAGATCTAAGGATTTTGAGACATCCATGGGTGCATCAAAGATTCAGATCTATCAATTAAGAACATATTTCATTCATGCAGATAATCCTTAGAGATATTTATTCATCAACAACCCTTACTCATGCACACCCTTACACAATGATCTTCTTCTCCTTATATAGATTTAGCCTTTATCAATACCATGAGTCAAAACCACACAACTTCCGATGGTATTCCTGGATGGGATCAAATAGATATTCCAGCGCTCAATACAATGGGTCAATACCATGGTAACACCCCTTGGTATTCTAAATTTAGAGCGCAAATTGGCATACGCGACTTGGCACGTACTTTTCCGCGTGCATACGCTACTTCACCTTAACAAACCCGCGTATGCTTTGTAGCATAACTTATTTATCATTATTCTGGCACTTTCTGAATTCCTTTCTTTTGCTACTTCTGAACTGATCTGTAGATACATCAGATTTACATTATTAACAACTCATCAAGTCAGTTTCCATCACGAACAACTTCATTAAGCAGGTTCCATCAAAGTCAACACATTGTATCATATTGCCAACAATCTCCTCTTTAACTCATCAAGAAGGTTGTCATCAACTTTATCAAGTAGGTTGCCATCAAGGACAACATATGCCAACACCAGTTTCCTAGTAATTTGAATGGGTTGGTAATGGAATGATTGGATGAAGGGAAAATGGGACTAAATGACTGAAATAAAACTATCTGATCTAATTTAAAACTGATAAAATAATTCTAAAACTAACCCGAGCATCGAATGTGAATACAACTTTAAATCGTTTCAATTAACCAATAAGCAAGAAAATGTATTATAGCTTAATAGAAATATGCAGTAACAAACAAAGATAACTCTGTTTAAGAAATTAAACAGAGTTATAATAACATATTGCATTCATCATTATATATCGTTTGCATATACTATAAAAGATAAATATTTCTACACACTCAGAAATGATATGTATAAAGAAATATTTTAAAACGAGTATACATAAAAAATAGCAATTTAAATGAGAATATCACATAACATAAGAAAACTAACAATGAATAGATAGAAATACCATATCCATCTTGATGCTTTCCAATGCAATCCGATATCCAAATCCAGCAACTTCAATGTAAAACAGACTCCAAGATACAAAAATGCAATTCTTAAAGGCAATTTTGCATAGAATCACCAGATGTGATCCTTTATAAAAATATAAGAGTCAATGGAGTACAGAAATGTAATCTCCAGGTCAAAATATTACAAATTCAAGACCCCTTTCTAAATGCATGAAAAGGGTTTAAATAGGTATTTAATAAAACAAAATGACTAAAACTATTCCTACAATCTATCTAAATCAAAAATCTAGAAATAGAAATGTGATCTTAAGGTGAACAGATTCATTGATTATCTATTGCGTTTGATGTGCTCAAATGGGAGATTTTGAGAATTTCCTTCACTTCTTTTGGATGACTAAGCTTTGAGTGCAACTGCCCTGTATATGCAGCATCAGAGAATTCAGGTATGATGCAATCGATGGCATTTTAAAGAAATTTTATTGTTGTTTGCTGACTATGCGACTTGATAAGATAGGTCCACATCGTATCCCATGATATTCCTTGTAGTTGGCCAATTTGCTGATTTTTATTGATTGTCTCTTGTTTCCATCTGGAATCAGTTTCTTTTACTTTAGGTAATTGGCGAGGGGTACAATCTGAAATCAAATTGATTGCATACAAGCTATCATTCACCAGCTGTGTTACATTGTTCATTATACTTTTAGCTCTGGATGTAGTTCTTTCTGCTTTGATTAAATGTTGATCCCATTCTGCAAAAATAATTTCCTTATGTCTCTCCATAATCTTGGGAAGGTTTTCTTTTCTTCCCGACTCTGAGTCTTGCCATAAAAGGAATTCAGAAATTTTTTCATCAACTTCATCAAATTCAATTTTAAGATTGACTCCTTCATCTACTAAGGAAGACGTAATTTCACACAAGGATTCTGCTTCTGCAATATTTAGACAAAATTCATTTAATTGCTGAGACAATAACTTGTTTGTCTCCAAGGTTTCATTCTTGAATTGATATAAATTGGGATAATTCCTGAACTTGTCCAATTTGGATTGAAACATCTTCTCTTGCTCAATATTTGAAGTCTTTTCATCTTGCAAAAGAGTTTGTAATTTTGCTATCTCTTGATTTAGCTGTTGTTGTTTTTCTAAAGTCTGTTGATCGATCTTTTTCTTTTCAACAGCAAGCTGCTCTTCTAACTGTTTGGATTTGAGATCTTCATCCTTCAATTGTTGTTATAACTGAATAATTTTCTTTTGGTTCTCTGTAACCTGTTCTTCTAACATGGCTATTTGCACATCCTTTTGTTTCATTAATTGTGTGACTTCAGAGGCCTTTTCCATAGTTGCAGCACTATAGGCACCTGCATATTGGGATAATTTGGTGAGATCCTCAGATGGATTCACCTCAACATTTTTATAAACAATATTCATAAATTCGACCTGTGACATTGTCAGTGCATCCTGATCAGTTCTCCTCCTTTTCCTTTGTTTTCTCACAACAGCCCTATGCTTAGGACTGTGTCACATCCAAGAGGAGGGATCTCCTTCAATTTTCACATACTTTCACCTCGTGGATTTTCAGAATAACTTATATCCTCAGTCTCTTAGGAACATCAATCAGGGGGATTACCGTTGTCCTATTTGTCAAAATTGCTCAGATGGTCTGAATGAGGAGAAACTATGTTTAGTAGATTCAACTTACCTTTTGAAAGTTTCCTCTTCCAAGTTGAGAATCGATTATATTTACATCTCTTGGTGTCGTCGAGTTTTGTCCCATAGCTTCATATCTGTAGTGATGTACGCTAAGTATCAATATCCGTGTTTTCTTTTCCAAGTCAGGTTGTAGACTGTTGATCAAATTATGTACATTAAGATTAGTGGTGCTGTTTTCTTCTTCTATTAACTTGTCACAATATCTCCTTTTGGTTTAACAAGATTAATTCATGGTTTTTTTCTAGTCTTGTGATGCTGGTCTTTGACATTTGCTATTGATTTGCTAAATGTAGCCTTCCGTTTCCTTCTGTTGTGATCCATTTTCCTGTATAGGAACTCTTAACTGATCCAGAGGAAATTTGAGTAACCTCTGACTTATAAATAACAAAAATTTATTCATTTCTTAGGCCTAAAATTTGGACTTGGCCAAATAAAAAACTTGCGATAATTTATCTACAGAAACAAATAAATCATCAAACATATCTGGTTCATGTTCGAACCAAGCAATTGAAACAGAAGTAGTAAAATCATATGCCACCTTCCTAGGATCATATTGCCTCCATGGGATTGTTGAAAGCTTGAGATTGGTTAGCTTAACAACTTCTTTTTCAGCATGGACAAAATTACTGAGAGTATAGTCACCACATTTAAAATAAGTAGCTTATAAGTTTTTTTTGTTCCTTTCTAAAGTCCTTAGATTATGGGGTGACAGATTTCAAATACCGGAGCACAAATTTCCTGTGCTAACAGTTTGTCTAGAACATACAAAGGAAGAATATGTGGTTCTACAATACTCCTGAAAACTCTGATATAGGTGAATCTTTCCTCTCCGAACCAATCCCCAATCGAGGATAAATCAATTTTAGATTTCTCGGAAAACCTCGGAGGGAATCGGCCAAAAATAATTTGATAAATCGGAATAAGAAAACCATGACAAACTCTATAGACATGGCTTTTGAAATGCCCCTTCCATAAGAACTTGTGATATATATGAATAGGGACAGGTTCTTTAGGATTCCATTTCCACCCTAGCATGGGGAATTCAGAATTTAAATAGAGGGCATCCAATATATAAGCACAAAAATGAAAAGGAGTGGTATTTCCTGAATTTTTGTCTTTCCTATACTCAAGAATTTTTTTGGCTATCTTATCAGAAAGAATGGCAGCCTAGTCCATAATCTTATAACTAATAGAAGAATGTATTAATGGCACCATTTGTATAGAAAACCTAGCAGAGTTATTATTCCCAAACAATCTGCACATCATTGTTGCAGAATAACAGTACAGAGGCGAAAGAGACTCCACAAAGTACATACCTGATGCCTCATGTTTATGTTTTTCAAGAACATTTCTCCATTCTTTAATCGGCTCAAACTAATTTTCATGATACGCAGCAAATTCCTTAATGAAGTCCTTGTTATAGATTTTTTGAGGGTCTGGGAGGTGGTACATTTTTTTAATGTCCTCTGCTTTGAATGACCCAAATATTGATCCAGAAGTAGAAACAAAGGTTATGTTTTGAATAGACACATTATCAATTATCCATCGAATAACATCATAATATGGAAAAATGTTTGCCCGGGCCGCAATTCGGTGCAGGAATGATTTTGCTAATGCACCAAGAGGAGTCTCAAAATCAGAGTCTGAGTCATCTTGATCAGGAACAGATGCCTTGGGCACAACAACTTTAGGGTTTTCCTTTTCAAGCAAATTATATACATTCTCCCATGTCATCTTACCAAGCCCCTGGCATGAGGTATCTATAACCAGCTTGAGCTTTGTTGGTTTCTCTTTAGGTGGTATGGTAAACATAGGAGCTTTTGTAGCGAAGGCAAATTTTGATTTTCTGGCTCTTTTCAACATTTCAATATCAGGCAATGTTTCCCTCGTCCTGCGAACGAAAGGATTGGACGTTCTGCTGTTCTGCAATGAAGGAAAGCTTTCAGCCGAAGTGAAAACACAATAATTAGAATAGTTATACACAAGGATTCATTCATTAATTTCTATTTATTATCCCCATGTTTATAACATAAATTCCCTCTAAGGGGTCACATTCACTTATTCAAAACAAAATAAATCGTGATCATTTGTTTGATTTTCAATTAATGGCAAACGTACAATCGGAGATCGGCATATTTTTGAAATAAGTGTAAAATTACCTTTTAACTTCTTGCGATGTGATGATTAAACAATATATGAGCATTAAGTAACAATCACATCACAAATCTTCAAAGGTATGAAAATAACATAATATGATTTGTGTCGATTTCCGATTGCGATGATGCGCGGGGGGGGGGGGTTCAAATGGAGTGGATTGTTAATTAGTTTCTCCGATTTCCAATTGCGATGATGCGGGGGGGGGGTTCAAATGGAGTGGATTGTTAATTAGTTTCTCCGATTTCCGATTGCGATGAGGTGGGTTCCGCCACGTAGGAATATTTTAATCAAACAAATATAACATTTGTTTTCTGCAATGCAATTGCGATGAGGCGCATCGTATTGGGATTTTTCAAAGCAGATGTGATCAGTTAAAAGTTTTCTGATTTTGCGATTACGATATGACTCATCGCATCGGAGTTTTATTAAAATAATTTCATGAAATATTATTCTCCGAAATTCGATTGCGATGGATCGCATCGCATCGGAAGTATGGAAAACAAATATGAAAACTTAAAGATCTCTCCAATTTCCGATTGCGATTAATGTACACATCAAATATTGTTAATATAAAATTTTTATGTAATGTTTTGATATGATAAAAGCTTTATATCTCATTGGGTCGGAAATTTTTTCAAGGTTGTATTTGCTTATACATATTTATAAATGAAAATATGGAATATGTCCTTTTATTAATGAACCTCTTATTCCTAATTCAAAAATGATCGGATTGTTTCTAAATCTTTTATTTCTATCTAGAAAGAAAGATAAAAAGGGGCCTTATTTCTAAATGAATTTTACTCTAAAAATTTAGAAATGGGGAGGGCTTTTGTACAGTACAACACCTTACTAACATTAATAATAGAGAGTAACATTCCCATGATACTGGTCTTGAACCAATGTCACAATAAAATAGTCCAGAATTATCATAGTTGATATGCATATATCTGAAATTTCTATTAATTTGTACTTCTCCTTTTGTTCAGTTGTGTCCTGCTTCTATTTGTTGTTCCCATTTCTCTAATATTTTTATCCAGAGAGGTGATGCTTTAATTTCTCTGATCAAGCTCATAGAAATTTGAATTTATGCCCTCTCTCTCTATTGAACAACTCAAGCACTTCTCTTCTAATTTTTGGTCTGCAAACTAACATGACCCTCTTTAGTTTTTCTTCTTCGAGCTCAATGATATTTTTTCTTTGGATGTTGCCTCGATCCATTCCATCATATTTTTACCTTTGTCCATGTAATCTTTGGAAATTATAAACAAATCTTCACAATTTTCCTGTCTAGCCACTAGAAAATTTGGCGAAAATTCCGACGGCCAATTCGTCGCTCTTCCGACACATAGTCGTCGCAAGAGCGACAGTTCGAGGGCAGGCAAAACGTGGTTTACCATACCGTCACAGTTCCGACGCAATTAAAAAGTGTCTCACTATCGACACTTTTTCCATCGTTTCCAAACAAGCATCACTCTTTCGACGTTTCCCAATCCGTCGCAGTTCCGACCCTTGTAAACTGTCGCACTTCTGACGAAATGTGGTCCGATGTTTTGAACGTCGCTCTTCCGACATCTGTAAACTGTCACAATTACGACGAAGTGTGGTCTGACATTTTGAACATCGCTCTTCCGACGTTTGTAAACTATCGCAATTCCGACGCAATGTCGTCCGACGTTTTCGACGTCGCCCTTTCGACGGTTGTAAACTGTCACAATTCTGATGAAATGTGGTCCGACGTTTTGGACTTCGCCCTTCCGACGGTTTTATACTGTCTCTCTTCCGACGTTTCTAATCTGTCGCAATTCTGATGCTTACAAGGCGTCGATATAGCGACGGCAGGTTCAATTTAAAAAAAAAAAAATGAAACTTTAAAAGAGGAAAAACGTTGTTTTGAATATATTATATGAAGTAAAATAGTCCATGAAGTCATTGCATTTTCACATCTAAAGACTGGAACCCAAATATCCATCCAGAAAAGTGGAAGTCCCACCCCAGAAAATGATAGAAAAATACCCCATGTCACATACAGGGACTTGATATAAAACCCAGTAACGGTCCACATGGAGATTATCGACAATCTGAGAAAGCATCCAAATATGCCCGAGGCATCTATAAGAAAGTGAAATAGCAGTATGTAGAATAGTAAAGCAAAAGATAGAGTACCGACGTCCATTTTTCCAAATACAAATTAAAGTACCCAAAATCCTTGAATAGAGAAAAACGCTAATCATGTGAGGAGTGTGATATGTCCAAAATATAAAAATACCATCAGACCATATCAATAAACCAACAACATAGACCAGCATAGCTAGTTTTGAAGGCAGAGTGATAAACATTAATCATTTTTTTTTCACAAGAGAAAAAACGTTGTTTTGAATATATTATATGAAGTAAAATAGTCCATGAAGTCATTACATTTTCACATATGAAGATTGGAACCCAAATATCCATCCAGAAAAGTGGAAGTCCCACCCCAGACAGTGATAGAAAAATACCCCATGTCACATACAGGGACTTGATATAAAACCAGTAACAGTCCACATGGATATTATCAACAAATCTGAGAAAGCATCCAAATATGCCCGAGGCATCTATAAGAAAGTGAAATAGCAGTATGTAGAATAGTAAAACAAAAGATAGAGTATCGACTTCCATTGTTCCAAATACAAATTAAAGTACCCAAAATCCTTAAACAGAGAAAAACGCTAATCATGTGAGGAGTGTGATATGTCCCAAATATAAAAAGACCATGAGACCATATCAATAAACCAACAACATAGACCAGCATCGCTAGTTTTGAAGGCAGAGTGATAAACATTAATCATTTTTTTCTCACAAGAGAAAAAACGTTGTTTTGAATATATTATATGAAGTAAAACAGTCCATGAAGTCATTACATTTTCACATCTGAAGATTGGAACCCAAATATCCATCCAGAAAAGTGGAAGTCCCACCCCAGACAGTGATAGAAAAATTCCCCATGTCACATACAGGGACTTGATATAAAACCCAGTAACGGTCCACATGGAGATTATCGACAATCTGAGAAAGCATCCAAATATGCCCGAGGCATCTATAAGAAAGTGAAATAGCAGTATGTAGAATGGTAAAGCAACAGATAGAGTACCGACGTCCATTGTTCCAAATACAAATTAAAGTACCCAAAATCCTTGAACAGAGAAAAACGCTAATCATGTGAGGAGTGTGATATGTCCAAAATATAAAAAGACCATCAGACCATATCAATAAACCAACAACATAGACTAGCATCGCTAGTTTTGAAGGCAGAGTGATAAACATTAATCATTTTTTTTTCACAAGAGAAAAAATGTTGTTTTGAATATATTATATGAAGTAAAACAGTCCATGAAGTCATTACAACAATATAGAGACAGATGGTCTCGTAGATAAGAAAAATGATAACTGATGTTGTGCTATTTCCTTCTTTTAAGAATGTGCTGGAGGCAGGCCCTATATCTTGGCTTGCTGTTGTCCTCTTCAGTAATTCTATGTTGATTATTTCGTTTCACTGATACTCTTTAACTGCTCTGATACTCTTTGACCTTTGTTCATCCTTTTATCCTTTTTATCATGATATACTATGGTAAATAGGCAAAAATTTATGTAAGGATAATTTTTTACAAAAGTTCCATCATTTCTTCCCATCATTGAACTTCTGGCACTCTGGTCCTTTGCAAATTTCTTAGTGTTTCATCAGCCTCAATATATCTGAAGAAATTAGGCTGATTTGGGAATAAATGATTTACTTCATGCTCAAGATAAAATAAATTCTCCAATCTGTCATGAAGGTTTTTCCCTGTAGGCAATGCTGCTGTTGATGAACTGGTTGAAGAACTAGCTTGATTATCAACATATTTGTCTAATTTTTCAACATAACTATCAAGGTACATTAGCTTATCTTCTGCAACTATAGGACTGGGCAATCCTCTATTTAACAAAATATTCAATCTTTCTCTGAAGGCAATGATTTCTTCTTGCATATCTGAGCACCTTCGTTCTAAATTCTGTACCAGAGTTCTTTTATTAAAAACTCTCTTTATTTCCAGAATTGTTCCGGTCCTGTCCTGAATACCAATTTCTGCAAGTTGATTCTTAGTCTGAGTATTCAAAAAATGTATAAGTCTATTGGCCTCTTCTGGCATATTTCCCAACTCTTGTCTTGATCTCTCAATCTCATCCAGAGCCAATTTAACTAAGTTATTCTTTTCATCCATTATTTGAATTGAGGACCAAACATCCTTTATTGATTGAATGATATTATCCCAAAGAATTTCATTTATTTCTTTTAAAGGTTTCTCCAATGTGAGATCCTTTTCCAATGCTTTGACTGTTTTTTCTAATTTTTTCACTTCTCTTGTTTTATCAGCAACACTCATTTTTGAAAGATCATATTTATGTTCTAGAGCGGCCAATTGTTCCTTTGTTTTGTGAAGCTCTATGGCCTGAAGTTTCATATCTTCCATTGACTTTGTTAATTCATCAGTGTTCAAATTTGCAGTGTTGCTCTGTGACAATTCTGCTGGTTGACCTGTTGTTGTTGTACCTGTCACTACTCCTGTTGTAGCTACTGGAATATTTGCCTGCTTATCTTTTAATGCATTCTCAAGCTATTTTTCAGTTGCAGTAAGTTGCTCATTAAATTTTAAGAGCAAATCCATTAGTTCTTCCTCAGAATTTTGTTTGATGATTTCTGCAGTCTGTGGATGTCTTGAGGCCGGTAACTTTAATTGTTTTCTCAGAGCTGCAATATCATCATCTTTTCTCTTGATCAAAGCTTCAATACCTTTCACATCTTTAGGATTGCGACCCAAACCAATGATTATTTCCTCTAAAGTTTTGATTCTATTATCCTTAGCCTGGGAGGAGGCTTTTTCAAGCTGCAGCTGTGTATTAGTATTATCCAAAGAATCCTGCAACTTATGGGTCATCATTGATTTATCCGTCGGAGTAGAATAAATCATCTCACCTATTTGCTTGTGTACTTCAATTTGATCTAAAGGATGGATATCCTTTGCTAAGACTTCAAAATTAGTCCTAACGTAATCTGTAGCTATCTGAGGCTGCTGCACCTTAGACTTCAAATGGCTCATTAACATCTTACCCAGTTGGATGTCATAAGCTGACATCAATCTTTCTTGATTTTTCGGAGCCATCTTCAAAAATTGGTTGTACACTTGAAGTCTAAGTGGATCGTTCTTGGCCTTTATATTGATGAATGTTCTTTTGATGTCCCAGGCAGTTTTTACTGGAGGTTTGAAAGAAGATATTTCTACACTTTGTTGCCTCTGTATTCCCTGTTTTTGAAAATTAGTGGATGTCCCACTACCTGTACATGTTTTCTGACTGTCTTCTCTTCCCTGGCTATCAAGGATTTCCTGGAATGATTCATCTTCTGGAAGGGGAGTTAATTTCTGCCTTTTAACATCTTGCTGTTCAGAAGAGCCACAAATAGGAGTAGTTGTTTCAGCCTCTCTCTTTTTTCCCTTTTCTATATTCAGAGGAGTTTGTAAAATAGAAATTTCTGGCTCACTGATCTGAGTAGGAGGAATTTGTCCTTGAACTTGTTCTTTAGAAGTCTCTGGTTGCGTTGTCATTATGAATTTTTCAATTATTTGTATATCAGGCTCCTTTTCTTTTCCTTTAGATTCTACTGCTACTGTACTAATCTCCTGCAAATTTTGTTGTAAATTCCTGGCTGAAGAAGATCCCTGCACCTGTCCAAAAGATTCTAGGTAAGGTATCTTTTCAAGATCTTTCATTACATTTTCAACATTGACCTGCTCACTATCTTTTTCAACCAATGTCCCTTCTGTCCATTCATCCATATTATCATATTGTTCTATTTCTGGGATTCTTTGATGGATGTATGGTGACAGTTTATTTTTCATTCTTCTATCACAGATAAAGTTGTTTGGATCATAAGGCACCCAGTAGAAACTCTTTTGTAGTCTGAGATAGTCTTCTAAAATCCTTTCGGCTTCCTTTCCAGCTTCCCTAGAGTTACAAATGAAGGGACCTAATTGGCTCTTGATCATGAGTTGAGCCTTTTTCTTTGCATTGCAAAAATGAATTATATCTGAATTATTCATCTGCCTGAAATATTCTAATGCAAAGAGTCTCATTGGGACATACTTGGGCAGTTTGAATGGGCATAATTCACATCCATATATCCTGATCTCTGTGTAGTTTTGATATAGGTACCGGTCACCTATCTTGTAATGCTTTGAGAGCTGAAGGATTTTCTTGATTTCATTGTTAATTCTAGGAGGAGAGACTCCTGTCAACAAGGTAGTTGCAGGATGAACAAAAAGGTCGACAAACTCATTATAGGAATAAGGAGAATCAGAAGGGATTTGTGAGTAATGGCAGACCAAAAGATGACTGACCTAGGATTCCCTTTGGCATCAAATTTCTTAACATAAAAAGGGAAATTTTCTGACTGAAAGTAAATCATGAGATGATATATGACAGAAGAATACTTAAATACTCTCTCATTCTCAAATCTCATGAACTGATCATGGATTTTGTCAGCAATATAAGATGCAAAATCGTACTTGACAGCAGGAGGTTGTCCAGGGGTAAAAATGGATAACAATACTAGGGCTAACTGATCAACATACTCACTTGTATTGAAGCCCATTATGGAAGATATCATGTTTAAAATAAGTCTACCCTCATCAGTAAAGAAAGTATAATCATAACGGGGAGGGTTTTTAGGCTGATGCTCTGGTAACATGAAGGTTTGGCATAGGCGGTTTAACTCTTCATCGGATAACTTAGTATATTTCTCAAGTAATTCAACCATGGACAGGGGAGTGAGAGCTTGACCAGGTTGGAATTGTATCATTTCATTTATCGACTGAGCAGTTATTGGGAAAAGGACATTTTGACTTGGGGATAAAACTGCTCGTTGGTTGGGATCATAATTTGCGTAGCAATAATGGATTAACTCAGGAAAAATATGGACTGAGGGGAGAAGGTACATAGGAATATTTGATTCCCAAAGTCCAAAGATGTCAGAACCATTCAAATAATTGTCTCTGCAGCGGAAAAATATTCGAAGAGGATTCTCACTGAGATGCAATTCCTTAATTTGAAAATCCATATCGGCTAAAGGAAAATAATCCAAGTCCTTATGAGGGGCATTGATGGGCACGACATTTAGAGCTACAGGAACTTCCATTTCTGGTTCTTGTGGATTCAGAAATGGAATTTCGGGGTTTTTGTGGAAAAGGGGCACAATTACCAGTTTTGGGAATATAATTTCGGGTTACGAGACGAAAAGAATATAAACTTCTTTTCGGACCTTGGTACGAAATTAAAACTAAAACCGAGTTTTACGAGTTTAATTAGGGGCTTAGAGAATACCTGTTTACTGGAAATGAAACGTGTTTAAACAGGCACTGGTTATGACAGAAGAACCCTGAAATACTCAGCTTCAATTCTCTTCAGCAAGGTAACGGTCAGCAAGCGTTAACAGTTGGCTTTTGAATTTTGTTGCATGGAAGACTGGCTAGCGCATGGAACAATGAAAATGACACAGACGCAATTTTTTTATTTACAAAGTCAAAAGGGTGGCGGGTTTTGATTGATGACGTCAGCATGTACGATGGTTTCTTCATAGAGGGATAGGAGCGGATCTTTGTTTGGGCCGCTCGCGCAGTGGAAATCAGAACCCGAAAAAGATTAGGGCAAATTTGATAAGAAATTCACGTCACAACTCTCCCTCCGTACGCCAGCCCAACTTCGGACCCGAAAAAGATTAGGGCGGAATTCATTTGGTTTTCGCGTCACAAAATTGGCCGACGTCAGCAGGCTATTTTGGAACGCGAATTTGGTTTGAATTATGGTTTATCACCGTTTGAAGTCCGGCGGGCTCGACTTAAGAACAATTTTGTTTGATCCCATCTTATAAGATTTGTGTTGGTTTTCTTTGATAATACACATATTTATAATAAATCATGGGAATACCACACTAAACATGTGGAAAAGTTATATAAATTATTGAGAACAATCATTTTTATGTAAAAATATCCAAATGTGCTTTTGGAAAATAAGAATTCGAGTATTTGGTTCATATTGTTTTAAAGGAAGGAGTGAAGTTGGAGCCTCAAAAGATGCAAGCTATTACAAAATGACCTATTCCTAAGAAAATCAAGGTTCTTAGGAGATTTTTTAGACTTACATGATATTATTGATCATTTGTTAAGAATTATGCATGCATTTCAAGTCCACTCACATATCTCTTGAAGAAAATATCATTTACATGGAATGATGAGGCTACTTTGGCATTCTCTCTTTTAATGGATGCCATGTCTTCTACACCAACATCGGTTGCACCTACTTTTGGTAAAACATTCATAGTAGAGTGTGAGGCACTTGGACAAGGAATTTACGTAACATTAACACAATAAGGGATATCATTGGCTTTTAAAAGCAAGGAATTCAAAGAAAATATTTGGTGAAATCTACGTATGAAAAATAAATGGAAGCAATATTACATGCGATAAAAAATGGGGATAGTATATCACTGGGAGGTACTTTAAAGTCAAGATATACCATGATAGCATAAAGTATTTTTTGAAGCTATGGATTTCATTGGAAGATTAACAAAAATGAGGAGAAGAAATGAAAGGTTTTAATTTTGAGATAATCTGCAAAAAGGGTAAGGAAAATTTAGTACATGATGCTCTTTCTAAAATAGAAGAGGCCTCAAATTTATATCCAATTACATTTTTTATTCCTAGGTGGCTAGAAGAAGCTTGCCATAATGGAAAAATGACAATAGTACTAAACAAAAACTAAAATTTATAAAGGATGGGATGAACTCTATGGAGCATTGAGAGTGAAAGAGAGATATACTTTGGTGCAAATGTAGAATATTTTTATGCACGCAAGCATATTTGAATAAACAAATATTAAGGGAGTCCCATGTCTCTCTGATGGTAGGACACGGGGTTCCTTAAAACATCTCAAAGGATCAAAAAATATATTTTTGGAAGGAATGAAGAAAGATATTCAAAATTTTGTAAGAGAAGGTCAGGTTTGCATAATAAATAAAAGAGAGATAGTAAAATTTCTAGGGTTACTTCAACCATTCCACATACATATTCAAAGACTAGAAGATATATCAATAGACTTTATTACAGGGTTACTGAAATATAAAGGTAAGTATTACATTTTTGTAGTCATTTATATAGACAAATTTTGTAGATTTTTTTTGTAGAGCTCAAAGTACATAAACAACAAGCCAAGTGGCAGAAGTGTCCGTGAAAGAAATTCATAGTCTTCATGGTTTTCCTAAAGTAATAGTAACAAGAAACTTTTGGAATTAATTATTTAATATGAGTGGAGAAACACTAGCTGCCATGAGTTCTAAATATCAAACACAATCAAATGGTCAAACAAAAATAGTTAACAAATGTTTTTAAGGTTATCTACAATGTTACTCTTTAGAAAAGCAATCTTAATGGATGAAGTGGGTTCCTCAAGGAAGAATGGTACTATGATACTATCATACTACCTATCACACATCTACTAAAATACCATGATGATGTAAGTTTGGAATTTAACATTTTTACATGTTAAAGACAAATAGTCAAAATCACTGACAACTTAGCATGCCATAATTAATAATCATTCCCTGTTCACTTTTGTTAATAGGTTTATGTCACACGATGATGCAGGGGCATTAGGCACTAGCCAGCAATGTAGGAGTTTTTTTCCACATGTTGTGGCTAGGAGGGTTCGAAAGCATTTGAGTTGTAACAGCTAGGTGTCAATACCTCAGCTGACTGTATTACTTAGACTAGTTAGAGTTGTAGTAGTCGAACAGTTTCAGTTAGTTGAATTATTATAATTAGACCTTTTGATTTCTAGAATGGTCCTCTCAGAGGAACCGAAGAGCCATATGTTATGTATATAAATTGTAATTCCTCGGATGAATAAAAGTAGAGAGGGAAGAGGAGAGTAGAGAGGGGATTTCTGCAATAAACCTCTTTGTGTGAACAATTGTTTCCAGTTAAATGATTTCCAAGCATAGTGGCCATTGAATTATCTCAAACTGCTAATTGTGAAGAATTTTTTAACTGTGAGGCGATTGGGTACTGATAATTCCATTCTTCTGTCTTTGAATTCCCGTAAATTGTTGGATAACCCTGTGAACTCACCCCACCCGAAGGCGAGGTCTATGTAGAGAACCGGGGTCGTGAACACTGTTCAAATATAAAAATCCCACTTAATAAAGAGACAAGATTGTTGTGCTTTCGGAACCTGACCCGAGGATTGGACATGAGTTAACAAACAAAAGGATAGCGGAACTAGACTTGCACCCGTGGTCAAGCCCTATACCAAAACCATGAGCGGAATCACAAAAGCGGGTTGCCCATATCGCACCGCTTTTGCGGAGTAGGCGGTATTTCCTATTCGCGAGCGATTCCATAGGGAATGCGACACATGGCGAAGTGACCCCCGGAAAACCACGGTTTAACCCGCGCCATCGCACGTTAAAGCCCGACGTTGGAAGCCGAGCGAAATTGCCAAGAGTCGTTGATTTGGAGAAGGGCCATCGGACGGTGGTCGCACGTTGAACTTGCCCAGAGGTTAACTAAGGTGTGCGGAGGATAGCCAGGTACAATACGAGTGTTTGATTGGTTATTGATATATATAGGTGGGGCCGGAGTATAATGAAATTTTTTAATTAAACGATTGGTAGATAATTAGCATAAGTCTGGAGCGTGATTGTTGTAAGGCTGGGTGGTGAAATATAGAGCCGAAAGTTCATTACAAGTTATTTATTTAAAAATAAACGTGGAGTGTAAATACAAAGTGTTGAAAGTTAAACATTGGTTATAAGGCTTGGAGATAATATAAAGTCGGGAATATAAATTAAAGTCCAACCATTGTGGATAGTATTTATTTATCAAATTCTACGAATTTCTATGAATTTGATAAATAAACCCAAAGAAAGAAGAAGTCAATTAAGACTCAGGCTGGAGGAAAAGAACGGGGTAAACCAAGGGAAAATGCTGACAGAGCGATTGTAGACACACCAGCTCTCCTTAGGGGTCAAATTTCAGTTTTGTTGCGTCACACGATGATCTCTCTTCTCTGGCATTTACTTGTATTGAAGATCACTATTCTAGGAATAAGGAGTTACTTTCTCCAAAAATAACCCTAGCCAAACATTGACAATGCATCAAGGATATCTTTCTATGCTTCATAAGTACATATGTTCTACTTCTAAATCATGTCTTGGAAGTGGTTGTTTTGCTGGAAATTATTCACCAGTTGATTTCATACCAAAGTCTTTTTCACATTTTCAGCATCCAATACATGAAAAAGATAATGGTTTAAAACAACATAAATATTTGAAATTTTGCAAGAATTGTCTGGCACACTTTGAATATGAATTTTGAAGTCAAGTGCATGATCTTGTATAGGATCAAGTGTCATTTTGAATACCAAATGTTTCACAAGAAACTTCTCAACATGCTACCCTGCAGTAAGGATTAAATGACAATATTGCATCAACTATTTCCATAATAAAAGTGCACCTCGGCCATAAGACTAAACAACTTCAAATGTTGTAGATCTAACAAGACCACACAATCAAATGTATTCCACAAGGCCAATACTGTATGAAAAATGAAAAGGAGTTTGCAACCAAAAATACCTTAGGCAACTAATTCAATTAGATACACCAAACCATCAGCAAAAAGGAAAACCAGCCTACTTGGCCCCAATATTTTCAATTGGGTCCTCTAATTCAACCAATAAAAAGGCCAAAACCATAGCATTGAGGTACATTTAATTACACTGTCAATAAAAATAAAATTTGACTCAGCCATAACCCTTTCCTTTTATTGTTGTGAAAATCTTTATGCATTACTCTAATGTGGCTAGTCCATAGGCCAAGTAGACCACTGGGTAACAAATATGTTTCCTTTCACCTTTGAGTTTCAAATTATGCCTACCAAATCTAAGACATTTAAGAGGGGGAACTAATACAACGTTAAAAAGAAAACTAGAGCACACATCTACAAATTACCTCCTTAGCTACTGTCACACCATCATTAACTATTTTCGGAGAACCATGCTTGCTCTCCAAGACAACATTTTGCCCTTTTCCCCAAGGGTGACTCCAACAAGATCAGCAAGTTTGTTCACAACGCTTGCAAGACAAATTGACAATGCTTTCAGTAAGTGTGCAATTGAATGCCGGACCATATGCCAAAACAACCCTACATGAAAAATTAAAATAACACATTAAAATCGAATATAAGTGGACAAGGAAAGATCCACCGCAGTGAAGTTTCACGTGCAAGTGACCTTCCTTTAAACATATTTTTTTCTCTGACCTGCAATTTTTTTGTCACTGAGCCATCCTTGTTGAAGTACAACTCCTTTTCCATAGCTCTTGTATTAACTACCTTCTCTCTGTCGCGTAATCTTAGAGTCCCTCTTATGCTTGAGCGATTAAAGGAAATGGGTGAAAAAACTGAAAGAGAAGACAATTGTCTGCCATAATTATCAAACATTGCACCCAAATTCTTCCCCTTTCCATTGTTACCCAATGAGGTAGATGTGGCAATTGTTTTCATACTGCCCAAAGCAGAGGCCATCTTCTCTTATCCTGAATATAGAATTACAAGATCTTCATATTAGTATGAACCTTAAAAAACATGACTCCCATTGCTAAAAACCACTTTTAAGTTGTAACAGGCAAACTAAACAACTATCGCAACTTTTGGTAACTTCTGGAGCATTAAGAGAGAAACAACCAAAGAGAAATACAACCACAATCCTCATTTTAATGAGACCGGAATATATATTTGCATTAAGATAATAGAAATAAATCACGACTATATTAAGGCCAGCACAAAACAATCTTTAACCAGTGTCTCTCGCGGCCTTCAGGTTGCCATGCTAGAGGTTGCATATTTTTAATTTTAATTCTTGACCTCTCGTGCCCATCTATGAATGCATCCAATGGGATATCTACATCAAATGCTCCTTTATATCCCCAAAAACAAATTCCCTACTACAAGAGCACCAGTGTTGATGGATCACCCCACACCATCCCACCCACTAGGAACGGTGAAAAAGGAAACCCGAGAAAACTTCTGAAATATCTCAAGATGACTATATGGGTGGTTCTTATGAATCAACCAACCATTCAAAACATGCTCATCAATCCAAACCATGAGTATTATGTGACAATATTCAAGCAGGCACTGAATCGGATTTATGAACCTATGTTAGAGAAACCCTAAACTCTCATTGAAAATAGGTGAAATGTGGCACCACTCAGGGATTGACATGTGCCAATTGGTAAAAGTGGTAGACAATTGGCATGCTCAAACAACGAGGTGATGCAAGAATGACATGAGGGAGAAAATATCAGAAAAGCCCCAAATCTGGAGAACTAAAGCTCATCACCAACCTGAGATTGACAACTTTACATGATGTAACCTATGAAATCGTAAATAGAGAAATCATAGTAACAATAAAGTAACCTATGTAACAATAAAGTCGGATTCATCCTGGGAGTGGTAATGGGAGAAATCATAGTGAACAACAGGAAACATGCAGAGTTGCTTACAATCAAATAGATGAAAAAACACACAAAAAACCTAGATAATAATCATGAACAAGCTTAATATTGAATTATGAACTATAAAGGAACTTACAAAATGTGACATTACGAACCTGGTCAAGCGCACAAGCAAACATATCCTGGACATGACCCTGGTTGACAAGTTGTATTGCTCATGATGCAAGAGGATTTGTACCTGCACTGCCAAGTCAATCAAAATCCATCATTATATATACAATAAATACAAGTAATTGATGTAGTATTTTTTACTCTAAGATGCATTCTTATGATAATGTTAGAACATATGTTGAAAATGTCAAAACATACCTGAATAAGCTCCTCTTCATTTCAAGAACAATTTATTGGAGTCGCATGAACTTGGAACAAGCCTCCCACGATCCGAAAGAGTAGCAACTAAGTCAACAGTGACTTTTTTGTTGCTACACTGGATCGAGGGAGGTTTGCTCCAAGATTAAATCGCTCCAATAAATTATTCTCTACTAAACAGGGCCAACCACGTGAAGGTGGAAGCTCTTATGGCCCCTCCCCGCCCCCCCTCACATCACTCTCAATTCCCCAATACCCAATCTATATTTCATTTTTTACTTTCATGAGCATAAAAAAAAATATTCAATAACTAATAAAAAAACAATTCAACAAAAAGTACGTAAGGAAACATTGCAATTAATGCTTGACATAAAAATAGTATGATAAATGAGTTTTTTATATAACGCAAAAAACGTTCCAAGTATGGTCATTGGTAACGTTTGTCTTATAATAATAAAATATTTTACATTATCGAATTTTCTTTTTCTTCTTCCTATTTTTAAAGCTCCTAATTACATCATCAATATCATCATGCTCTGCTCCTGTTTCGTGCCTTTCGACCCGCACTGCTGACCTAGTTGCGTAGTCACGATGTCTGGCCTCATCCAGTGACAGGGCATCGCCTACAAAAACAGATAATATTAAATTTTAATTGTCAGTTTTTAAATATCATTGAACTAGTTCGGTAATATTAATAAAAAATATTGCAATTAGATTATTTACCTGGTGCACCAGTTGTCGCCGCTGACCTAGTTGTGTTGTCACGATGTGTGGTCTCATCCAGTGACAGGGCATCGCCTACAAAAATAGATAATATTAAATTTTAATTGTCAGTTTTTAAATATAATTGAACTAGTTCAGTAATATTAATAAAAAAAAATTGCAACGAGATTATTTACCTGGTGCACCAGTTGTCGGCGCTGACCTAGTTGCGTAGTCACGATGTCTGGTCTCATCCAGTGACGGGGCATCGCCTACAAAAACAGATAATATTAAATTTTAATTGTTAGTTTTTAAATATCATTGAATTAGTTCGGTAATATTAATAAAAAAAATCGCAATGAGATTATTTACTTGGTGCACCAGTTGTCGCCGTTGGGACTGTTGCCTTGTCTTCCTCTCTGGTGGTAACATCCTCAAGGGAAACATTCTCTGTCATTTAAACAAAAAACGTTATAAGGACAACCATCAAGGTATAATTAGAAAAAATTATAAGTGGAAATTAATTACCATCATGGCCCTCATTGATAGTAGCATTGTCGGCCTGGTCCCTACTACAATGATCAGGTTGCACGTGAGGATCATCTACATTTGGCTCTAAAACTGGGTTATTTGCGTCATCGGTAGTGTTGCTCCCCTGATTTAAACAAAGTTGTTAGACATTAAATTTATGGATGAAAACAAACATATTGAAAGGTTAATGTTTTACATTATCAGGCATTCTGGATCTTGGGACCTGCCCCAAGCTTATGCGACGTTCAACTACGGCTTGATAGCCGAAATGGAAAGCGATATTTTTATCTTCCTCTGTTGTTTCTGTTCCGAAGTCATCACCCTACATTACATATGTTTGTGTATTTTTAATCATATTTGATAGGATTACAAAAACGTTGGAAGGCGATACAATTAATTATAAGATGTTTAGCTACTTAATTACAATTCTTGCGGCTAATTTCAAGTAGCCGCCCTGGCCTAGCTTGTGATGGCCCTTTTTTCAATCCTAGCTTTGGTTGCCTTTGAGGTGTCAGGCAACCTAGCATCAAAATATTGAAGTCAGATATGACGTAGCACACTTTTATTTTAGACATAAAGAAAATTAAAGCTGTTGAATTAAAGTTGTAATTTACCTTGCGGGTCCAGTTGGCATTTTTCCTTCTTTCTTTGCCCTTTTCTCTTTTCCGTCATGGATGAGTGCTCTCCACTCACTCTCTGGAACTATGAGAGGACGCTCGTATCTAGGGTTAAATTGCAATTGCGTCCTATAGGTATCCCTGGTATATTTCAGATATTTGCCGGCTACCTGAGCCACCACTGTTCTGTCAAATGTGCCGACCGCAAAAAGGGCTTCTAGATAATCTAGAAGTTCTTTTTTCAGGTTGGAATTCTGGGAATTCCACCCTGTGTGTATGGTTGGGCCAAAAATTACCAACGCATGGCTCTCCAAAAACCTGTAGAACTCATTGTTTCCTACACAGAAAAAAAGATATTATCATTAATTTAAAAATAAAAATCATGATAAATATGTTTTAGATAAAGTACATGAAATAGTTAAAATATTAAAATTTACCTGGGAGTTGTACATGCTTTATAGAGACACCTTCATCGTTCACCAACAACGTGCCATTAATGGTCCCTGTGGAGCTGACACGTGTAGCTCCAGGAAACGCAATAATGTAGTTGGCCATATCAACCTCATCATTGCCAACACGTTCAGCGGTTGGCTGGGTGTCTGCTTGGGCAGGGTGTGTTTCTTGGCTGGCACCTAAAGGAGTAGAAGGTGTACGAGAGGGTTGTTGGGCAATCTCTTGCCTTTGTGTCCCACTACCACCAACACCGGGTTCAGCAAGTGCCAGAAAATGCTACATACAAAAGAACTTTTTGTTAGTTTAGTCAATGTAAAAATTAAAAATCAAACTATCACAATTCATCTCATGCAGAACAAAAAAAATATCCTTTTGACTTTTTATTATTACCTGATATCTTTCTAGCTGGCTCATAAGTTTTTTTATCTTCTCTTCTGTTTCAGGTGTTTGAGGCGCGTCTATCAAAGTATTAAATTCCGACCTTGCATCTTGTGCCTTTTTTCGCAACAAGAACACTGGAGATAGGGATGAAGAAAGCTCTTCCTCAAAGAGGGAATCATCAAGCGTACCATGGCTAGGTGTCTGCATATTTGAACAAAATTAATATTATTTCAATTATGTAAATAACTAAAATACCTGAAGATAAAGCAATGCTGGCACTTTACATGTTCTTCCGCTAGCCTCTTTCCGTGATCATCCCATCTCTGGTTTGTTCCTGCACTGCTCTCATCAGTCTACCACATTGCAATAAAATTATAAATGAAAAAACTTGAAAACAATATCTAACTTAAAAACACAAAATGAAAACTGAAATCATTTCTAATAAGACACCGGACGACAGAGTTAGAGTTTCAAATATGCCTTGCATTGAATTCAGTCCTGGAAACATGTCATTGCACATTAAGGCACCCAAACAAGAGACGAGTTGACAATGAAGACCTTATTGAATATATTGTTGGAGCAACTTCTAGTGAACTTGTTGTGAAGACCTTGAGGACATTTTTGGAGCAACATTGTTGAAGCTGATGGTATAGCATTGTTGGAGACGATCTTGAAGGGCCTTGAAGTGAAGCTTTTGGAGCAACTATTGAAAAATCCTTAGAGCATTTAAGTAAGGCACTTTCTATCTTCCATCACCTTTTTCCTTTCAATATCCTTTAAACGATTTTGTTGATATTTAATGTTTGAAATCACGTTATAATTCCTTGATTATGTGTTTGGGGACTAGAATAATTTCACACTAAACCATGCAAACTTAAAAGTAACTTAACAGATCCATAAAGTAATAATAATCATAATTCCTAATTTCCTATTGTATGATATGATGCAAATTATTCAAACATGAAGCAATGAAGACATGCAATGTCTGAATTTCAAGATTGATGAACCAATACAAGAAGTTAGAAACTACAACTTTGATTCAATACTCTGTGTCCTAACTCCGGGAAGGAATCTAGTTTGTAGTACAGAACATGCATCGTGTATTATCAATTCTTAATTGACAACAACTAAAGGTCATCTACATCATCAATTCCTTCACATTTTGTGTTTTTATGTTATATTCCTTATAAAAGTGTCAAATTTCTCTCAAAGTAAGCAACCACTGAATAAAATAAAAAATAGTTGAGATATGATTGAGAAATGGTCATTTATTTCTTAAAAGGATCTTCACGATTTCTTTGGTTGTGTTTCATCTCAAGAAACAAGAAATGACCTAAGAAACTATCGTGATGTAATATAAGAAACAACACGGTGCAATGGCCATTTTCAAAGCCAAATGATGTCCATTGAGGACATGTCCTTTATTTGGTTCCTGTTTCATAGGAGTTTTGGTAGAAATGGAACTTTGTTGTACCATTTCCAGTAGTAAAAAGGGAAAACCTTCTTTTTCCATGGGAAATAATTTACCTTTCCTTTTTCAAGATAATCTAAATCACAAAAAATATGAACTATACTGCACACATTCTTGGATAATGTGAAAGTGGAAAAGGATACCCTACACAAGTGATGCACACATGTACACTTGAACACTAATATATTTTTGTAGTTGAAATGCAATGCTTGTTTTCATTTAAATGTAGGGTTTTTAAAGCAGGGAGAAATAATGGTTGCCAATTTAATAAGCGTTTCTTTGGAAAAAATTTAAATATTGTATTGGGTGATGAAGATAATAGAGGGTATTGAATCTTGATTCTTGACATTGTGTTTAACTTGAATAACTCAAATGATTATAAATATCAGTCGATGAGTTCTTTTTTCAAGTATGTCACTCAAAACTCTTATGTCAAAGCATTGTATGATGGCTAGAATTTTCTTGTTTCCCTTTCTTCAGTTCAATGTAAAAAGTATATTAATATATTGGAGTACGAATGATAACTACAATTGTTTTCTCTACAGTATATCCAGCCCCAAGATTATGAAAATTTTTCTCAAGTGGAGCTATTTGGTTAGGCTGTAGGGTCAACCCTCTATAGGAGGAAGGGCCTGCAGTAAGAACTTACCATTTTGCAAGAGCTAAGGGCCAATGTTGTTCTGCAAGAGCTGAGGGCGAATGCTGTTCTACAAGAGCTGAGGGCGAATGCAGGGTGAATGTTGTTCTGCAAGAGCTCAAGGCGAATGCTGAGGGCGAATGTTGTTCTGCAAGAGCTCAGGGCGAATGCTGAGAGCGAATGTTGTTCTGCAAGAGCTAAGGGCGAATGATGCTCTGCAAGAGAGGAGGGCGAATGCGCGCGTGATATCAGACGTTAATGTAGCACACATGTACATTTGAACACTAATAGATTTTTGTAGTTGAAATGCAATGCTTGTTTTCATTTAAATGTAGCGTTTTTAAAGCAGGGAGAAATAATGGCTGCCAAATTAATAAGTGTTTCTTTGGGAAAAATTTAAAGCTTGTACTGGGTGATGAAGATAATAGAGGTTATTGAATCTTGATTCTTGACATCTAGAGAGAACCCTACAGCCTAACACAATCCAATGGAATTGACCAAAAAAACCCAAATAGATTCAACCCTACTATAGGAGGAAGGGCCTGCAGTAAGAACTTACCATTTTTCAAGAGCTGAGGGCGAATTTTGTTCTGCAAGAGCTGAGGACGAAATCTGAGGGAAAATGCTGAGGTCAAATGTTGTTCTGCAAGAGCTGAGGACGAATGCTGTTCTGCGAGAGCGGAGGGCCAATGTGCGCGTGATATCAGACGTTAATGTAGCTATTGCGACGGATACGAAACAAAAAAATCCTTTTTATGTAGCGCGCATATAAGTTTTGTATTTGTATTTAGCGCGCATATAAGTGTCGTTATACCGACGGCGGAAAAGGCGTCACTATTGCGACGAAGGCCTCCAAACGTCGCAATTACGACACTTAGACATTGTGTCGCACTTGCGACATTTAGAAGTAGTCGTCGCAATAGCGACGCGTTGGGAAATAGTGTCGCAAGTGTGACGTCTTCCTCCAAACGTCGCAATTGCGACACTTTTATAAGTGTCGGTATTGCGACACTTTTCTATAAACGTCGGTATAGCGACGGTTTCAGACGGGATGGAAAAAAATTGGGGAAATTTCCGACATTTGGTCAAAAGCGTCGGAACCAAGTGTTGGAATTTCCGCCAAATGTAGTAGTGAGCTAGCATATCAACTAAGCACTTTAATTTTCAAGGTTTATGTTAAATACTAAAATCAAGACTGGGTTTTTTCCATCAAAGTGTCTGGAAACAAACTAAAAGTCTTCAGGATGTGATCTTGTAGAATAATTTTACCTTTGGAAATTCTGGGACCCAATATTTCAATCTTTGTTTTTCCCATCTCCATTTTATTTTTTACAGAACTAATCCATTCTCAAATTTTATATCATAAAACAATTGCAAGTGTTTTAGATGTTCCTGCAAATTCTTGGAGGAAATTAACAAATCATCAATGTAGACCATGATCCAAGAATATTCTCTAAATATATCTTCCATTCTCTAATGAAACTCACTAGGTGCATTGTTTAGTACAAAAGGCATAACTTTCCATTGGTAGTGTCCATGAGGAAATACAAGTGCATTCTTGTGTCTGTCTTCCGGGACTGCAGCAATTTGGTAGAAACCAGACTTCAAAACAAATTTACAAAGATGTCATTTCCTTTTATCTTCTGCATTAAAGAGTTTTTATTAGGGATAGGATACGTGATATTTTGCATAGTTTTTTTCATAGGTTTGTAGTTTACTACTAGCCTTGGTTTTCCTCACTTCTACTCAAAGTGCTTGTTGACATAAAATCCTTTGCATGCCCATGCTCTCTTAGGGGGCTCTATGAGACTTTTCTCTAGCAAGTCATTTACTTTGTCTTTGCAAGTTTTGATTTTTCACAATCTCATTAATGTTGTTGAAGATATTTAAGATTGAATTTTGACTAGGGGGTTATAAGGGAGAGAAACAAAGTATTTTTCCCTATGCTAGAATTCATTAGGCTTTCCTGAAGTACAATTTCTCAAAATATTTTCACTAATAGGGTTCAAAACTTTTGCATGATTTTGAGCATATAATATGCATTTTTCCATTTTTTTCATATTAATTGATGTAATCTGACTTTCAACCTTCATAAAATGTTATTTTTCTCTAATGTGGATTCTTCCTTCTAAAATCATAGCACCTCTTACACTTATCCCATCAATATGGAATTCAAAACATTCTTTATTTATTTATTTTAAATGAGAGCATGTAATTCAAGAAATTATGATCCTAGAATACAATCATCTACCATATGGTTTAGAATGAAAGCTTAAATTGATGATTCCTTACCTTTAATGGGAAGTATTTGGTTTGGCCTTGGATCTCTACACTTGCTCATCCATTTCTCTTCCTATGATGGTGGGATGTTCCCAATAATATTATGGAATTACCTTTCTCCTTATGAAATTTAGTTAACATCCAGATTCTACCAAGCAATCATTTTCATAAGGCTTGAATTACCTCTTGTGGGAAAAACAATAGTTTGATGTAGAACATGGATTCTCTAAAGGAAAATAGAGCAGGTTCCGGTTGATGGTTCTCTTCTAGATGGTCTGAATTGGAAACATTGTGTCCTTCGAATCTTTCAAATTCATCAGTTTCCTCTATATTTTTTTTACCTTGAGGTATATTTCTATAGCCCGATGATATGTGCAAGGATTATTCAAATATTCTTGATCATTCATCTCTTGGTGACTTATTTCTCTCAGCACTTATTTCTTCGATCTCTTGCTTCAATTCTTTGATAACTTCGACTACTTTTTTCAAGATGCTTTTTTGTTCTTTAATTTGTAGCTTTAAGAATATCTCTCTATCTTTTCTGAAGCTCTATTTATCTTTATGGCCTTTGTCATGTTCATGCAAATATATAGTAGAATATTTACTACTATCTCCTTTATGAAACTTCTTTTTAGTTTGAGGAGGATATGGAAATGCTAATTGTCTTAATAATTCACCTTTCTCTTTGCACAAGCGTTTCCTCTCTAGATATTTCCATGTATGGATTTAATTTAACTTTTGGTCAATCTCTTTGATCCTCAATTTAGGATATTTTTTATGCTACATAATAAACATGAAAAAGTAAAAAATTTGCTTGCGGAAGTAATCATGTTCACTATTGCCCTCCCAATTTAGTGGCTCCACTTCACTAAATTCATCTTAAGAAGAATCAGAAGTGTGATCAATTTCCTCTGATAATTCATGAGGTTCAAGAAAAATTATGTTTCCATCAGGTTGATCTGTGGGACAACAATAGTTTAAATCCCACCATTTTGGCTTGATTTATTTATCCATTATTATTGTCAATTTTGGCTTAGATCTCTTCTGTTGGCATTTATGAGCCCAGTGGCCTCGTTTTTTTCAATTGTAGCATATAGAATTGTTTTGGGGAGGTCATATTTTCTTCAAATATGGAATCCTTTTGTTACCTTTTATTCTTCTTATACTTCCTTTCAGATCTATCAATGAGAAGTATAAATCTAAAAGTATAGCATCTATCATTTTCCTTGCATTGGCAAACAATTTTTTGTAGTCTGGTGGCCACAATTATAAGCATTGCGTCCTCATTCTGGCATATTCCCTACATTTTTTAATAAATATGATGTAAACATATTTTCAATTTTTTTGAAATATTTTTTCACTCTCTTAGGAAGATAATTTTATTTGATTACTATCTTAATATTGAGATCTACCATTTCTATAGACATGCCTTCTAGGGTAATTCCTTTGTCTTTAAAATATTTCTCTAGTGAATTTGGATGTGCCCCTAGAAAGCTTCTGATATTATATTTTATATGTGTTGGATCATTCATTTTCCATAATTCTATTATTAATTTCTACATATAACAAAAATATTGATCATGATAAGCAAGATTACAAAGCCTTTGAGACGTAAATAAGGATGTAAGATGGTCATGACCTATATCAGTCTCAAGACCATGAAACTCTGCAATCAAGTTTTGTATTATTACTTCATCTGCTTTGGGATCATTCATCGATTCGTCTTTAGTTATTTGTGGCAACCAATGCCACCAATCATTTTGAAGCCCTATGAAACCATTTACCAATTGTGTAGCAATATATCTTGGGGTGATGGTTACATCTTCTGTCTTTTTTTCAATAGCCCAGTTTTCCAACAATTAGATGGAAAACCTTATTTATTTTGTAGTCTAACACACAAAGTGAATTACTGGATAATCAAGCATGGTTGAGATAATTTTATTGGCTTTATTGATTCCTAAAGATGAAAATTATTTAGGACGTGAAGAGGATGCCCTTGTTATTTTCGTATCGAATTCTAGCTCACTTTTTATGGTCAAATCCTTAAGGATTTTTTCGTTGGTTTTCAGTTGCAAAGGGTGTAGTATTTTTTCATGACAAGAACTTCTTTCTTTCTTCTTTTCAATGTATATTTCATGGCTCCAAAGTCCCATTTAGGTTTTTTATCCTAAATCTGAAATACTCCTATGGAATTATTTAGAAAATGAGAGTACAATGATCCATATATTTATGCATACAACTATCCATAAACATCAAATAAACAATATTCATGAAATGAACCCAGCAATTTTAATACTCAAAACCCTGATTTAGAGACCTGTAATCAACTTTCATTGTATACAGTCAACTTTCGAACATTGCAATAAATGAGTAAAATATGTGGTCAACTAAATAAACAAACCCTAGTTCCCTATCGCATGTAGAGAGTGTCGTGTGTGCAGTTGAAACCCTTCAACTGCACGCATAGGCATGAATGCCTATGGTTATAGCCGAAAAAATACATGTGTCATGCTTGCGGCTGAGAACCAAAACCCTAGAACACACGTGCGAGCTTCAGAACCTATAATTTTTTACCTAAGCGAGCCAATCTTCATGAACTTACCTCATAAATGTGTGATCCAAAACTAAGAAAGAGAATAGAATAATGATCCAAGATGATTTCCAAATAAGTTTCAGGTCACTTATATTTATAGCCTTCCAAGGGTGTCAAATTTTCTTTAGGGACGACCTGATCAAATATGCACATGTGGGATTTAATTTGGAAATACACTTTCCCTTGTCCAAATTGAGCACTTCAATAGTCAAAATTGATCCCCTCGAAAAGAGGAATCTCATCCCACAATTGTAATTTGTCACTGAGCTTCCAAATTAACACCCCCTCTCAACTAGGGATAAATTCCAACTACATAATGTACTCATCACAAGAATCTTATCATCAAATCATATCCAATCTCAAGTATCTCGTCATCAAATTTCATCACTACTCATATATTCTTATTCTTGCTTATCTCTTGATTTTCCTTACTCATATGTTGAACATTCTCAAATCTAAAAGAAGAAGAATTTTGCATTGAACGAGAGTGTAAGCTAACACCCTTTATCACTTCAGAGAGCACATCTCAACCTAAATACACATTGGGGATCTTAGTCTCAACCTGAAGTAATTGTCAGCGGGGAGCCCAATGCTACCACCCGAGAAACATCAGAGAGGATATTATCAAGGATCCTTTCTCAGCCTGGAACCACATCAGGTGCACATCTCGACTTGGAATCTCATGTGGGAGAAAAAAATCTTCAACCACATATTGAGAAATAGGTGATATAGGGGAGCACATCTCAACCCATCCTATTTTCCATTCCCAACAATGACACTCAATAGTCATGTGGTACAACAATTGCATTATAATCATCTTGGATTGTACACCCCCAAGTACAATCTTGACCTGTTGGCCAAACGGGGAGCATTATTCCCAACAAGCCTTGCATGTGGGTGTGATACCAACTGGGGTATACTCTAAAAAGACCAAGATAGGGGAGAAAAATCTCCAACCCTATGGGTAACAGATAAGGGAGCAATATCTATGACCCCATTGTCCATAGATCCTTCAACCCCAATATCCTTCCATCTCAATTCCTCACCCTAGCAACTCAGACTAGGGGGGGAATATTTGGCTCAATGTTCTCAATCAGTCTCGCTCCTTGTAGATCAGAAACATATCATTGTGCTTATATCTGGTATCAACCTAATCATCATGGCGCAATGTTGGACATCAAGTCAAATATCAGATTATAACAAAACTATATATCACAAAATGATATTTTTGTTAGGTCCCTATAATACTAGTGTATCCCCTCATTTTTTGTTAGTGTAGCCCCATTATTGTTATTGTTGTGCCCATGTAGTCCCCATATTGTTATTATTTTGCCCCATAGAATCCCAATATTATTATTGTTGTGCCCTTACATTATTATTGTTATGTAGGCTCTGATTATTTTGTGACCCCTTAGACTCCTATATATACAAAAGAGATCTCGTCATTAGTATCATCCAAGAATTGTTCATTTATGTAATGTAAAGGAGGTTTACCCCTCAAAAAGGTTATTTTATAAGTCATTGATCTATATTTTCTTCTATTTTGTGATTTTTTGCATAAAATTTGGTATCATAGCTTTGGATTTTAGTGTTTCACTACTTCTATTGAAATTGGCAACAAGAATGGCACCCCAAATGGGTCTTCTAATTTAACTTTCCCTTAATTAAATAATAAGTAAATTGTAATTCCACATCACATGATAGCTTGTAAGTGTTAACTGAGTCAGGACGGCTTATTTAGCTCAATCAATTCGAGTTGAGTGTCAAATTGGAGGCATGTAGAGGTCACTCTAAGTTTTACGGGGTCCAGTTGCAGTTTATTTTGAGTTGTAATTATCTAACTCAGTTATTTGAGTTAAAATCAATTTAACTAGTTCTAACTAAGAGATGAACTAGTGATAGGTCCAGTTAATTAAATCGGATTTAATTCACATGCAGTGATCAATCATTTAACTGATAATTCACTATAAATAGTTTTTTCAAGTCAGTTCTAAGGAATGCCCAGTTGAGATTGGAGTTAAAGGGAAGATAACTATCAGTTGTATAATTAGAAAATTGTACATGTCATGCATGAGTTCATTGAGATTCCTTGGATGTGTTGCACAATATATTGATGGGAATTTCCTAATTAGCAGGGGCTCAATCAGCCCAGGAATGCCTGAGAAAGGCTAGTCAGGTAGAGGCAAGGAATTGGTTGAATATTGGACCAAACTTGCTTAGATCAGAGTGGGACAGTTAGTAGAGTGCAGAGGTTTCTCAGGAATGGAAATAACATTTTATTGTTTCATGTTATTGAATTTATTAAATATACAAATAGTGGGTTTTTAGCTGAGGCTTTCTCTAGATACACCTTGTGTTGTGCGATTGATAATTCTTTCTCTTGTTTATGTGATTGTGCGATCGAAACAGGTTTCCGCAATTTTTAGAATTGATTTAGTATTTTTTTTTTGTACATTGCAAGATCAGTTGAATCTATTTAGATATTTCTACATGGTATCAGATCAGGAATCACCATAGAAGACAAGAACCGGATTTTGTTTTGAAAAAGTGAATCGAATTTGCAAATTTATTCTTCAGGACTAGCAACAAATCAAGATATCTTTCACTAGTTTGAGACTCAAATATGACCTTGAGGGTAATTCCAATTACATAGCATGGAATGACAGGATGGAGGCAATGTTGGAGGACAACGGACTGAAGGAATTCATAGACAGTGATATTCCCCAGCCCTTAGCGACAGATTCTCAACTTCTTGATGCATGGAAGAAGAATGTATCAAAGGCGAGAAGGCTTCTCTTAGGATGAGTTTGAGATCATATTGTCTCGAACCTCCATGGAAAGGCAATTCCATATGCTATGTGGAAGGCCTGAACATATATGTTTCATAATAAATGTGGAAGGCCTTAGCAGAAATATCAAGATGGAGAAGGGTGACACGATTCCAAAATACTTGACAAATTTCACTCAATTTTGAGATGAGCTTGGAAGTGTCAAGGTGATAGTATCCCGAGATGATTTTGTGAGCCTAGGAATTCTATGCCTTCCCAAGAGCTGGCATAGCTACCAGGACTCAATGAATGGGAGGGAGAAGCTACTAGAGTGGGAGCGATTGTTGTTCGACTTGGTATAAGAAGATATTCTGTGAAACACCATAGATGGATCCTCATCAAATACTGATGATGAGGATAATTGTGCCTTAGCTGGAAAGGATAAGAAAGTGAAATGGAAAGTGTCCCATTCCAAATTGGATTATGGTGAGGCATGAAAGAAGCGAGACTTGTCAAAGGTAAAAAAAAATCACTATCATGAGCTTGGACACTATTCTATAAAGTGTACACACAATAATACCAATTATATGTCCCTAGGAGGAGTGGAAGGTGAAGCACTTACTTCATAGCTTGAGTTTGATTTCACCCTCATCACATTCATGGTATCATCGGGGATGGTTTCTGTGTGGTACTTAGATAGTGGAGCTTCATTCCATATGACCGAAAACATAGAATTCTTCAGCAACTTAGAGGAGAAGGATCTCTAGATGCACATCAAGATGCGATATGACGGGAGATATAACGCTACCGGCATAGGTACAGTTACCTTTTAGAGGGATTCAGGGACTCCTCTCACATTAAAATATGTCATGTATGCTCTTGGTTTAAAGAAAAATTTGGTTTTCGTTGCTATGTTGGAAGAACATGGATATGATGTGATATTCAGTGAAATAAAGGTGTTCCTTCATCACAAATTCATGGGGAAGATGAAAAATATTGGGGTTCGAGTAAATAACCTCAACAAATTGGATGTATAAGAATGTGTTGCCTTGAGCACGAAAGCAGAGAAGGTGGAGAGTCGAGAAAATTGCGAGTTATGGCATAGGAGATTGGGCCATCTACACCATGGTGCTTTGAAGATCATGCAATATATTTCTATAGGAATTCCAAAGGCGCACTTTCTCAGCGAGATACATGCAAAGGGTGTATGTTAGGTAAGTATGCAGAATCAAAATTTCACGATAAGGAAAGTTGAGAAAAGGCGATCCTTGAGGGTGTTCACTTAGACATGTGTGGACCGTTCTCGATAGCTTCAACAACAAAACACATGTTTGTTCAGTTGTGTCTTGCTTCTATTTGTTGTTCCCATTTCTCTAATATTTTTATCCTGAGAGGTGATGCTTTAATTTCTCTGATCAAGCTCATAGAAAGTTGAATTTATGCCCTCTCTGTCTATTGAACAAATCAAACACTTATCTTCTAAGTTTTGGTCTGCAAACTAACTGGACCCTCTTTATTTTTTCTTCTTCGAGCTCAATGATATTTTTTTCTTTGGATGTTGCCTTGATCCATTCCATCAGATTTTTCCCTTTTTCCATGTAGTCTTTGGAAATTATAAACAAATCTTCAGAATTTTCCTCTCTAGCTAGCATATCAACTAATCACTTTAATTTTCAAGGTTTATGTTAAATACTAAAATCAAAGCTAGGTTTTTTCCATCAAAGTGTCTGGAAACAAACTAAAAGTCTTCAGGATGTGATCTTGTAGAATAATTTTACCTTTGGAAATTCTGGCACCCGATATTTCAATCTTTGTTATTCCTATCTCCATTTTTTTTTACAGAACTAATCCATTCTCAAATTTTATATCATAAAACAACTGCAAGTGTTTTAGATGTTCCTGCAAATTCTTGGAGAAAATTAGCAAATCATCAATGTAGACCATGATCCAATAATATTCTCTAAATATTTCTTCCATTCTCTAATGAAACTCACTAAGTGCATTCTTTAGTCCAAAAGACATAACTTTCCATTGGTAGTGTCCATGAGGAACTACAAGTGCATTCTTGTGTCTGTCTTCTGGGACTACAGCAATCTGGTAGAAACCAAACTTCAAAACAAATTTACTAAAGATGTGATTTCCTTTTATCTTCTGCATTAAAGAGTTTTTATTAGGGATAGGATACATGATATTTTGCAGAGTTTTTTTCAGAGGTTTGCAGTTTACTACCAGCCTTGGCTTTCCTCACTTCTGCTCAAAGTGCTTGTTGACATAAAATCCTCTGCATGCCCATGCACTCTTAGGGGGCTCTATGAGACCTTTCTTTAGCAAGTAATTTATTTTGTCTTTGCAAGTTTTGATTTTTCACAATCTCATTAATGTTGTTGAAGATATTTAAGGTTGAAGTTTGACCAGGGGGTTATAAGGGAGAGAAACAAAGTATTTTTACCTATGCTAGAATTCATTAGGCTTTCCTAAAGTACAATTTCTCAAAATATTTTCACTAATAAGGTTCAAAAAATTTGCATGATTTTGAGCATATAATATGAATTTCTCCATTTGTTCATACTACTTGATGTAATCTAACTTTCAACCTTCATAAAATGTTCTTTTTCTCTAATGTGGATTCTTCCTTCTAAAATCATAACACCTTTTACACTTATCCCATCAATATGGAATTCAAAACATTCTTTATTTTTTTTATAAAAATGAGATCAGGTAATTCAAGAAATTATGATCCTAGAATACAATCATCTACCATATGGTTTAGAATGAAAGCTTAAATTGATGATTCCTTACCTTTAATGGGAAGTATTTGGTTTGGCCTTGGATCTCTACACTTGCTCATCCATTTCTCTTCCTATGATGGTGGGATGTTCCCAATAATATTATGGAATTACCTTACTCCTTATCAAATTTAGTTGACATCCAGATTCTACCAAGCAATCAATTTCATAAGGCTTAAATTACCTCTGGTGGGAAAAAAAATAGTTTGATGTAGAACATGGATCCTCCAAAGGAAAATAGAGCAGGTTCTGGTTGATGGTTCTCTTCTAGATGGTCGGAATCGGAATCACTATGTTCTTCGGATCTTTCAATTCATCAATTTCCTCTGTATTGTGTTTACCTTGAGGTTTATTTCTATAGCCCGATGATATGTGCAAGGATTATTTAAATATTCTTGATCATTCATCTCTTGGTGACTTGTTTCTCTTAGCACTTATTTCTTCGATCTCTTGCTTCAATTCTTTGATAACTTCGACTACTTTTTTCAAGATGCTTTGTTGTTCTTCAATTTGTAGCTTTAAGAATCTCTCTCTATATTTTCTGAAGCTCTATTTATCTTTATGGCCTTTTTCATGTTCATACAAATATATAGTAGAATATTTACTATTATCTCCTTTATGAAACTTCTTTTTAGTTTGAGGAGGATATGGAAATGCTAATTGTCTTAATAATTCATATTTCTCTTTGCACAAGTGTTTCCTCTCTAGATATTTCCATGTATGGATTTATTTTAACTTTTGGTTGAATCTCTTTGATCCTCAATTTATGATATTTTTTATGCTACATAATAAACATGCAAAAGTAAAAAATTTGCTTGGGGAAGTAATCATGTTCACTATCACCCTCCCAATTTAGTGGCTCTGCTTCACTAAATTCATCTGAAGAAGAATCAAAAGTGTGATCACTTTCTTCTGAGAATTCATAAGGGTCAAGAAAAATTATGTTTCCATCAGGTTGATATGTGGGACAACAATAGTTTAAATCCCACCATTCTGGCTTGATTTATTTATCAAATATTATTGTCAATTTTGGCTTAGATCTCTTCTATGGGCATTGATGAGCCTAGTAGCCTCATTTTTTTCAATTGTAGCATATAGAATTGTTTTGGGGAGGCCATATTTTCTTCAAATATGGAATCCTTCTAGGATACCTTTTATTCTTCTTATACTTCCTTTCTGATCTATCAATGAGAAATATAAATCTAAAATTATAGCATCTATCCTTTTCCTTGCATTGACAAACAAATTTTTGTAGTCTGGTGGCCATAATTATAAGCATCGCATCCTCATTCTGGCATATTCCCTGCATTTTTGAATAAATATGATGTAAACATATTTTCAATTTTTTTGAAATATTTGTTCACTTTTTTAGGAAGACAATGTTATTTGATTACTATCCTAATATTGAGATCTACCATTTCTATAGACATGCCTTCTAGGGTAATTCCTTTGTCTTTAAAATATTTCCCTAGTGAATTTGGACGTGCCCCTGGAAAGCTTCTGATATTATATTTTATATGTGTTGGATCATTCATTTTCCCTAATTCCTTTATTAATTTCGGCATATAAAAAAAATATTGATCATGATAAGCAAGATTACAAATCCTTTGATATGTAAATAAGGATGTAATATGGTCATGATCTATATCAGTATCAAGACCATGAAATTGTGCAATCAAATTTTATATTATTACTTCATCTGCTTTGGGATAATTCATCGATTCATCTTCCACCGGTAATTTTGAAGCCCTATGATACCATTTACCAATTGTGTAGCCATATATATTGGGGTGATGGTTTCGTCTTCTGTGTTTTTTGCAATAGCCCGGCTTTCCAAAAATTGGATGGAAAACCTTATTTCTTTTGTATTCTAACACGCAAAGTGAATTACTAAATAATCAAGCATGGTTGAGATAATTTTATTGGTTTTATTGATTCCTAAAGATGAAAATTATTTAGGATGGGAAAAGGATGCCCTTGTTATTGTTGTATTGAATTCTAGCTCACTTTTTATGGTCAAATCCTTAAGGATTTTTTCGTTGGTTTTCAGTTGCAGAGGGTGTGGTCATTTTTCATGACAAGCACTTCTTTCTTTATTCTTTTCATGGTATATTTCATGGCTCCAAAGTCCCATTTAGGTTCATTATCCTGAATCTGAAATACTCCTATGGAGTTGTTTTTCTTATTTTTTCTATGACTACTCTTTGTCTCATCTCATAGGACATCTTTGTGTGAAATTTATAGGTTCCTGTCTGGTTTTATCACTACCCTTTTTACTACATTCACCTTATCTAATAAATATTATATCAAATCTAACATGGATTCAACATTTTGCAAAGATGTTTTTAAAACTGTGGTTTTGATAAGAACATGGGACAATATGTCAATTTTGTTTGTCATATCCCTTATTTCTTTTCTCTAATATTTTACACCTTGTTTAATCTGTAGCAAATATTTGTGAAATTCATCTATATTATGTTCTATCAATGAAGCTTACAAATTTGAGAAATTTAATAGCTTGCACTCATTTGACACTAATTCTCCTATTGATGAATATCTTACCGGAATATATTCTCTTTTTTATTTTAAAACATAAGTAAACTGTCTTAATAGGATAGTTGGGAGGTTTCTTCCAAGTAGATACTAATCTTCTCATTGGGGAACCTTTTTATTTTTCCTAAACCTTATCTTGGTAAAGACAACATGGCCAACTGGAATGAAGGATGAGAGGAAGTTGTTATCGATCTTCTTCCTTGGAGATTGTTAAGTTTTTATTAGCAGGCAACACAACTATTATGGGTCCCTTTATGAGGTACTTATGTAGAATTAGAGAGATTATTTTTGTATATACATGAATGAACCGTCTGATTTGTTGGAGGGAATACATCCAGGATTTTTAGAGATTAGGCTATGGTTATTAAAGACAAAGGTATTGGTTTTTTGGGCTTATTTATGTGGGTAAGCATCTGGGTTTTCAAGTTTGAGCACTTTTACAATCAAAGGTCAAAGGTAGGACTTGTTTGGATTTATCATTTTCCACCATTGTGTACATGCATGAGGTAGTTTGGAGTCATTTTCATATAGGGGGGAGAGTAATATTTCCAAACTTAACAATGACCATTGATTTCAACTAGACGATATGAGAGTTTATAGACATGTCAAAACCAGTAGGAAGAATATAATATGTTAACAGATCATAGATGTATGGGTTGCCTAAATGTTAATTTTTCTTTCGAATATATTTTTCTTTGGTTTGATAATTTCATTTCATTATTTCCATATTAAATTCACCCCACGACATCATAACATTATTCAAATTTACATCATTATTTAGCAACATATGCAACTATATAGAAAGAAAAATGTCATCAATAATGCAGAAAAACATAAAGTAAGAATATAAGAAAAGAATCCATATATAGAGACACCAGGATTGGTTAGAGACGAGGGAAAAACCCACTATGGGAAAAACCCTTTCAAATTATTCTTCTTATTAGATTTTCATTGAATGATTCAGCAAATGAGAGTACAATGATCCATATATTTATGCATACAACTATCCATAAACATCAAATGAACAATATTCATGAAATGAACCTAGCAATTCTAATACTCAAAACCCTGATTCAGAGGCCTATAATCAACTGTCATTGTATACAGTCAACTGTCGAACCTTGCAATAAATGAGTAAAATATGTGGTCAACTGAATAAACAAACCCTAGTTCCCTATCGCATGTAGAGAGTGTCGTGTGTGCATTTGAAACCCTTAAACCACACGCATAGGCCTGCATGCCTATGGTTATAGCCAAAAACTACCTATGTCATGCTTGTGGCTGAGAACCAAAACCCTAGAACACATGTGGGAGCTTCAGAACCTATAATTTTTTACCTAAGCGAGCCAATATTCATGAACTTACCTCATAAATGTGTGATCCAAAACCAAGAAAGAGATGGAAGAATGATCCAAGATGATTTCCAAATAAGTTTCAGGTCACTTATATTTATAGCCTTCCAAGGGTGTCAAATTTTCTTTAGGGCCGACCTAATCAAATATGCACATGTGGGATTTAATTTGGAAATACACTTTCCCTTGTCCAAATTGAGCACTTCAATAGTCAAAATCGATCCTCTCGAAAAGAGGAATCTCATCCCACAATTGTAATTTGTCACTGAGCTTCCAAATTAACACCCCCTCTCAACTAGGGATAAATTCCAACTACATAATGTACTCATCACAAGAATCTTATCATCAAATCATATCCAATCTCAAGTATCTCGTCATCAAATGTCATCACTACTCATATATTCTTATTCTTGCTTATCTCTTGATTTTCCTTACTCATATGTTGAACATTCTCAAACCTAAAAGAAGAAGAACTTTTCATTGAATGGGAGCCTAAGCTAACACCCTTTATCACTTCGGAGAGCACATCTCAACCTAAATACACATTTTGGATCTTAGTCTCAACCTGAAATAATTGTTAGCAAGGAGCCCAATGCTACCACCCGAGAAACATCAGAGAGGATATCATCAAGGAGCCTTTCTTAACCTGGAACCACATCAGGTGCACATCTCGACCCGAAATCTCATGGGGGAGAAAAACATCTTCAACCCCATATTGAGAAATAGGTGATATAGGGGATCACATCTCAACCCATCATATTTTCCATTCCCAACAATGACACTCAATAGTCATGTGGTGGAAAAATTGCATCGTAATCAGCTTGGATTGTACACCCCCAAGTACAATCTCGACCTGTTGGCCAGACGGGGAGCATTATTCCCAACAAGCCTTGCATGTGGGTGTGATACCAACTGGGGTATACTCTGCAAAGACCAAGATAGGGGAGAAACATCTCCAACCCTATGGGTAACAAATAGGGGAGCAATATCTATGACCCTATTGTCCATAGATACCTCAACCCCAAGATCCTTCCATCTCAATTCCTCACCCTAGGAGATCAGACTGGGGGGGAATATTTGGCTTAATGTTCTCAATCAGTCTCACTCTCTGTATATCATAAACATATCATTATGCTTCTATCTGGTATCAGCTTAACCATCATGGCGCAATAGCAGCAATCTCCTATTCATGTTGGATATCAAGTCAAATATTATATTATAACAAAACTATATATCACAAAAGGATATTTTTGTTAGGTCCCTATAATACTAGTGTATCCCCTTATTTTTTGTTAGTGTAGCCCCATTATTGTTATTGTTGGGCCCATGTAGTCCCCATATTGTTATTATTATGCCCCATAGAAGCCCAATATTGTTATTATTGTGCCCATGTAGTCCCCATATTGTTATTATTATGCCCCATAGAAGCCCAATATTGTTATTGTTGTGCCCTTACATTATTATTGTTATGTAGGCTCTAATTATTCTGTGACCCCTTAGACTCCTATATATACAAAAGAGATCTCATCATTTGTATCATCCAAGAATTGTTCATTTATGTAATGTAAAGGAGGTTTACCCCTCAAAAAGGTTATTTTTTAAGTCATTGATCTATCTTTTCTTCTATATTGTGAGTTGGTTACATAAAATTTGGTATCATAGCTTTGGATTTTAGGGTTTCGCTACTTCTGTTGAAATTTGCAACAAGAATGGCACCCTGAAGGGGTCTTCTAATTTAACTTTCCCTTAATTAAATTATAAGTAAATTGTAATTCCACATCACATAATATCTTGTAAGTGTTAACTGACTCGGGAAGGGTTATTTAGATCAATCAATTCGAGTTGAGGGTCAAATTGGAGGCATGTATAGGTCACTCTAAGTTTTAGGGGGTCCATTTGCAGTTTATTTTGAGTCGTAATTAGCTAACTCAGTTCTTTGAGTTAATATCAATTTAACTAGTTCTAACTGAGGGATGAGCTAGTGATAGGTCTAGTAGTAATTAAATCTGATTTAATTCACATGCAGTGATCAATCATTTAACTAATAATTCACTATAAATAGTTGTTTCATGTCAGTTTTAAGGAATGCCCAGTTGAGATTGGAGTTAAAGGGAAGATAACTATCAGTTGTATAATTAGAAAATTGTACATGTCATGCATGAGGTCATCGATATTCCTTGGATGTATTGCACAATCTATTGATGGGAATTTCCTAATTAGTAGGGGCTCAATTAGCCCAGGAATTCATGAGAAAGGATAGTCAAGCAAAGGCAAGGAATTGGTTAAATATTGGACCAAACTTGTTTAGATTAGAATGGGACAGTCAGCAGAGTGCAGAGGTTTCTCCGGAAGGGAAATAGCATTGTTTTGTTTCATGTTATTGTCTTTATTAAATATATATATAGTGGGATTTTAGCTGAGGATTTATCTAGATACATCTTGTGTTGTGCGATTGATAATTCTTTCTCTTGTTTATGTGATTGTGCGATCGAAATTGGTTTTCGCAATTTGTAGAATTGATTCAGTATTTTGTTTTAGTACATTACAAGATCAGTTAAATCTATTTAGATATTTATACACAGTATCGGAGCAGGAATCACTATAGAATACAAGAACCGGATTTTTTTTTGAACAAGTGAATCGAATTTGCAAATTTATTCTTCAGGACTAGCAACAGATCCAGATGTCTTTCACTGGATTGAGACTCAAATATGACCTTGAGGGTAATCCAAATTACATAGCGTGGAAGGACAGGATGGAGGCAATGTTAGAGGACAACGGACTGAAGGAATTAATAGAGAGTGATATTCCCCAGCCCTTAGTGACAGATTCTTGACTTCTTGATGCATGGAGGAAGAATGTAGCAAAGGCGAGAAGGATTCTGTTAGGAGGAGTTTGAGATCATATTGTCTCGAACCTCCATGGAAAGGCAACTCCATATGTTATGTGGAAGGCCTGAACATATATGTTTCATAATATATGTGGAAGGCCTTAGCAAAAATATCAAGATGGAGAAGGGTGACACGATTCCAAAATACTTGACGAATTTCACTCAATGTCGAGATGAGCTTGGAAGTGTTGAGGTGACTGTATCTGGGGATGATTTTGTGAGCCTAGGACTTCTATTCCTTCCCAAGAGCTAGCATAGCTGCCAGGACTCGATGAATGGGAGGGAGAAGCTACCAGAGTGGGAGCGATTGTGGTTCGACTTGGTACAAGAAGATATTCAGTGAAACACCAGAGATAGATCCTCATCAAATACTTATGATGAGGATAGTTGTGCCTTAGCTAGAAAGGAAAATAAAGGGAAAGGGAAAGCATCCCATTCCAAATCGGATTCTGGTGAGGCAGGAAAGAAGCGAGACTTTTCAAAGCTAAAAACATTTCACTGTCATGAGCTTGGACACTATTCTACAAAGTGTACGCACAATAAGACCAATTAGATGTCACTAGGAGGAGTGGAAGGTGAAGCACTTGCTTCATAGCTTGAGTTGGATTTCACCCTCATCACATGCATGGTATCATCAGTGATGGTTTCTGTGTGGTACTTAGATAGTGGAGCCTCATTCCATATGACTGAAAACATAGAATTATTCAGTAACTTGGAGGAGAAGGATCTCCAGATGCACATCGAGATGGGAGATGACGGGAGGTATAATGCTACCAGCATAGGCACAGTTACTTTTTAGAGGGATTCAGGTACTCTTCTCACATTAAAATATGTCATGTATTTTCTTGGTTTAAAGAAAAATTTGGTTTTCGTTGCTATGTTGGAAAAACATGGATATGATGTGATATTCAGTGAAAGAAAGGCATTCCTTCATCATAAATTCATGGGGCAGGTGAAAAATATTGGGGTTTGGGTAAATAACCTCAACAAATTGGATGTAGAAGAATGTGTTTCCTTGAGCACGAAAGCAGAGAAGGTGGAGAGTAGAGACAATTGTGAGTTATGGCATAGGAGATTGGGCCATCTACACCATGGTGCTTTGAAGATCACGCAACAAATTTCTATAGGAATTTTAAAGGGTGCACTTGCGCAGCGAGATACATGAAAAGGGTGTACATTAGGTAAGTATACAAAATCCAACTTTCACGATAAGGAAAGCTGAGAAAAGGTGATCCTTGAGAGAGTTCACTTAGACATGTGTGGACTGTTCTCAACAGCTTCCACAAAAAAACACATGTATTATGTGATTTTTGTAGATGATTTTTAATGAAAGTGTTTTATTTTCTTCATGCAAAATAAATATCAGACATTCTCGAAGTTTTGTGAGTTCAATGCACTTGTAGAGAAAGATACAAGGAAGCAGGTGAAGGCTCTGAGAAGCGACAATGGTGGATAATATGTCTCTAATGAATTCAAGAAATTGTGTGCTTCAGAAGGAATTCGAAAGGAATTGATAGCACCTCATAGCCCACAGCAAAATAGGGTTGCAGGAAGGAAGAATAGAACTATTGTCGAAGTAGCACGAGCTATGTTGCATGATCAGAGCCTATCGTTGCATCTGTGGGAAGAATCATGCAATACAACAAAATTTGTGCAGAACACAAGTCCTCATCGAATACCTGGGATGATTACACCAGAGGAAGTTTTTTTAGGTAAGAGACCAGATGTGTCACATTTTAAAAATTTTGGTTCATCATTTTATTTCCATGTGATCAAATATTTCAGGAAGAATCTAGATCCAACAACTGCGTTGGGGTTATTTGTGGGGTACACTGATACACCTCACAACTATCGGGTGTACTTGCCAGCACACATGATGCAAGTGGTCAGAAGAGATGTGAAATTTGATTCAAGATAAGGCCATATGAATTTCCCTTGAGAGGTAGCTTTATTTGCATGCAATTGAGGAGCTCTTGGGTCCAAAATAAGAACCTGAAGATGTGGAGTATCCACAAGAAGAGGTGCAGAGAGTGGAAGCACCCACTCATGTAGAGAAATCTCGTGATGGAAGGAAGCACACGAGAGAGGTTGACATGTTGTTTCTTGATGCTAGAGAGAATGTGGGAGCACCCACATCATAGCGTAGGCAGAGAAGGTCCCTAGAGCGGTACACTGGATATATGGCTCTTATGAGTGAATGTGTAGAGATAGAACCATCCTCGTTTGAGGAAGTAGTGCATCGACCAATTTGGTTTGATGCCATGGTTGAGGAGTATTACTCCATTATTAGAAACAATGCATGGGAATTTGTCCCAAGACAAGAGGGGAAGTTAGTTGTAGGATCCAAGTTGATCTACAGGATGAAGTGGGCAGTAGATGGGAGTGTGGAGAAACAAAAGGCTAGATTTGTGGCCAAAGGGTTCTCTCAGGTGGAGGGGATAGATTATGATGAGACCTTTACACTAGTCACAAGGTACTCATCAATCAGATCCATCCTTGTACTCTTAGCGCAAATGGGATGGCAGATACATCATATGGATTTAAAGATAACCTTCCTTAATGGGGTGATTAAGGAAGAGGTGTACATTGAGAACCTGGAAGGTTTTGAGACCTTCAATAGGGAGTCACATGTGTGCACACTTAAGAGAGCATTGTATGGGCTGAAGAATAACCTCGTGCTTGGTACACCATGATCGAAAATTATTTCACTGGGTTGGGCTTCACCAAGAGTGAAGCAGATGCAAACCTTTATCATATTGTGGTAAAAGGTAAGATTTTGATTATTGTGCTTTATGTCGATGAATTGATAATAACAGGTGATGAGCATATCATCAAGTATTGCAAAGAGGATCTTTCAAGATAATTTGAGATTAATTACATGGGGTTCTTACACTATTTCCTGGGATTGGAAATATGGAAAACAGATGGGGAGATATTTGTATATCATGGAAAGTATGCCAACGAGATCCTTAGGAAGTTCCACATGGAGGGAAAAAAACCCATGGAGACTCCTCTAGTAGGAAATTGGAGGAATTAGGATGCTACTTCAAGCGAGGTAGTATGTGCAACTGTTTATAGGAAGCTTGTGGGTTCACTCATGTATTTTTTGAATAAACAACCAGACATATGTTATGCGGTTAACCAGCTTATTCAAGCTATGGTTAAGCCTACCAACCTCATTTGGAAGGAAATAAAGCATGTGTTGAGATACCTCAGAGGCACTACAGAGTATGAGCTATGCTATAGACGAACAGAGGGAGTGAAGCTTCAAGGCTTCACCAATGCAGATTGGGCAGGGAGTCCATCCGACAAGAAGAGCACATCAGGGGGCATCTACAGCATAGGATCAGCATAAGTTTCCTGGTACAGCAGGAAACAGAGATCAGTTGCACTCAATTCAGCAGAGGCTGAGTACATGGTGTCCATTCAAGCATCATGTGAGGCCATCCGGATGAGGAAGATACTTGTTGATTTGTTTGGCTGACAGATGGATCCGACAGTGCTTTTTTGTGATAATGAGAGTTGCATCAAACTCTCAGTTAAAACATTTTTTCATGAAAGGTCCAAGCATATTGAGATCTAGTATCACCATTTTAGAGATTATGTGAAAAGGTGTATTATGCCATTAGAGTACATTCGCATGGAGGAGCAGGATGCACACATCTTGACTAGGGAAAATTTTAAGGATGGAAAATTATTTTGAAGTTTAAAAAATTGGCGAATCTCACTAGTCCCTAATATGAAAACTATAAAAAATTTATTGATGTTTTTGTAAAATTATTCAAATTTATAATGATCTTATATATATTTTCTATATAATGTTGCTGATTTTTAAGGTAAAATTATTTTATATTGTAAAATTTGGGCGAATCATTTTTATAAAAAATGGAAATTGGCGAATCTTTTTTTTGGAAAAACCATGGAAAATTAGCCCACTTGCGAATATTAGCCCCTAAAATTTTCCATGATCTTGACAAAGGAACTTTCAAGAAGAAAATTTGAGTTCCACAGAGGCAGGATCCGGGTACCAGACAATACCTTTCTTGTTGAGAGGGAGTGTTAAAATTAGCAACAATAATGGCACCCCAAGGGGGCTTCTAATTTAATTATCCCTTAATTAAATTAGAAGTAAATTGTAATTACACATCACATGACAGCTTGTAAGTGTTAACTGAGTCAGGAAGGCTTAGTTAGCTTAGTCAATTCAACTTGAGGTTCAAAGTGGAGGCATGTATAGGTCACTCTAAGTTTTAGGGGGTTCAGTTGCAATTTATTTTTAGTTGTAATTAGTTAACTCAATTATTTGAGTTAAAATCAGTTTAACTAGTTCTAACTAAAATATGAGCTAGTGATAGGTCCAGTGAATTCAATCTGATTTAATTCACATACAGTGATCAATAAGTTAATTTATAATTCGCTATAAGGAGTTGTTGCATGTCAATAGGCTAAGGAAGGCCCAATTGAGATTGGAGTTAAAGGGAAGAGAACTATCAGTTGTATAATTAGAAAATTGTACAGTTCATGCATGACGTCATCAGGATGCCTCGGATGTATTACACAATCTATTGATGGGAATTTCCTAATTAATAGGGGCTCAATTAGCCCAGGAATGTGTAAACAAGGTTGGTTGGGAAGAGGCAAGGGAGTGGTTAAATATTGGACCAAACTTGCTTAGATCAAAGTGGGGCAGTCAGCAGAGTGCAGAGGTTTCTTAGGAAGGGAAATAACATTGTATTGTTTCATGTTCTTGACTTTATGCAATATACAGATAGTGGGATTTTTAGCTAAGGCTTTCCACAGATACATATTGTGTTCTGCGATTGATAATTCTTTCTCTTACTTTTTTATTTGATTATGCAATTGAAATTAGTTTCCGCAATTTGTAGAATTGATTCAGTATTTTGTTTTAGTGCATTACAAGATCAGTTGAACATTTTTAGATATTTCTGTTAGCACAGTTATTTTCTAAGTCATGAGTCCATTTCATATTTTTGTCTTTAGGATTAAACTTCAAATTTCAAAATTTTTAATTTTTTTCAGTACCAGAAATTCCAGAAGCACTAGTTTTATTCTTTTCAGACAGTCTATTATTTTCCTGTATCTATGTTTTTCTTTTTTATTCCGATGCTGCCGTAATTTCTGAAAGCATACTCTGTTTTTTAAAAAATAAACGAAAAATTGCATCCGCTTTTACCAAGCCACATGTTGTAGTGTAAAAATGCCTCAAATATTTTTTAAATATTTTCATATCTCATGATAGGTGTCGTATGCAGTCAGTTTAGTTCAAGGCAAGTCGTGATATACGTTATGCCTATGTGTCAACCGCAGTAATGCACTTAACCGTTAATCATGTCCGCTTATCAACACCAAGTCAGTTAGACATATGTCAAATACATGTTTTTCTGAATGGAGGAGATCGTGGTTATTACTACTAACACCATAATTGTTTGGTTGGTTTCACAATAGTGTTGCCAGAAATTTCGGCCAATTAACAACAAGACAACGGAGGTGACCGTTAGTCACAAATCCGCTTGTCTCAAGCCAACTAGAGTTCTCCATACGAAAATACGCAACCAATTGAAGGTAATGATGGATTATCACATGGTGCACATCACGGTGAGGGATATTTTCAATTATAAAGGTTGATTTGCATGGGGTGATGAACCATAGTTTAGTTTAAAAACCACCAAAAAAGCAGGAGCGTTATCATTTGAATTTTGAAGATCTAATTGTTGAGAGTCATAGTTTGAGGAGGATTCTAAATTTCAAACAGGATTCCAAAGGTGAATACAAGCAACACTTGTAAGTTAAAACTACTCCAACTCTACCACCTATCAGTTGCAAGGGACAGAGTCATTTATTTTCTGAAGATGACTAAAACTGGTGGAAAATAAATCGAATTGCGCCACAAGATGCAGACCTAGTGGATGCAAATTTGAGGGTAAGAAGGTTGTTTATCCAATCAAGGTGGTATTCTATGTGCCCCAGGTTAGGTAGCTCTCACTCAGGAGTAGCTCAAGATTTTCCTAACTCTTTTAATGGACAAGAAGCCATATTTTATGGCCTTACCTTGCAAGTTTATGAATACTCCATTGTTGAAGCCTTCAACCTTCCACAGGAAGGAGAAAGGTGGTTTAAAGGGCAGGTTATCACAAGAGGAGATCTCAATAGCTTCCTCAAAGATGCACACAAACATCTAAATTGGTAAAAGGGAATTCCAAGCAATTATCTTAACAATGACTGGGCAGAAGCTATTAAGCTTATCAATATATACCTCACTTGTGAAAGGAGGTATACAGTTGGGTTCCTCTATCACGTGAGGTTTCTTTTTCATGTTGCAGGTATGAAGACATTAAATCTGCCATATTTCTTGTTGAAAATCCTGATAAAGATGTCAGAAAGGGTTCAAACTCACACTAACATTTCAGAGTATAGCTTGTATCATCAAGTTGTAATCAAAGTTCTAGTTGAAGAAGAATTGGGGAAGAGAAATCAAAATTGGGACCATTTTTTTTTTACAGGGCAGGCCAACCTGCACCTACACCTCCAGTTTCACAACCACACCCTCAGCCTATAAAAAGAAGAACAAAGAGAAAGGCAAAAAAAATAAAACATTTATAAGAAGGCCAAGGGTAAGAAATAAAACGTTTATGCAGTTAAATCTGAGAGAAAGTTGGAAAAGGGAGAGATTTCCTCAACAAGAAAACCCAAATCTACAAAAATAGTGCCCCTTATTCCTCCTTTTCCTATTGTCTACACTAGAGCCTGAAGAGGAAGGTCTGTAACTGCAGATAAATCAAAAGTGTAGGCACTACCAGAAATTTTGGAAGCACATACTTAGCAGAAAGAGTATCAACCTACACAATCATATGAAGAACTCCTTAAGGATGTTGGATATGACATCAGCAGTAAAAAGAAGAAAGGATAATCCAAACCTATTGCTGGTACCAGAAAGAGGCATACAAGAGACATCAAAAAGTTTAGGCTTAAGTCGAAGGCTTTACATAATCCAAGCCTAATGACAAAGGTCATTAATATTGAAGGTAAACCTGAAGGGTCAAAGACAGAGAAATCCATGAAGAAAAACAAGAACAAAAGCCCTTCAGAGTAGCACTCAGAGCCCTCAAAGAGAAGAAAAACACAAAAGGGGTCTGAGGAGGAGAAAGCCACTATCAAGGAAGTAGCCACAAGAGCAATCGGATCTAGATCAATTTCTGACATCAAAATAGACTTGGATAAGGTTATTGAAGTTGCACGCATAGAGGGAAGGTAAAAAAGGTTTTTTTGATACAAGTACATTTTTACTTATTAGTTACAATTTTGAACGTCAGCTTAGGTATCAAGGAATATAAGTCTACATAGTATTTTCAGCATTTTCTATGTATTTTTTAAAAATAAACAGGGCGCTACTGGAAATTCTGGTAGCATTCAATATTTTGCGCAATTACAGGCTTTTACCAGAATTTCTGGTAGCACCTGTTTTAACTAAATTTTGACACCTACCAGCGAATTTTTCCAAGCCAGTTAAGGATGGATAAGAATCCATAACCAAATGGATAATACAAGTGACGGTGAAAGTTGGCTATGAGGTTGTTGGAGGTCTTATTAAATGAAGCTACATGGTTATTAAATACCCAAGACATAAGGAGATAAATCAGCGGAAAAAGGGGCAGAATGACAACACACGCAGCGATTCAACCCATATTTCTTTTGTTCTTTCTTCTCCATATTTCATTTATGTTAGATTTCGATAGGATAGGGCTGTAATGTCCTTTGAAACCTATGTAATGTTAGGATTAATTTTTCTTTCTTCTTAGAAGAGATGGAGTTGATGCCTCTCTTACTATATATACCACTTGTAAATACCATTTCCAGGTTGGATATTGATCTACCTGAAGACTGAATATAATAAAAAGTCTTTTTTACTTCAAGTTGGAGGATTTTGTGACTCCAAGAACATCTAATGTTTGGTGTGTCTCTTTTCTTTGTTAATTTATTCTAAATATAAATTGCAACAACTAGTAAGGTGTGAGTGAGAAACTATTAAAGGATTTAACAATAAATTATCTGCTTTCAGTTTTCTGAAAATTATGTATGTTATAGAACATGTCAGTAAATATTTCATAAAGGATTTGTGGAATACTTTATACATGCAATCTATTTTCTAAATGTTGTTTAATTTTCATAAACAGATTTTATGTAAAGAGCCATCATCATAGCTATGTGACTGATTTAGGATAGTAATATTTCCTGGAATAGGTACCAACTATATGTCTTCTCCATTTTTACACTCTTCTCCCTATGCTACCAATTTAAGCACACAATTTATAGTTTCCACAGCTTGCCAAATGCATGAAAGTATTAAAGAATATAAAAAAAAATCATTTCAAAATCTTTGAGAAGCCATCCCACCACTCAAACAACCCCTTTAAAATATGAAATGAACTATGATGTGTAAGGCTTACTCCTTATGCAGTCAAGGAGTGACTCATTGCGCTAACATATTTTGCATCATTTCCAGGGAGGAAAATTGAAGTTTATTCCTGGGTGAATGACAAATTTATAAGTCTGGTTCTGAGGTGTACAATTCCAACTGTCTTTTTAGACTGCTTTACAACTGACGACTCCATTGTTGAAGTTCTGTCTCCTAGAAGGACTATAATCAAGGCTAACCCATATTCCCCTTTGATAATCCCAATTTCTGACCCTGAAAATTTGATCAAGAAAAAGAGTAAATGAAATTTTGCTACCTCTACTAATGTTTTCTCAAAGGGTGTCCCTAAAGAAGTACTGCAAACTTTATCCCATGATTTTGCATAAGATCCTATATCCTCCTTGTTTTCCAATCAACAAACAGTCTCCACATCACAAGTTGGTGCTTCATCATATGTTGTTCATAATCCATCAATTTGTATTCCAAAAATACCAACAACTCACACCATGGCAGGTCCAAACCCACCCCCTAACTAAATGGGTGCAATTGTTGTTGCAAGGTATGCCCCTTTGGTTTTACCTCAACCTATGAATGCAATACCTGCAGGAGATTATCTCAAGCATATGCCTAAGTTTAGTGGTGAGAGAGAGGTAACAGCTGAAAAATACCTTGCTTATTTTTATGCCTATGATAACAATCTGAATATTGAGCATGAAGATTTCTATATGAGAGTTTTTGTTCATAGCCTTAAGGGTGATGTAAGGAAATGGTTCAGATATTTGACAACTGGTAGCATAAACGGAATTGAAACCTTAAATTATACATTTTTAAGGAAATGGGGTGATAAGAAATATTTTATGTATTATATCACTGAATTTGGTGCAATAAAAAGAAAAGAAGGAGAATCAGTTTCTAATTTTTCTAAGAGATTCAATAAGATGTATTAAAAAATACCTATTGAAATCAAGCCTACTGAAGCTTCAGCCAAATTCACTTATTTTGGTGCCTTTGATCTTGATTTTTGTTTATAGAGAATTAATATCTAAAACACTAACACAAATGCAGGACAATGCACTGGAGGTAGAATCTAATGTGTTAGCAGCTGATAGGCTCAAAGGAGGGATTGACAGAGAAAAAAGAAAGAAAAAGGTTGAAGTTTCAACTTCAGGAACTTCAGACATTGATCCTAAGTTAGATGAGCTGAACCAGATGTTCAATTCATTAACTATTGAGATTTCCAAGCTCAAGATGGAAGAAAGACTAGCTACTACTAGAAATGTTTCATTTGATCAGCCAAATAGGCAACAATTTAGAAGACCTAATGTTCCTCAAATTTTGCAGCAGGAAAGGAGAGATGTTGATGATCAAAAAGTGCATCCTCCTTTGTATAATGTTATATTTGAAGATGAAGAGGAGGTTGAAATATTGGAAAAAATTGTTGATATCAATTATTTTAGAGATAAATAAGGGTCGATTCATCTTACACAAGCAGAGTATGAGGATTTCATGTCATATACTCATAATAATGAAGTGGTTCCTGATCATTCCATGATTTTAGATTATCATAAAAGAATATATAATATTAGATCAAAAAATATTGATGATAATCCAAAGCATTTTGCATAGCCCAAGAAGAATAAGGACGCAGTTAAAATTCTAGCAGAAAAGAAAGTTGTTGAACAGAAATTAGAGGAAATTCCAGCAGAAGTTAATACTCCTTCACTTGAGGTAAAAATTTCTCACAAACTTCCCCCTATTTTAAATTTTGAGAATGAAATACAAAAGATAAATAATCATGTTCCTCTTTTAGAGCTCATGAAAATTGATGATTTCAAAAAGACCTTTATGAAAGCTCTTCAACCTCCACCTACCGAAGTAGCTTCTGATTTTGCTAACCTTGAAGATGACAAGCCCACTGTTATTTTAGTTCCATTGGTAAAAGACGGAGATGACTCTACCTCTCCTTTCTATCTATCTCTAAATATTCACTATAAGGTCTTTCATAATTTCCTAATGGACTCTAGAGCCTCACATAATTTAATTCCCAAGGTATTCATGGATGAAATATTCTTGAAGTAACTAGAGAGTACCAGGATCTCTACTCTTTTGATTCCTAAAAAGTTAAATGCCTTGGTGTCATCAAAGAACTTGTATTAAGCCTTCTTTAGTTACCCATGAGAGGGATGGTGATGGATATTGTTGTAGCTGATATTCCTCCTAGGTTTGGCATGTTACTTTCTGGGTCATGGATTAGAAGGTTGGGAGGAACTTTGCAAATGGATCCCTATTTTTTTAGGAGAGAAAATAAGACTTTATAGAGAAGCTCAGTTGGTATATATAATTAGTAATAACAAATACCCCACTAATAATCCAATTTATGCTATAAAATTGATGTTGGTTCAAGCATTTTACACATGGATAATGTTGTCCCATCTGCTAAAAATTTTCAGATTTTGAAGCCTGCTGAAAAATAGATCAGTCATGATGGTTCTAAGTTATGCAAAATGTATTTTGATGGCTCATGTTCTAAAGAAGGATATGGTGCAGGGATAGTTCTCATTTCCCCTTTGAAAGAGAGCTCTACTTTTTCTTTCAAACTTGAATTTGAAGCAACTAACAATTTGTCTGAGTATGAAGCTCTGCTAATCGGTTTTAAAACAAAAAAGGACATGAATATTTCAGAAATTTCTGTTTTTGGAGATGTTAAACTTATTATTCATAAAATCATAAATGTTTATCAAACTCAGCATCCCAAACTCAGACATTACCAGAATGCAATATGGAGTATTGTAGAAGACTCATTCCTAGCTTTTAACATTTCTTTTGTTCCAAGAGAAAGTAATATTTTGGTTGATTCACTCTCTATTTCAGCAAGCTCATTTAATATTCCAGTACCTATAAATTTGAAATATGAAGTGGGAGTTAGGTTCAGACCTAGAATTCCTGATAATGTCAAGCATTGGAAATTTTTTAAATATGATTAGGAGATTATAATATTCATTGAAGCTGCTGAAGATTTTGTTGTCCTAAACATTGATCAAGATGAAGATCTCATGAAGAATGATGTTGATTTGCAAGACACCAAAAATCTGCAAAAAAATATTATTGATCAGCCTATCATTCAGTTGCCTACTAATCACATTCCCAAGGGGTTGATCCCACTTGAGAAGCTATTTGATCACAATTATGTTTTATTCAAACCACAGTTGGCTGAAACAAAAGCAGAATTGGAAGATTTCAATTTGGGCACAGAAACAGAACCGAGGTATGTGAAATTGTCAAAATCTTTATTAGAAGAAATAAAGGTTGAATACCACAAGTTATTTTGTGAATTTTTCAAATGTTTTTGCCTGGAAATATGAAGATCTTAAGACATATGATAAATCTATTATTGAGAATAGGATACCATTGAAGAATGGTACTAAGCCTTTCGGGCAGAAATTAAGACAAATTAATCCACTATTGTTACCACTGATGGAGAAGGAAGTTAAGAAACTTTTGAATGCCAAAATCATCGTTCCATTGAAATACTCAGATTGGGTTGCTAATCTAGCTCCATTAAGGAAGAAGAGTGGTGAAGTTAGACTATGTGTAGATTTCAGAAATATTAACAAATGCTCCGGAAAGATAATTATCCATTGCCAAAGATGGATCATATTCTTTAAAAGGTAACTGGTTCAGAAAGAATTTTCATGTTAGATGGTTTCTCTGGGTACAATCAAGTTTCAGTTTGGCCAGAATATTGAGAGAAGACATCATTCACTACTCCTTGGGGAACATTCATGTATGCAAAGATGCCATTTGGGCTTATGAATTTTGAATCTACTTTTCAGCATGCTATGGACTTTGCATTCATTGGAGAAAAGGACAAATTATTGGTCATATATTTAGATGATATTATTGTTTATTCAACTTTAGATCAAGAACACCTTCAGCACTTGAGACAAATATTTGTTAAACAAAGAAAATATGGTATATCATTGAATCCAAAGAAGTCTCATTTTTCTCTCAAAGAAGGTAAGATGTTGGGTCACATAGTTTCTAAATATGGAGTGAAAATTGATCCTAAGAGAGTAATTACAATTCAGGATTTAACACTTCCAAGATCCAAGAAAGAGGTTCAATATTTCCTTGGTAAGATCAATTTCTTAAGAAGTTTCATTCCAAATTTTGTTGAAGTGGTGAAGCATATTACTTGTATGTTTAAGAAGGACAAAGAATTCAAGTGGACCATTGAATCTAGAAATTCATTTGAGATGATAAAAAAATCCATCATTGAAGCATCTCAATTGGTAAGCCCTGGATACCCAAAGCCTTTCTTGATCTTCTCATTTGCCCCCCAAGATACTATTGTTGTTGTTTTGTTACAAAAATATTCAGAAAATAAAGAAGCTCCCATAGCATTTTTTAGCAGAGCTCTTAGAGATGCAGAATTGAAGTATGAAATGTTGGAAAAACATGTATATGAATAGTGAAAGCTTTGAAAGCTTTTAGAGTTTATATTTTTCATGCTCAAGTTATTTATTATGTACCTTCATCTGTTGTTAGAGAGACATAAGTTCAGCCTGATATTGATGGAAAATGAAGTAAGTGGGTGACTAAATTTCTTGAGTTTGATTTAGAGATAAAACCTACTAAACTGATGAAAGGTCAAGGATTATTCAAGCTACTAGCTGAAGAAAATTGTAAAGTTTTGGGCTTGAATTTCATGGATGAAAACTTTGAAGGGCATATTTTTGAACCTATTGACAGCATGGTAGTAGATTTAAAGCTTTATGAATGCAGTTGGTATAAGGAAATCATCTATTTTCTGCATCATTTTAAACCTCCTCCAAATTGTGATAAAAGCAGAGTAAGATATTTGAAGCTGAAAACTGTTAAATTTTGCATTAAAGATAATAGTTTATATTGGAAAGATCCTACAGGATTTTAGTTGAATTGCATTGACCCAAATGAGTCCAAGAAATTTATATTTGATATGCATAGTAGTGTGTGTGGAGGACATCACAATTGGAAAATTACTGCATACAAAATATTGAGAGCTTGTCATTTTTGGCCTAGTTTGTTTTCTAATGTATGTGCTGAGGTAAGAGCATGTCAAAAATGTCAAAAATTCACCAGTAAGAAACATTTGAAGTCTTTTCCTCTAAAGCCCATAGTTTTTTTTGCACCTTTTTAGGAATTGGGCTTAGATTTCATTGGAGAAATTTATCCACCTTCATGTGGACAACATCGTTGGATTCTTGTTGCAACTGATTACTTCACCAAATAGATTGAAGCAATACCTACCAGGAATGCTACTCATAAAGTTATCATTAATTTTCTAGAGGGAACCATAACCAGATTTGGATGTCCATCAAGGTTAGTAGCAAACAATGCAGCTGCATTTAAAGCCACTCCATTGGTAAATTTCTGTGAAGATTATGGAATTCATCTCACTCACTCTACAGCTTAATATCCCCAAGGGAAAGGTTTAGCTGAATCATCAAAAAAAAAAATTGGTAACAATCATCACAAAAACTGTTGGCGCAAAACAAGAAAGCTTGGGATTCAAAACTAAAGTTTGCTTTATGGGTAGACAGGGTGACAATCAAAAAATCAATTAATACATCACCTTTTCAAATGGTTTATTGAACTGATGTTTTTTTTCCAGTCCAATTAGCCATTCCTGTAGCTAAATTTCTGCAAGACCATGAAGCTAAACTAAATGATATCACTAGGATAATTTATCAAATCATAGAAGTGTAGTAAAAGAGAGAACAAAAATATGATTTGGTGAGAAAATATCAACAAGATGTAAAGCAATTTTTTGATAGAGGAACTAAAAAAGAAGATTTTCAGATTGGAGATATAGTGTTGAAATGGGATGCACAACATCAAGATCCAAGTAAGCATTCCAAATTTGATGCTTTATGGCTTGGTCCTTTCAGAATCTCAAATATTCTGCAAAACAACAATTTTGAGTTGCAACATCTTGATGGAACAGAACTGTTTGGAGGCCCATTCAATGGGCGCTTTCTCAAAAAAAATTTATTAATGTTGTTGGTAGCCTAAGTTCACTGTAAATACCGGTTTGTTTCATAATAAGACTCCATAGCTCAATGACAAGGCACCAAAACAACAAAATATTCTTAGAGCCTCACAAGGGGATCTCTATCCCCTGTGGAGCCAATGTTAGCATAGTTATTTGCTAATTCATGAGTCCATTTCATATTTTTGTCTTTAGGATTAAACTTCAAATTTTCAAAATTTTAATTTTTTTTACTTATTTTTTAGTCGCTACCAGAAATTTCAGAAGCACTAGTTTTAGTCTTTTCAGACAGTCTGTTATTTTCTTGTTTCTTTCTTTTTATTTTTTATTCCAGTGCTGCCACAATTTTTGGAAGCATGCTTTTTTTTTCTAAAAATAAACGAAAAAGTGCATCCGCTTTTACCAAAGCACCTGTTGTAGTGTAAATACGCCTTAAATATTTTTTAAATCTTTTCATATCTCATGATAGGTGTCGTATGCAGTTAGTCTAGTTCCATTCAAGTCGTGATTTATGTTATGCCTATGTGTCAACCGCAGTAATGCACTTAACCATTAATCTCGTCCGCCTATCAACCCCAATTCAGTTATACGTATGTCAAAGTAAGTGTTTTTCTGAACGGAGGAGATTTTGGTAACCGTTTGGTTGTTTGCATAGGAGTGCTACCAAAAATTTCGGCTAATCAACAGCAAGATAGCGAAGGTGGTTGTTAGTCACAGATCCACTTGTCTCAAGCCAGTTGGAGTTCTCCATACGAAAATACGCAACCAACTTAAGGCAATGATGGATTATCACATGATGCACATCATGGTGAGGGATATTTTCAATTATGAAGGTTGATTTTCATGGGGTGATGAACCATAGTTTGTTTTTAAGACCATTGAAAAATTAGGAGCACTAACATTTGAATTTTTAGTTGTTGAAGATCAAATTGTTGAGAGTCATAGTTTAAGGAGGAGTCTAGATTTCAGATAGGATTCCAAAGGTGAATACAAGCAACACTTGTAAGGTAAAACTCTCCCAACTTTGCCACCTATAAGTAGCAAGAGACAGAGTCATTTATTTTCTAAAGATGACTAAAACAGGTGGAAAATTAAATCGAATTAAGCCACAAGGTGCAGACCTAGTGGATGAAAATTCGAGGGTAAGAAGCTTGTGTATCCAGTCATGGTGGTATTCTCTGTGCACTAGGTTAGGTAGCTCTCACTCAGGAGTATCTCAAGAGTTTGCTAACTCTTTTAATGGACAAGAAGCCACATTTTATGGCCTTAACTTGCAAGTTTCTGAAGACTCCATTGTTGAAGCCTTGAACCTTCCACGGGAAGGAGAAATGCGGTTTAAATGGAAAGTTATCACAAGAGGAGATCTCAATAGCTTCCTCAAAGATGCACACAGATATCCAAATTAGGAAAAGGGAATTCAAATTAGCTATCTTAAGAATGCCTCGGCATAAGCTATTAAGCTTATCAAGATCTACCTCACTTGTAAAAGGAGGTATACAGTTGGGTTCCTCTATCAGCTGAAGTTTATTTTTCATGTTGCAGGTTTGAAGACATTAAATGTGCCATATTTATAGTTGAAAATACTGACAAAGATGTCAGCAAGGGTTCAAAATCACAATGTTGTTTTAGAGCATAGCTTGTATCATCAAGCTATAATCAAAGTTCTAGTTCAAGAAGAATTAGGGAAGAGAAATCAAACTTGGGACCACTTTTTGCTTTACAGGGTAGACCAACCCGCACCTACACCTCGAGTTTCACAACCACACCCTCAGCGTGCAAAAAGAAGAACAAAGAGAAAGGCCAAAAAATAAGCAACTATAAGAAGGCCAAAGGTAAGAAAGAAAAAGCTTCTACAGTTAAATCTGAGAGAAAGTTGGAAAAGGGAGAGAGTTCCTTAGCAAGCAAACCCAAATATATGAAAATACTGCCCCATGTTCCTCCTTTTCCTAATTTATACACTAGATCCTGAAGAGGAAGTCTGTAACTGCAGATAAATCAAAATCACAGGTGCTACAGGAAATTCCAGAAGCACATATTCAGTTGAAGTTGCAGAAAGAGTATCATCCTACACAACCAGATGAAGAACTCCTTAAGGATGTTGGATATGACATCAGCAGTAAGAAGAAGAAAGGAGAAGCCAACCTATTGTTGGTACCAAAAAGAGGCATACCAAATATAGCAACAATTTTAGGCTTAAGTCCAAGGCTCTACATAATCCAAGCCTAATGACAGAGGTCATTGATATTGAAGGTAAACCTGAAGGGTCAAAGAAAAAGAAATCAATGAAGAAAAACAAGAGAAAAACCACTTCAGAGAAGCACTTAGAGCCCTCAAAGAGAAGAAAAACACAAAAGGGTTCTAAGGAGGGGAAAGCCACTGTCAAGGAAGTAGCCACAAGAACAAACAGATCTAGATCAATTGTTGACAACAAATCAAACTTGGATAAGCTTGTTGAAGCTACAACACACATAGAGGGAAGGTTAAAATGGTTTTTTTATACAACTAACTGTTTTATTATCAGTTACAATTTTAAAAATTAGCTTAGGTGTCAACGAATATAAGTCTGCACATGATTTTCAACATTTTCTGTGTATTTTTTAAAAATAAATAGGGCGGTACCGGAAATTCTGGTAGCATTCCAGATTTTGAGTAGTTACAGGTTTTTACAGGAATTTCCAGTAGCACCTATTTTAACTGAATTTTGAAACATGTTAGCAAACTTTTCTGAGCCAGTTAAGGATGGATAAGAAACCATAACAAAACAGACAATATAAGTGATGGTGAAAGGCGGTTATGAGGTTGTTGGAGGTATTATTAAATGAAGCTACATGGTTATTAAAGACCCAAGACACAAGGAGATAAATCAGAAGAAAAAGGGGCAGCATGACAACACACTCAGCATTTCAGCCCAGATTTATTCTCTTCTTTCTTCTCCATCTGTCCTTTCTGTTAGATTTTGATAGGACAAGTTTGTAATGTATTTTGACACCTATGTAATGTTAGAATTAATGTTTCCTTATTTTTAGAAGAGATGGAGTTGGTACCTCTCTTACTATATATACCACTTGTAAATACCATTTCCAGGTTGTATGTTAGTCTACCTGAAGACTGAATATAATAAAAAATATTTTTTACTTCATGTTGGAGGATTTTGTGACTCAAGGAACATCTAGTGTGTGGTGTGTCTCTTTTCTTTGTTAATTTCTTCTAAATATAAATTGCAGAAACTAATAAGGTATGAGTGAGAAACTGTTAAAGGATTTAATAGTAAATTATCTTCTTTCATTTTTTTGCAAATTATATGTGTATTATAGAACATGTCAGTGAATATTTCATAAAGGATCTGTGGAATACTTTATACATGCAATCTATTTTCTGAATGTTGTTTACTTTGCATAAATAGATTTTGTGTAAAGATCCATCATCATAGCAATGTGATTGATTTAGGATAGGAATATTTCCTAGAATAGGTACCAGCTATCCATCTTCTCCATTTGTACACTTTCTCCCTATACTACCAATTTAACCACACATTTTATACTTGACACAGCTTGTAAAATGCATGAAAGTCTTAAAGAATATAAAAATTCATTTCAAAATATTTGAGAAGCCATCCCACCACTAAAAAAAACCTTTTAAAAATTGAAATGAACTATGATGTGTAAGGCTTACTCCTTATGCATTCAAGGAGTGACTCCTTGCACTAACAATTTCTACAGCTTCAAATAGGTCATATTGGTATTTTCGCTATAAAAAAATTTCTACGAATCTTCAGAAGCTAAAATTTCAAACACGTTGAACTGAAATCGTGTTGGACTTCATGTAGAATTTTCAGAGCTTGGTTCGCTATATTTTCGTAGATATGATCTGAGGAAGTTAGGGCTTTTGCAGGCTTCAAGATTCAGTCTCAAACAGGTGACCTACGGAAAATCGTCATAACTTTTTTTTCAGGCATTGGACTATAATTTTGTAAAGGTGGAAAAAATTCCACAGAATTTAGTTTTTTTTGTAGCAAATTCAAGGCCGAAGGTCGAAAAAGTGACACGTGGAACGTCGTACAATTTCGCTCTATTGAACTAGTATATAATTAGGTCATCATGGGATATCAGGCATAACTCCTTCTTGAAGACTCTAATCTTAGTCTTCCTCATGGCTTTGGAAAGAATACTTGGAGGGACACCATAAGATGATATTTCAAACCTTGGAGATCCGAAATTACAGAGATACAACGATTCAATATCTAGCTCCTACAAAGCAAGAAAAATGTGTGTTATTTTTTTTAAATTTGCATAAGTTTTGTTTGAAAAAATCAGTTGAAGTGATTCAAAGGGCATATTGAAGCATAGATATCAGTATTTGGTTCTAAAATTCCTCCCAAACAAAATAATTCTATACCCATTAATCCTTCATAAAGATCTACTACTAAGCATGAAGAGGAATAATTGCAACATGATATATCAAAGTTAAGGGACCAAGTGCAACAAATTTCGCTCTCACAAAGAGAAATCAAAGATTACATGGATGGCTTTAAAGGGGACATGGATGGCTTAAAAGGATACATGGATGGATAAAAGGAAACATGGAGGTATTTAAAGTGGACATGGATGCGATGAATGTCAAGTTGGAAGGGTTGAAAAATTTGTTGCAAGAAAGGCTTCGCAGTGCTGACAAGGTAATCCATGAAAATCATGGTTAGGACAAAAGGAATATGAATCATGATTTTAGAGAATCCATTATGGGGCTTAAGAACCACCACATTCCAAATATAGATATGATAAATTTTGATGTCAAGGATTTGGTAACATGGATACTACAGATGGAGCAATATTTTGATCTCCATAATTTGAAACACACACAAAAGGTATGCATTGCAACTTTATATTTAGAACCCAATCAGTTTGTATGGTATCAATGGCTTTGTTCTCGTAAAACACTTGTCACTTGGTAAATTTTTATGGAGGAAATGATAGCACATTATGAGGATACAGAGAGAAACACCTTCTTTAGCCAATTGATAAATATCAAACAAAAGGGTTCAATGGAGAAGCACATCGAGGACTTCCAAAAATTGAATATAAGGGTAAATGATATTCCAGAGGAATGTAGGATTGGTGTCTTCATTGGAAATTTAAAGGATAACATCCAACATGGGTTTTGCCTTTAGGAACCTGATTCATTGGAGAGGGCTTTCAATGTGACAAGAAAAGTTGAAATAAAAATTATGGAAACAAGGAAGTCTACCACTCACAACTATAAAGATGGAAGTGTTGCTACTCCTAGCCTTTCGCAACCTACAACGTTGACACCATAGCAACTAGAAGAAAAAGGATAAAATTAGCTTTGTTACAGTTGTGATAGAAAATACAATAAAGTTCATAATTTTGCTGAGAAGAAATTATTTTACATAGATTGTGAAGAGGAGGAAGAAAAGGAACAAGAAATGTAAAAAGAAGAGGATATACACCAGGAACCAACCCTAGATAAATTGAATCTGATCATATCTTGTAATGCATTTACAGGAATTACCACTCAAACTCTCAAGATAGAAGGACATATCAAGAAGAAAAAGGTAATAGTTTTGATTGATTTGGGTAGTACCCATAATTTTATTCATTGTAAGATGGACAAGGAATTGAATTTATTCCTATATCTAGCACCAGAGTTTCAAGTGATGGTTGCAAATGGAGGAACTATAAATTTCTCTGTAAAGTGCCATAATATCAAGCTAACCATGGGGTAATATGTATTAAATAATCTAATTTTTACCATTCCAATGGGTGGTTTTTATGGTGTACTAGGAGTCGAATGGTTACAATCTTTGGGTATGGTAGATTTTAATTTTAAAGAAATTTTCTTGAAATTTTTTTGGGGAGGAAAGACTACCACATGTCGGGTTAAAATCCAACAATAGAATCTGACAAATGGATAAAATTGGAAACGTCGTCGGACGTTTAATGTATTTTTTTGTTTCTTTTTGTTTTTTTAAATCCCGACGATGTCGAATATTCGACGTTAATAACATAGAGTCGGATATTTGAAGATCGACATTAATGGCATTTTACCAGCCAAATTTTGGCATTAATGGAATTTTACCATTGTGCAATGTTTGTCCGACAGGAAATTTATTTATATATATGTAGGGATGAATACCTATTTACAAGTTCCACATTCTTGTTATACATCCCATGCTTTTGAAATGTTATAGGCCTATTTTGAGGTTAATTTTGATTGATAATTATCACTAAAAGCTATTTGGTGAGGAAAAATGTTAGATAACATTCCTCAAGGACTGGGCCAAGGAGACATGGGATCGACATCAAGGGCTTTGGAGGATAGAAAATGTTATTTCCCTTGTAAAAAGTGCAAGGGCTTGAAATTAAGGAGAATTTTAATAACAACAACTAAAAATCATTGTATAACTTATGGACATGATGAAGGCGGAGATGAATATAATCCATTAGTGAGTACTTATTCATTATCATCCATTATACCATAAGAGACTTGTTCTTTATATTTCTTATACATGCCATAAGAGACTTGGTCTTTACTTAGTTCAAATATATAGTCAATTGCACAAGTGACAATATTCCAAAATATTTATTTTGTGTTTTATGCATTGAAAAAAAATATCATGATGAGTTCTAGGTAGTTAATTTGCAATTAATATTTACGTTTGTTCATGAATATTTATGCTAGGTAGTTTGCAATTAATATTTATGCTAGGTATTTTTGGCATTCATCGATGATCTCTCTCTCTTTGTATCTCTCCAAAAGTAACCTCCTCTCCTCATTGGTGCACTATGTTTCTCATTTTTTTAAGTTTGTACTACTAGCCTTTCATTTTTCCCTCCCTCGTAGCACTAGGTTTTCCAATTTCCTTCATTCCTAACACTATATTTTTAAATTTTACTTTTCATAACGCTAGATTTTTCACTTTTTTAACTTTCTAGTGCTATATTGTTTCTCATCTACCTTGTTTTATAGTTATAATATTCCTCCTTGTTTATTTTCCAACGCTATGAATTCCAAATGTGCCCTTTTGTAGTGCTAGGCTTCCTAATTTCTCTTTATTATAGCATTGAGTTTGATCTGAAATTGTGAGAACAAAGTATTTCTTATACAGAGATTGACAGTAGGGGGCTTTTACTGGTTATTTCACCTTTACTAGAAAGGATAAAACCAAAAGCTTTTGGCCCACAAACTGGCTCTGCCTAAAGAAATATAATGTAAACACTAAAATAGATCCGATCAATGAAAGTATTTGTTTATGTGAAAAGTATTCATTAATCAAAATTTTATGTGTGAATAAGCAAGTTCAAGTATTTTGCAAAGGAAGTAATGTGGTTTGAAGTGAAACTAAGGAGTTGTGTTCACTGTATAAGTCTGATTGGGAAAAGTGTACTTATGAAAAGTTACTGTTTAATGAAGCAGAATCTGAAATATAACAGCAAAAATGCACAGCATAACAGTAAGAATTTGTTTAAGCAGTTCACCCCTCTCTTGGGCTACCTCTGCTGGGTCCAAAAGCCTCTAATTAGGTTATTCCCTTTTTCATTAATGCTCAAATTATGAATTACACTGTGTAGAAAGCCTCAAAAGGAAAAATAAGCTACAAATTCAGAAACAGAAGGCTAAAATCAGTATAAATCAACTATTCATTCACCTCCAATGGATGAGTATAGTCCAACACAACTGATCTTTCATTAGGCCCTAGTGGCTCCACAACCAAAATCGCTGGTAAAATCACTGATAGAGCACCCTGATGGCTCTGAAACCTATCCCAACAGCTCCAGAATGCTTCAATACCCCAAAATCAAAAAAAAAATCGTCCCAAATGGACTTCCCTAGCCAAAGTTATGGCTAACTGAAGTTTGCCCAGTGTCACCTAGAAAAACTCCACTAAATGTGGAGAACTGCCAGTTAGCGCCGACAAAATAGGAGGCGGGCGCTAAAATTATGGGTTCCGCCATTATTTCCGCAAGTGGGAGGGGGCTTAAGTTAAGGGCCTTATCGCGGAACCTCCGGCCTAAAGGGAAAAATACTAAGAGGTGGGGGGGGTGAATCAGTATTTAGGACTGAACAATTTTTCTTTTCTTTCTCTTAAAACCATATGTTATAGTACTGCATTCAATATGTATGTCCAGATATCTTAATATGTCTTTACTTAGAGTATTGCATCAGATAAGCATTAAGCATGAACAGAAATAACAGAACAAACCATCACAAAAAACAACACATATGAACACCAGGATTTAAGGTGGAAACCCAATTCGGGAGAAAACCACCGCTGTTGTAATCTCAGTCTTCAATATTTATTATAGAGAAAGCTTCTTACAATATAAGCTGGTGCAGACTTATACCAGCATGTAGGCAGCCACCTGCAGAAGGCTACAACCTTCTCTCATTTACCAGCCTCTCCTGGAAAGGAGCTACTACCCCCTGCTCTTGTTTACCAACTACCACTGGAAGGGAGCTACAACCCCCTCTCTGAAGGCTTCGACCCTCAGCACCACTGCGGACCACGTTTCATCAATTTTCATACTAGATCCACCAGTTTTCACACGACATACCTTGCTGGTCACCAAATTTATTTATTTTCTTTAGAGGTGCATCCTTAATTCAGATTTCTCAGCAATCTGTTACCCATTCCATCCGAGTGAAGTATTTATTCACAACCCTTACTCATGCATATGTTCTTCATGATTTCGTTAGTCGATTAAACTAGGAATTAATCATTATCTGATCTAGAAATATTGATCAATAATATTCACCGGTGGACCATAGATTCAGATATATCAGAGTTTATTCATACAGATATATCTAAAAGAGATTAGTTTACAATCAACCCTTTCGCCTGCACACAATTCTTCATGATTCTCCTCACCTTATATAGTTTTCGCTTTTAATAAACGTTGGGTCAAAACCATTCACTTGCTAATGGTATTCCTGGACAGTAATTTTATTTACCACCCTTACGTACCTCTTTGAATTCTTTTTAATTTATTTATCAATTTGAAGAACTTGATAAATAAATATTTATAACATTGAACAGAACTTTAGGATTAAATTTAACCCTTCGCATTTTAACGCTTTCAAATAATATAATAAACCTTTGACCCTGGGCCCACAAATATAGTCAATAGCTAGTCATATACGCGCATGGTACCATAAGTAAATTTCACGCAAGTCCAGCGTCCGATCACCGTTAGATTAGCAAGCTTCCAGATCAACGGCGTATATGCATATCGCTCGACCTCCGATGTCGAACGTTAACGTGCGGTGGTCCTCCATACCTATATTAATCTTCACGCACCTTCAACAAATGACGATTGTCCGATGACCCCTTCCCAGATCAACGGCGCTCAATGATATCGCTGGGCGTCCTGGGTCGAACTATAACGCGCGATGGTGCACAGTAAAAAGTGGTTTTGTAGAATCGTACAGGGACGTGTGTCGCCCGTTCTATGGAATCGCTCCTCACCTCTTGAATACCGCTTGCTCGTCGAAAGCGGTGTGATGAAAACCATAAACCGCCTTCATTGTTCCTCCTTCGTGGTTCCGCCCTTCGCTCAAGTTTCCCTTCATGATTCCAAAGGGTTAGTCTGGGTTTGCGCTATAACTCTGGTCTATCTTTGGCAGGATTTCCAATAATCAACGAACAAATGTAGTTCTCTTCCGACGGGATTTCCTTCAATTCTGTTATGATATTTATAACATATCAACCTTCCATTTCGGAGTTCTATCCTGTCACAGTTCCACTTCTACCAGTAAATTCAAAAACATCATATCTCTTCCACCATTAAGTTCTTCAATGGATACACTGAATGCCTCGAGAGCCCCTCATATATTCAACCAAGTAGTTCCACGACTACAAATATCAAACTAAGCCAGTTCTTCATTACAAGAAGGTCTCATCCTGGAATTTGAATCCTACCACCATGATTCCTCAACAGGGTTTCACTTTTAACTCCATACGCAGAGACTCATACATAGGTTCAGGGGATTCCACACAAAAATTACATCAGTCAATACACATATCCCTAACTCTGCAACAATGATTTCATACCGAAGGTATCCTCTGCCCATTATGAAATTGATCACACAGGTCATATATATTCCAGATTTACTTAACCATACTTAACACAATTCCACAGTTCTTCATCCTAATTCAACTCTACTGCTCTGTCTCTAATTCCTCTGTTTCATCTGCTGCCTCTGCTACCCTCTCTGTCTCTTTTTCCTTATGTATAGTTTAGGTGTTGCTCCTGTCTTTGCCAATTCTTTTGCCATCAATGACAACATTTCCAACAATCTCCCCCTTTGGCATTGATGGCAATACTCTTCCTCTGATGGCCTTACAGAAGCCCTTTGTTTCTTTTCCTCCCCCTTTGACATCAATGGCAAATATTTTGATCAAGATCCTTTGAACCGATAATGCCATGCTCCCCCTGAGATCATGCTACATCTTCAAACATAATATGACCAACAATTCATCCTTTTCATATGACCAATGCTCCCCCTGAGCCTGTGCATTCATAGATGCCTAACAGCACCTCACAACCAATTTAATCTTCTGTATTTAAGTAGACCTGATCCTCTGCATGGCAGAGACTACTCCCAGTTTCTGTCTGAGATATTCGAACACTTCCCTGGGTAGAGGTTTGGTAAATATATCAGCAACTTGTTCTTTGGAGGAAACATACTCCAATTTCACCTTTTGTTCAAGCACTTGTTCACGTAAGAAGTGATATTTCATGGGAATGTGCTTGGTCTTGGAATGCATAACAGGATTATTTGAGATACTGATAGCACTTGTATTATCACACATAATGGAGATAGGAGGTGAAAATTTGATTTGAAAGTCTTGTAGGGTTTGCATCATCCAGAGAAGTTGAGTACAACATGATGTCGCAGCCACATATTCTGCTTCTGCTGTAGATAAGGCAATGGAGCTTTGCTTCTTGCTGAACCAAGATACTAATCGGGGCCCCATATAAAATGCACCACCACTAGTGCTTTTCCGATCATCAACACTTCCAGCCCAATCTGCATCAGTGTATGCATGAAGAGTAAGATCAAAATTCTTTGGATACCATAGTCCAAAGTCTTGAGTTCCTTGTAGATATTTGAATATTCTTTTCACAGCCTGAAGATGAGACTCTTTTGGATTAGCTTGAAATCGTCCAATAATCCCAACTGCATGCATGATGTCTGGTCTTGTCCCAATGAGATAAATTAGGCTTCCTATCATAGATCTATATTCATGTTGATTCACCATGGGGGAATCCTCATTAGAGCTGAGATGACATCCAGTTATCATTGGTGTAGTTACAGGTTTGTAGTCTTCCATGCCATACTTCTTCGGGATTTGCTTGAGGTATCTTGCTTGTGATAAGAATATGCCATCTGTTGCTTGTTGCACTTGCAAGCCAAGAAAGAATGTTAGTTCCCCAAGAAAAGACATTTCAAATTCTTGCTGCATATCAGAAGGAAATTTCTGACTCATAGACTCTTTATTACTTCCAAAAATGATATCATCGACATATACAACCACGATCAATAGTTTGTCATTTTCAGTTTTGTGTATAAGTTGCTATCGAAATGAGACCTTTTGAAAATCCTTGTTGGTGAAGATATTTGTCAAGACGATAATAACATGCCCTTGGAGCTTGTTTGAGACCATATAGAGCCTTTTTAAGTCTACAAACAAGATTTTCATCATTTCCGAAAATGAATCCTTCTGGTTGTTCTATATAAACTTCTTCTTATAGATCACCATTGAGAAATGCAGATTTAACATCCATTTGATAAACTTTGATTTGTTGAAAGCTTGAAAAGGCAAGAAACATTCTTATGGCTCCAAGTCTAGCTACAGGAGCAAAAGTTTCTTCAAAGTCTATACCTTCTTGTTGAGCATACCCTTTGCACACAAGTCTATCTTTATTTCTTATAACATCCCCATTCTCATTTAACTTGTTTTTGAATATCCATTTAGTTCCAATGAAATTTTCGTCATGAGGCCTTGGTACTAATTCCCAAGTGTGATTATTTTCAATTTGATCAAGCTCTTAATTCATGGCTTGAATCCAACATTCATCTTTGCTAGCTTCACTGACACTGTGAGGTTCAATAGTGGACAAAAATGCCAGATTCCTAGAAGATCCCACAAGAGTCGTTCTTGTTTGTACAGCTGATCCCTTTTCTCCCAAAATTTGAGATTCTGGATGATTCTTTTGAACATATCTAGATGGAGCCTTCTCAAACAAATCCTCTTTAGGTCCTTCATTAGGTTCACTATTTGTATCATTACTATTTGATGTAGAAGGATATGTGTCATCATCATCTTCATCTGTTGTTTGCTTTTGGAGGTTTGCGGAGACTCATCAATAACAACATCAATACATTCAACAATCTTTCGAATTCTTTTATTGTAAAATTTATATGCCTTACTCCTAGAGGAGTAACCAAGAAATATTCCTTCATCTGCTCTGGGTTCAAACTTGCCAAGTTTTTCATCATTATTCTTGATAAAGCATTTGCTTCCAAAAATTCTAAAATGCTTTATAGTGGGAGGATTACCATACCAAAGTTCATATGGAGTTTTATCACTATTTACACGAACATGTGCCTTGTTGAGAATGTTTACTGTTGTATGTGCTACTTCTCCCCAAAATGTGTCAGGTGTTCTGGAATCATCAAGCATAGCTCTAGCCCTTTGTTGAACTGTTCTGTTCATTCTTTCTGCAATGCCATTCTATTGTGGAGTGCCAGCTACAGAAAACTATCTTTTTATGCCATGTTGTTCACAAAATTCAAGGAATTCATATGATGTATATTCTCCTCCTCGATCAGATATGAGACACTTTATTTTTAAATCTAATTCATTCTCTACTAGTGCCTTGAATATTTGAAATTTTTCAAATGCTTCATCTTTGTGTTTAAGCAACCCAATCCAACACATTCTAGAGAAATCATCAATGAACAAGATATAGTATTCGCACCACGTGGTGACTTTTTCCTCATAGGTCCACATATATGGGTATGAATGAGTTCAAGGGCTTACCTTGATGATCCTTCCTTGGCATTATACTGTACTCTGGTTTGCTTACCAAATTGGCAAGATTTGCATATGATATTTTCGGGTAGAGTAATATTGGGAAGATCACGAACAACTTTAAGTCTGCTTGATTTGTTGATCTGAGAGAAGCTCAAATGCCCCAACCTTCTATGCCATAGCTAGTTTTCTGAAGATTTACTCAAATAACATTGTTCTTTGGGGTTCTTCAATATATATAGGTTGTTTGGAGTTCTTTTTCCTTTTATAAATGCTTTACCTGTATCAAGATCACGTACCACACATTCTTTTGAACTAAAGACAACTTCAGTTCCTTGATCACACATTTGAATTACACTTAACAAGTTATGCTTTAATCCATCCACATACATGAATTCGTTAGCTTTCACCTTTTCTTTTAGAAAAACAGACCCTTTTCCCTTAATGACCGCAGGAGTGTCATTTCCAAATGTAACATTTTTTTCTTTTCTAGAGCACTATATGCAAGAAGTTTATTTTTGTCACCTGTCATGTGTCTTGAGTATCCACTATCAATGTACCATTGATTTTCTTCACCTTCTGCAAAATAACGCTATGCCACAGTTTTCAACCTGTAATTCCTTTTTTTTCCATACTTTGGAGTTTGAAGGAAAATGCTCTTTCGGCTGAACTTTGCTCTTGCATTCAAATTCTTCATGGCCAAAGTTATTGCAATAAGCACATTCAACTTCATTTAGAAGAGGAGAAAAGTTGTTATAGGTATTCTTCTTTGTTTCAATATCAATCCTTTTCTTTCCTGCTTCTCTTGTCATGATGGTTTTATATGCAACGCATTGAACAAATTTATGACCAAAATTGTGACATGAGAAACATTGTCCATTGAAGAAGAAATTTCTGCGATCATGAAATCTTCTACCTGAATTTACCTGTTGATTGGTGTTTCTTTGAAAGACATTCTGACCAGTTTTCTTTGAATTGAGATGACCATGCTTTATCGTAAAGATTCTTTATTCCCTTCTTTGAGTGGCGACATGTTGTAAACCAGGCTATGCTTGCTTTTAGATAATTTGGTGCTGAAGCCTGAGAAGATTCTCCAATATATCCAAGACCTGTCTTTATAAGAGGAGAACGTTTTACCTTGATAATCTCATCTAATGTTTTAGATCCTTTAGCAAATCTAAGATTCAGATTTTTTCCTTTCTCAAGTTCTTTAATTAGACTTACTACTTCACACTCTAATTTCTCATTGTGTTTCTCTTTTTCTTCAAGCTGATTTTTCATATTTTCTATGGTTATTTTACTTTATTCTAAGCAAATTTTGAGTTTATTGTTTTCATCAAGAAAATCACTATCTTCTAGAGCATCCACAAAAGTATATTTTTCTTCTCTAGATTATTTTTCAAATGCCATGAGTAGTCTAAGATCTTGTTCACATTCTTCCTCACTATCAGATTACCCATCACTATCTTCATGAGTATAGTAACTCTTTCTAGTACTAAAATGATTCTTATTCCTTTTTGCTACTTCATTCCCCTTTTTATGTGTTTCCTTATAAGGACACTTAGCAGCATAATGACCAAATCTTCCACAATCAAAACATTTGAAAGGAAGCTTACCTTTGAACCATCCTGTGCCAAGTTGAAGTTTATTTACAAAGTTTATCTCATCTTCTTCTGATATATACCCTGATCCTTCTGGTTTTTGCACTTCCTTCCCTTTTGTAGAAGTTCTATAGACTGCTTCGTTGACTTCTGATGGTCCTCCTCTTCTCATTTCATATGCAGTTAGTATACCATGAAGTTGCACCACAGTAAGATTTTGAAGATCCTTCTTTTCTTCAAGAGCAGAAACTTTTGACTCAAATTTTGTCGTTAGTGATCTTAAGACTTTCTCAACCAAGGTAGATTCTGTTATTTTTTCTCCCAGATTTATCATACAATTTAAAATATCATCAAGACGTAAAAAGAAATTGGAAATTCTCTCCTCATTATCCATTTTTAGATTCTCATATTGAATTATGAGAGTTTGGAGTTTAGCACTTTTTCCCTTTGCATCACCTTCGTAACTTAGAATGATTTTGTCCCATATTGTCTTGGTTGTATTCAGCTGCATGACTTTGACAAATTCTGATTCAGTTAGACTTCCCAATAGAGCATTGACCACCTTTGCATTCGTTTCATAATTCTTTCTTTCTGTCGGATCTATTGGTATTGCAGCTAGATATTGATATCCTTGTTCAACAATTGCCCATACCTCTGCTCCTAGAGACTGAAGATAGGATCACATCCTTGTTTTCCAGAAGATTAAATTGTTTCCATTAAAAAGAGGAGGCCTGATAGATGATGTTCCATCTTGATTGCTCATCTTTCTTGATCTTCCTTCTAACGGCTAAGCTTTTCGGAAGGACCTGCTACGATACCAATTGAAGGAAAAATGCGAGAGGGGGGGGGTGAATCAGTATTTAGGGTCGAACAATTTTCTTTTCTTTCTCTTAAAACCATATGTTACGGTAATGCATTCAATATGTATGTCCAGATATCTTATTGTGTCTTTACTTAGAGCATTGCGTCAGATAAGCATTAAGCATGAACAGAAATAACAGAACAAACCATCAAACATAAAAAACACATATGAACACCAGGATTTAAGGTGGAAACCCAATTCGGGAGAAAACCACTGCTGTTGTAATCTCAATCTTCAATATTTATTATAGAGAAAGCTTCTTACAATATATGTTGGTGCAGACTTATACCAGCATGCAGGCACCCATCTGCAGAAGGCTACAACCTTCTCTCATTTACCAGCCTCTCCTGGAAGGGAGTTACTACCCCCTGCTCTCGTTTACCATCTACCACTGGAAGGGAGCTACAACCCCCTCTCTGAAGGCTTCGACCCTCAGCACCACTGCGGACCACGTTTCATCAATTTTCATACTGGATCCACCAGTTTCCACACGACATACCTTGCCGGTCACCAGATTAATTTATTTTCTTTAGAGGTGCATCCTTAATTCATATTTCTCAATAATTTGTTACCCATTCCATCTGAGTGAAGTATTTAATCACAACCCTTACTCATACATACGTTCTTCATGATTTCGTTAGTCGATTAAACCAGGAATTAATCATTATCTGATCTAGAAATCTTGATCAATCATATTCACCGGTGCACCATAGATTCAGATATATCAGAGTTTATTCATACAGATATCTCTAAAATAGATTCGTTTACAATCAACCCTTTCGCCTGCTCCCCATTATTCATAATTCTCATCACCTTATATAGTTTTCACTTTTAATAAACCTTGGGTCAAAACCATTCGCTTGCTAATGGTATTCCTGGACAGTATTTTCATTTACCACCCTTACGTACCTCTTTGAATTCTTTTTAATTTATTTATCAATTTGAAGAACTTGATAAACAAATATTTATAATATTGAATAGAACTTTAGGATTAAAGTTAACCCTTCGCATTTTAACGATTTCAAATAATATAATAAACCTTTGACCCCGGGCCCACAAATATAGTCAATAGCCAGTCATATACGCGCATGGTATCATAAGTAAATTTCACGCAAGTCCAGCGTCCGATCACCGTTAGATTAGCAAGCTTGCAGATCAATGGCGTATATGCATATCGTTCGACCTCCGATGTCGAACGTTAACGTGTGATGGTCCCCCGTACCTGTGTTAATATTCGCGCACCTTCAACAAATGATGATCGTCCAATGACCCCTTCCCAGATCAACGACGCTCAATGATATCGCTTGGCGTCCTGGGTCGAACTATAACGCGCGATGGCGCACAGTGAAAAGTGGTTTTGTGAAGTCGTACAGGGATGCGTGTCGAGCATTCTATGGAATCGCTCCTCACCTCTTGAATATTGCTTGCCCGTCGAAAGCGGTGCGATGAAAACCATAAACTGCCTTCACTGTTCCTCCTTCGTGGTTCCGCCCTTCGCTCAAGTTTCCATTCATGATTCCAAAGGATTATTCTGGGTTTGCGCTATAACTCTGGTCTATCAGGATTTCCAATAATCAATGAACAAGTGTAGTTCTCTTCCGATGGGATTTCCTTCAATTCTGCTAGGATATTTATAACATATCAACCTTCCATTTCAGAGTTATATCCTGTCACAGTTCCGCTTCTACCTATACATTAAAAAACATCATATCTCTACCACCATTAAGTTCTTCAATGGATACACTGAATGCCTCGAGAGCCCCTCATATATTCAACCAAATAGTTCCACGACTGCAAATATCAAACTAAGCCAGTTCTTCATTACAAGAAGGTCTCATCCTGGAATTCGAATCCTACCACCATGATTCCTCAACAGGGTTTTACTTTTAACTCCATACGCAGAGACTCATACAGAGGTTCAAGAGATTCCACACAAAAATTACATCAATCAATACACATATAATACACATATCCCTAACTCTGCAACAATGATTTCATACCGAAGGTATCCTCTGCCCATTATGAAGTTGATCACACAGGTCATATATATTCTAGATTTACTCAACCATACTTAACACAATTCCACAATTCTTCATCTTAATTCAACTCTACTGCTCTATCTCTAATTCCTCTGTTTCATCTGCTGCCTCTGCTACCCTCTCTGTCTCTTTTGCCTTATGGATAGTTTAGGTGCTACTCCTATCTTTGCAAATTCCTTTTCCATCAATGACAACATTTCCAACACGGCCTATCTTTGAGTTAAAAGCGGGTTCATTAATGTTCCAACCATAGAATATAACAATCCGCCGAGATTCATGTGACCTCGTCCCACGTTTTTGGGCCCGCCCATACATAAACAACATTTAAATACATATTGGTGCCATTGTTAAAACAAACAGCACCATGGCCCAACGGTTAGACCGCTCCGTTGGCACGGCCCCGACCCGGTTTCAAATCCTGTTGCGTGCAAACAAATTTTGATATGCCATTTCGTTTGGACCTTGGGGCCACGTGGCAGCCTCTGGGCTGGCCACGTGGCACCTATTCATTGCCACTGGAATATTCCACAAAATATTCTGTGGAATATTTCATAGAATATTCCCAGAATATTTTGGCCTTCCTTTTACTGAAATTAGCAAACTTCAAAACTGAATATCTTCCTCATACGACATCAGTTTTCAGTGTCGTTCACGTCTACAAGATCGTTGTTCCGAGATCTTTCCAGTCGATCTAGCTTGGACCAATTATGAGCAACTTCATTTTTGAGCATTTTTCTACAAGAGACTTGATCTCCTGATCACACCTCCCAAATGGGAAGCTTTTGGACCCCAAAATCTCTCTGATTAGTGAAAATGATGATGTGGAGACTGATTCTCCACTCTTCCACCCTTGAATAACTAAAATCTACCCTATTTCATCAAATGGAGCTTTTGAGAAAATGATAATTTGTCTCTGGAATCAATTGATCGACCATTGCTAAGATTGACGGAGTCATGATGCAAATGATTAAAATTTGCAGAACAGAAATTGTAATCTGCAGAAAAAAAAAACTTTTTCTACACTGATAAAACTTCTAGAAAGACTTAAAATAACCTTCACCTTGCAAACTTTTCCCATGGCGAATTCTACCATTCTGAAACCAACTTTTTCCCATGTTGAATGGTGTGTCCTTCTTGCTTGCACTGCTTAGCTTTGACACTTCATTCACTGCATTAGCTGACCCAAAAGGTAATTTGCGCAACATAACATCATCTTCTTTCAAATACAAACTGTTATCAAACTTAGACAAATCATTAGCAACATCATAAAAAGGCGAATGCTCAAAATATGGTCGTTTCAACATCAACAAAGTTAGACTTTGACTTGCATTAACCAGTCTTTTCAATTGACTTGCATGGAGTAAAGAAGATTCGAGCTTCTTCTTGTGAGCTCTCACAATGTACTCTTTACCATCTTTAAACAAGTGATACTTGTTTTCATGGCGATAAGAAATAGCCTTCTGTCCAAATAAATAAGGACTTCCTGAAACAATACGAGATATCAAGCGGCACCACATCAAGTTCCGCATGTGTCAATAAAGTGTACGGTAATTGCAAAATGCAATATGCACTTCCTTGAGACTTGAAAATTGGCATCCTTGCATAACCATCCAAGTGGATAAGGCTTCGGATGTGGAATGGTCTCCAAATTTAAAGAACTGCTTGACCAAATCTTCAGATATGAGATTCACTTGTGACCTTTGTCAAATAGTGTGTCAATTTTGGTATGTTTTGAAATTACCCTCACATGGAAAAGCTCTATCCTCCTCTTTTCTTCATGAGTATCTTTGTGACAATTCAAAAGAGGGACTGGGGTAGAATTGTGTCTTGCACCACTTCTTTCCCATTAATGTTCTTTAAAACCATGGCTATGCTTTTTGTCTCATCTCCTGAGTCTGACCCTAAGTCTTGCTCAACTGTTGCTACAGTTTTCTCCTTTTCTTTGGTCTTGTTTTTGTATTTTTCTAGTTTCAGTTCAGGATGAAGCTTCCAACAATGATCTTCATCATGACTTGTCTTTGAACAGTTCTTGCAAAAGAGCTTTCCTTTCTCTTTTCTTGAATTTGCAACTCTCTTCTTTCCTTTGTTTTTGAAATTACTATCCTCATCAAAATTATTCTTTCCTCTAGCTTCTAAATGTGTAGCCTACACACAGATTTCATCTAAGCTGGTAGGATTGAACATTAGAATAGTATGTTGCGGATAATTGTGCAAACCTCCTATGTATTTCAACAAGGTGTCTTGACTTTGTAAGTCTACCCCAAGTAGAAGTGCTCTCCTTCTAAACTCTTGGGTATATTCTTGCACATTTTGACCCTTAAGTTGCCTAAAATTTTGCCAATTCATGATTGCTTTCTGAATATGAGCAAGAGGATAAAACTGTTTCTTAATAGCAGTAATAAACTCATTCCAAGTTAGAGTTATCTTACCATGCTTTTTAATCTCCTCTACGAGGTCTTGGCTTCCCACCAAACCAAAATTTGCTCCATCCATTCTCGAAAACTAATTGTGGATTTTTGTGTCATCATCATGCGAGTCCCAATTCTTAGATAGACTTCCAATTGTCTAATCCAGTTATCAATTTTTCTGCATTCACATCACCATTAAACATCGACAACTCAAACTTCACATCGAAGCTTTAACGAAAAGGATTTTTAAGAGATGTTTTGTTTTATGTATTTGATTAACGAAGTAGAAAGGATGATGTGGAGGAAGAGGATGACGATGGAGATGAAGGATCACCATTTCCTCCATTCCCTTTCTTAGACTCATCTTCGTCTTTCTTCCCTCCTGAAGAATCTCCTTCTTCTTTTTGGTTTCTAGACCCTTCTCCAGCAATCTTATCATTTCTCTCCTGGTATAGGATCCTAACCATCTCAGTCATGTCCAAGAAAGCTTTTCTAAAGAGTATTTCTTCTTCCTTGGGATCCATTTCCTCATGTACTTCTCCTTCTCTGGAAGACATGTTTGTGGCTGATTCTAAGGCTAATGAGAATGAAATGGAAGGTGGAGATAATGGCACCCTAGCCCTCCTTGGTTGAGGATTAACTTGTTCTCTAAACAATTGACCTTCCCCTCTTTTAAATTTCAGCCTAGTAAGCATCAAATTTTGTAGAATAACACAATATTCTTGCACAAATTTCACAAACTCTTAAGAAAAACCTAGAGCTCCGATACCAATCTGATCTGAAACTGTGAGAACAAAGTATTTCTTATACAGAGATTGACAGTAGGGGGATTTTACTGGTTATTTCACCTTTACTAGAAAGGATGAAACCAAAAGCTTCTGGCCCACAAACTGGCTCTGCCTAAAGAAATAAAATGTAAACACTAAAATAGATCTGATCAATGAAAGTATTTGTTTATGTGCAAAGTGTTCATTAATCAAAATTTCATGTGTGAATAAGAAATTTCAAGTATTTTGCAAAGGAAGTAATGTGGTTTGAAGTTAAACTAATGAGTTGTATTCACTGTATAAGTCTGATTGGGAAAAGTGTACTTATGAAAATTTATTGTTTAATGAAGCAAAATCTGAAATATAACAGCAAAAATGCACAGCATAAAAGTAAGCATTTGTTTAAGCAGTTCACCCCTCTCTTGGGCTACCTCTGCTGGGTCCAAAAGCCTCTAATTAGGCTTTTCCCTTTTTCTATATGCTCAAATTAAGAAATACACTGTGTAGAAAGCCTAAAAAGGAAAAATTAGCTGCATATTCAGAAACAGAGGACTGAAATCAGTATAAATCAACTATTCATTCACCTCCAATGAATGAGTGTAGTCTAACACAGCTGATCTTTCATTAGGCCCTGGTGGCTTCACAACCAAAATCGCTGGTAAAATCACTAATATAGTGCGCTGATGGCTCTACAACCCATCCCAACAGCTCCAGAATGCTTCAATACCCCAAAATAATAATAAAAAATCGTCCCAAATGGACTTCCCTAGCCAAAGTTATGGCTCATTTACTCAGACTGTCAGTTTGGCCTAGAATCACTCCAACTAAGTCTGGCAAACTACCAGATAGCGCTGACAAATATGGGTGGTTGCTAAATTTGGGCATTCTGCCATATAGACCGCCAGTTTTGGGGGGCTAATGAATAGGCCCACATAACCGCACCCTTCGAAATACATTGAAAAAATTGGAGTTTAATTCAGCATACAATAAAGTTTCAACCATATGTTAAAACCAAACTCCACTCCGGGTGCGGAACCCTGTGACCAAGACCCATGGTATTATCCACCCATATCAAAAAAAAAATTTAAATATAATTTCGAACATAATGTTTTCAAAAACCATTGCTGTGGCCCAACGGTCGAGCCTCCCCGTTGCTTCCGCCCCGACCTGTGTTCGAATCCTGCCGCGCATCACAAAATTTTTAAACGCCATTTCAATTGGATCTTAGGGCCACGTGGTGGCCTCCGGGCTGGCCACGTGGTGCCCTTTCATTGGCTTCCTGTGGAATATTCTGTAGAATATTTTTTAGAATATTCCATGGAATATTCTATTTTTAATAAAAATATTTTTTATAAAGTCAAATTTGGCCATCCTTTTACTGAAATTGGCAAACTTCAAAGCTGAATATATTTCTCATACAGCGTCGGTTTTCAGTGTCGTTCGTGTCTACAGGATCATTTTTCCGAGCTCTTTCTAGCCGTTCTAGTTTGGACCAATTCTAAGAAAACTTCATTTTTTAGCATTTTTCTACAAGAGACTTGATCTCCTGATCGAGTTTGTCAATTAGACTTCTTTCTAGCTGTAGCATTTGCAATTAGGCTATTTTCTAGTAACATTGATTTTGCAATTGTACCCTTTTCTAATGCTAGGAGTCTCCAAAATTTCGCATTCCAACATTGATCAGTTTCACATTTGTTCCTTTTTCTAGTGCTAGGTTTTGAAATTGTCCTCCTTTTGACCTCTCCTCACTTTTTTACTCAAATAATGGGTTTGCACCAGTATTTTCATGTTCATATTATTAAACTCATTAAATATATACAGTTAGATTGATTTGTTAATATATTCAATGGAATCATTCCCATTAATGGTATTGTTACTTTGTTTATTATGAACGTGTAAGTTTTAAGTTGAGCCATATAAAAATCATGATTAGTTAACTAGCTAAGTTTTCTTTGTCTAGCTATTCGTTGTTTTTGTTTTCCTATATTATATTTGTAAAAATTTCTATCAATCAAATATTTACGATAGATGATTAATATATTTTATTGAATGTAATTGTCTAGTATGGTGCTCCTATGGAATTCCTCGATGAGGAAGAGGTCATTGTAGTACAAGCTCCTGCTCAGGAACATGAAGCGAATATTGCGCCGGATCAAGCTAACAATCCTATGGAAGAAGATATTGATGTTGATAACATATTGGATGAAGATGGGGCAGATAGATTGATCCAAGAGACATTTAATAATGTTGCAGGAAGGGATGATGATGACGACCCATATGTCGGTGGTTATGATATACTTGTACTTGAGAGGGGAACTCAACCTCTTTATGAAGGTTCATAAACATATCTTCTCTCTGCTGTATTGCTTCTAGTCAACTTAAAGGTGGTGAATGGTTTGTCAAACACATGCGTGACACAACTTTGAGGTGTGTAATATATTTTGTCAATTATTTTCCTTTGCTTTCTATGTTAGTATGTCGATCACCATCTGTAACATTATTTGGATGCAATATGTATATTGTTTACATTAACCAACACTACCGATTTCTGATGTTGTAGACTATTAGGTGAATTTATGTTACCGTCGTCAAATGTTTTACCTCGCACGTGCCGAGATTTACATGCCATTATGAAAGATATTGGAATGGAGTATCAAGTTATTCATGCATGTCCTAATGATGATATTCTCTAGTATTATAAAGAACATGTGTCGAAAGACAAATGCCCAAAATGTGATGAGAGTAGATATCAATCTGATGAAGTAACAAAAAAGGTGCCTTGCAAGGTTCTTCGTTATATTCCCATAATTCCACATCTGCGACAATTGTTCAAGTGAAAAATCATAGCACAATTTATGGATTTCCATGCAACGAAAAGAAGTAAAGATGGTGTTCTTCGAATGCCTGCAGATGGATCTGCATTTACAAATATAGAGGAAATATGGCAAAAGTTTAAATAATAACCTTGTAATCTTAATATTTCATTAGTAACTGATAGTGTCAATCCATTTGGAGACCTAAGATCTATTTAATTGGTATGGCCCGTTTTTGTTATCAACAATAACATTCCTCCTTGGATGTCAATAAAGAGGGAGCACATAATGTTGACAATGATTTTTCCAGGTATTATTTTTTTTAGAATAAATATATTCGTTTACACAATAACATATCATGATTTGTCTTTTTTGTTTCCGACTTATGTCTTAAATTGTTGTGTTTACTCATATATGTTCAATCATGTCTTATTTTTTTTGTTACTCATATATTTTGGAATTATGTACTATATGTTCAATCAATTAGGTAAGTACTAGGTAAAATATGTGAATGCATATATCAAGCCGCTTATCGATGAGTTACTGGACTTATGGATGGGAATCACTATGTATGATATCTCCACACTAGTAAATGCACAAAGGAAATTTGAATTCCATGCAATGCTAGTATGGAAAATTCACAATGCCCTAGGGCTAGCACATTTCTGTGGTATATTATAACATTATCATGCACTTTAATATTGTTTACTAGTTTTTATGAAGTTCATTCTTTTGTAAATAGTCCATTCATTATACATACTTCAATTAATAATTGAAATAAAAATTAATCCATCTCTTGCAGGTCTTCAAACAAAGGGTAAATTTGCTTGTGCAGTTTGTGGTCCTAAATTGAAATCTCGTCATTCAAGAAGCCTAGGAAAGGAAGTGTTTTATGAGTATAGGCACTTCCTCTATAAGAACCATAGGTATTGAAGAACCGAAAAAAAAATAAAAAATAAAAAATAAAAAATAAAAAATTAAATGGGAATGAAGAGACTGGATTAAGACCATGAATAATGAAACTTGGTATATGGAAGTTGCAATAGAATATAATCTTTCAAGATATGGATTAAATCATCTATTTTTCATTATACATGAAATGTTTGGATTATTTTATATTTTTATTGCATTTTCTTCATTGTACTATTTGGTAGTTATTGTTGTTATAATATCTTAAACTATGATTCACCTTGCAGGTCAGCAAGGCATTAATAACGGGGCACTACCACGAGGAATGAAAAGCTATCCTAAGAAATTCAGTACGCTCCCCTACTATGAGCACCTAGAGACCATTCATTTGTTTGATACAATTCACATCGAGACGAATGTAATAGGTACCTTATGGCGAATCTTAGATGGAAGGAGAGATAAAGAAAAAAATTTCAAGATTTGTAATGACATTAAGGAGACCATTCATGCAATGCAAAGTGTGATTCATTCAAATAGCATTGAACGGCCAAAAGCTAGCGCTTTGTTATCACTCATAAAAATGAAGCATCATTTGAAAAAGTCCTAGAGGTTCATGTGTCAATTTTAGGGTCATATAATTCATTTCTTATTACTTGGTCAGGGGAAATTTTGAATTTTTCTTGTTTAAATCTTACCGTAAGGTCTAAACCCACTCACTTTAAAAATCCCTCATGTCACATCACTCATCATTTTCTAGCTGATTTCAATTCTCAAGAATTTTGTACCAAAAATTCCATTTTAGCCAAGAATCCCTACTTTCGTAGTGCATTCAATGTAAACTAGGAAAAAAACGCTACAAAACAGGTTAATAGTTTCGTAGCGAATGTGAAGCATTTCTCTGTTTTCTGGTTTGGAGCAATCAACTTCAAAGGCGGTTTATGAGCAACTGAAAATAAATTTTGTAAATTTGAAAGAGGTTTTTCTTCATAATAGACCCAACTACAAAACCCTCTCTCAGTTTCTTCAAATTCATTAGGAGGTGGCAGAAATTGATAAACTAAAATGCGTTATGAAACTGTTGTTACTAAACTGTCTTGTACATGACTGTTTAGTAGTCGACTTCAAGTTCAGTTTCTATACAACTGAAAAAGTGTTTTGGATTTCTGAAATGATTTTATCTTCATCACAACCCCAGATACAAAAAATTCTCTCAATTTTCTCATAGGTGTTATCAGTTGGGAGATACAATAATTTCATTGAAGCCCTATTTTCAGAAACAGAGTTTTCCTGTTTTACACATGTTTTGAAAATGAAGTTTTAGGACAGCAGGAGATGTGTTTCAAAAATAAAAGAGAGGTTTTTATTAGATACATAATGGCCTAAAAAAATCTCCTTCAGTTTCTCAAAATACATCATGGATTAGGAGATATAGACTCTGTTCCAAGACCTATTGTTCAGGAAAAAACAGGAAAAATATGCAAGGATGTCTTAAATAATGAAGAAGAAATGCCTCAAGGAAACTAAAATGAAGTTGGTTTATGGTTTTTATGGTTTGTAGATGATGAAGACAGGTTATATTCTAATTTTTTGAGTAACTATAGTTTTCATTTGACAAATTTATGAAAAAATCTGCATACTCAACAGTTTCGTAGCACCTCCAGGCTTAAAAAGCAGAAAAGCGCTACGAAACTATTGTAGCTACATTTTTTGCCTCTTTTGATCAATATTAAAGGCGTTAAGGGCTGAGTTAAGAGCTTAAATTGATATGAAAGATGTGTTGAAGGGTGATAAATATCATGCAAGAGGAAAGAGTCAAAATTTTTTAGAACAAAGGCTTGTAATGGTAATGCTACGAAGCGCTACGAGCGCTATATTTTCGTAGCAATACATTTCATCTTTTGGAGTAGTCTTTAAAGTGGTTTTAGATAGCTGGAGGCTAGGAAAGAGTTATGGGACATGTTAAGCCAACTTTCAACAGCCAAGGACCATGAAATGAAGATTAAATGATAGTCATAATGTTCAAAGAAGGAAAAAGATCCTATGCCTAAAAAATAGGGTACTGTTTCCTATTTTTGTGGAGGTCAGCTAAGTGGTCATGAAGAACTGAATGCCATTATCCAAATTCGACCATGTTATGATACACTTTTCAATGATGTAATTTCAAATATATAAGGTTGTTATAGATAGTAATAAGGAGTTTGAGTCCTTTTCGAAATAGGACTGTCAAGTAGGATAGGTGTCTTTTTGTAATAAATTTCATGTTTTATGGTTATGCAAGGTGTTAGCAGGAAAAAATTCAATTTATCTAGCCTAGAGGCAGATCATATGATGATTTAACATGTCTATTAAAGGCCATGGGGTCGAATTTTTTACGGGTTGGAAGATTTTTGGCAAAATAGCAACTTATTGTAATGGATTGTTTCAGCTAATACAGAGATCTGTTACTTGAAAAACTTGAGATTCTGAAGGAGTTTTTAGTGCTTTCCTATTCTATTTTTACCTCTTATGTATCTCACTTGCAGTGGTTTTCACTTATATTACTCAAAATTCATCTATGAGATGCTCTGACTTCCTTTATATGTGAATTGACTATGTATACTCATGTTTTATTTGTGCGTTTCCTACTTCTAGAAACTCTGAACAACGTCAACTTCCATGTCAAGTAACTAACTGAATGACTGAAATTTTTGACTCCATAAGCCAATGCCTACATACTGATATTATTTTCAATCTACACTCATCAGGTTGGAGATGTTATCTCAAAAGACTATTTGATTGTAAAGCTGTTGGATTTTATGCTATATACAGTAACAACACAACTTTTCTTGACCTGATATTTTTATTATATTTCAATGAGTTTTTGTCCTATATTTTGAAAGGTTTTCTTCAATGTCTTAATGCTTATTACTCAGAACTCATGATTTTTCATGCTCTGACTTCCTTTAAGTATTAAGCCATGATCTATCTCTCTTAATAGTTTTCTTCCAATGTCTTGATGTCTCATTACTCAAAATTCATGTATCATATGCTCTGACTTCCTTTGAACCTCAAGCTATTGAAAACCTCCTATATGTCTTGCTCTTTCATTGAAATATTTACAAGCCTCAGCTTCCACAAGGAAAGCCTTGTTATTGAGATACCTTTCACTGAATCCATAGCCCAATGGTATTAAGCTCTGATCTTTTCAACCTACATTCATCATAACCAGTTTATTTCCTAAATAGAGTTAGCCATCTATACCTTTATTTCATATCATTAACCCTTGAGAGAGCCCTCTCAGATTGAGGAGGCTAAGTCTCAGTCACAAGATTGGTTTTAAATAGTTACACTGAAGTTGTTTGATCAATAGCCAATCAGGTACGATTTTGGTGATAAGATTTTGGTGCGTCTTTCGGTAGTCTGAAGATATACATCTCCCGAAAATAATGATGCTGAACTCTTGAAGGTAGAAGGAGCTCAGAATATGTTCGAGGCTGCAACTACCTTGGCGACTCCATTATCAAAGAATTCAAAATTCATAGATTCATGGTGATTCCACTGGACATATGAAGAGCTCAGATGTTGCCATTCTTGTTTCAAGGAATGCATGTATAGATTTTTCAGGAATTCATGGTTTCCCAAATCATTTTCCCAAGGATGCATATCTTTTAAGGAATGGTCCAAAATTCAATGGAGAAGATTTGAGTTTGACTTCGAAACATATATCAGATTTTTGTGACTTTACTGAGCTTCTTAGAGTCAAACATGAAGATGTTTGCATCATATTGTTCTATGATTCATTTCAAGGAAAATGTAAATAGTGGATTGAAAGCTTTCTTGTCAGATCTATTAAATCATTTGCAGATTTTTGGCTTATGTTTTTAGAAGAATGGATAGACAGAACAAAGTTGGTGGTGGACTCTCCTTCAATTCAAGGCTTTAAACAATGGAATGATGATCATAATAATGAGGAAGTAGATGAAAAAATTTCTTTGTCCTCGTCTTCTTTTCTGAAATCATTTGAGTGCAAGTCAAAAGATAAGATTCAATTTTTGGATGAAGTTGCTAAGAACATTGAGAAAGACATTGAAGTTTTACAAGGTCAAATTCAATCATATAGTCTTCATGATCATGATCATTCTTTTCAAAAGATTTCCATGCCATAACACAAAGAGAGGGTGTTGCTTCCTTTCTCTTTTGAGATTGAGGAAGAATACACTGTTTTTGAAAATCAGTTTGAATAATAGTTTGATAGCACACAACTGAAATCTTGTGTGGCTAAGAAAAATATACATGAGTTGTCCAAAGCTGTAGAATGTCATGAGAAGCATCAAATAGATCATGTCTTAGTTGATCCTAGAGCTGAATACATGGAAAATTTCTATAGTCCATATTTTCAATTATATTTTCATTATGAGGATCAGATCTATTTTATGTTGCCTTGGTAATTTCAGTATTATGCTTACTGTTGGTTCAAGTGCAGTCAACAGGTTCAAGTGTCAGATCAGATCAATGAATGGCTTCATTGGAAGTTTCATGTTGCTTGAGTTAAAAATGGATATTGCAGCTATTAGGGTAGGTAGGAGTGTGCGAATAAGCTCAAAGTTGACTAAGCATCTTTTCAGTAGGTACAGATTTGGTTCTTTTGCAGTGATAATCAAGCTTGAGCCCGAGGTGAAGGCCATAAGAGCTTGGTGAAGTTTTCATAAATTTCAGAGTTTTATTTCCTAGAAGACAGATAGCAGCACTGGAACTATTGGTTCTTTGGTGTACCACAGTGGCACACCATCCCAAGTGGAGCCACTATTATCACTCATAAAAATGAAGCATCATTTGAAAAAGTCCTAGAGGTTCATGTGTCAATTTTAGGGTCATATAATTCATTTCTTATTACTTGGTCAGGGGAAATTTTGAATTTTTCTTGTTTAAATCTTACCGTAAGGTCTAAACCCACTCACTTTAAAAATCCCTCATGTCACATCACTCATCATTTTCTAGCTGATTTCAATTCTCAAGAATTTTGTACCAAAAATTCCATTTTAGCCAAGAATCCCTACTTTCGTAGTGCATTCAATGTAAACTAGGAAAAAAACGCTACAAAACAGGTTAATAGTTTCGTAGCGAATGTGAAGCATTTCTCTGTTTTCTGGTTTGGAGCAATCAACTTCAAAGGCACTTTATGAGAAACTAAAAATGAATTTTGGAAATATGAAAGAGTTTTTTCTTCATAGCAGACCTAACTACAAAAACCTTTCTCATTTTATTCAAATTCAATAGGAGGTGGCAGAAATTGATAAATTAAAATGCGCTACGAAACTATTGTTACTAAACTATCCTTTACATGACTATTTAGAAGTCAACTTCAAGTTCAATTTCTGGCCAAACTAAATAGTTTTTTAGAATTATTAAATAGGTTTGTCTTCATAATAGACCTAGCTACAAAAACCTCTCTCAATTTTCTCATAGGTGTTATCAGTTGGGAGATACAAGGATTTCATTGAAGCCCTATTTTCAGAAACAGAGTTTTCTTGTTTTACACATGTTTTGAAAATGCAGTTTCTGGACAAAAAGAGATGTATTTAAAAAAACCAAGAGAGGTTTTATTAAAGACATAATAGCCTACAAAAACCTCATTTAGGTTCTCAAAATAAATCATGTATTAGGAGATATAGGCTCTTTTCCAAGACTATTTTCAGGGAAAAACAGGAAAAATCTGCAAGGATGTCTTAAATAATGAAGAAGAAATGTCTCAAGGAAACTAAAGTGAAGTTGTTTTATGGTTTGTGGATGATTAAGACAGGTTATATTATAAGTTTTTGGGCAACCACAATTTTCATTTGACACATTTATGAAAAAACCTGCATACTCGGCAGTTTCGAAGCGCCTCCAAGCTTAAAAAGCAAAAAAGCACTACGAAACTGTTGTAGCTGTCTTTTTTGCTTCTTTTGATCAGTATTTAAGTTGTTAAAGGCTGATTTAAGAGTATAAATTTCTATGAAATATGTATTTAAGGGTGATTAAAATGATGCAAGAGGAAAGATTCAAGTTTTTGGAGGACAAAGGATTGTAATGGAAGCGCTACGAAACTGTTGTATTTTCATAGCGCAATACATTACATCCTTTTGAGTAGTTTTTGAAGTAGTTTTAGATAGATGGAGGATATGAAAGAGTTATGGAACATTTTAAGCCAACATTCAACAGCCAAGGACTATGAAATGAAGATTAAATGGTAGTCGGAATGTTCAAAGAAGGAAAAAGATCCTTTGCCTAAAAAGCAGGGTTTTGTTTCCTATTTTTGTGGAGGTCAGCTAAGTGGTCATGATGAACTGAATGCCATTATCCAAATTCAACCATGTGATGATACACTTGTAAATGATGTAATTTCTTTAAGTATATAAGGTTTTTAAAGATAACAATGAAGAGTTTTAATCCTAGTTGAAATAGGACCATCAAGTAGGATAAGTGTATGCTTGTCATAAATTTGACGTTTTATGGTTATGCAACGTGTCAGTAGGAAAAAATTCGATGTATCTAGGCTAGAGGCAGACCATATGATTATGTAACATGTCTATTAAAGGCCATTGGGTCGAATTAGCAAAGGGTTGGAAGATTTTTGGCAAAATAGCAGCTTATTGTAATGGACTGTTTCAGCTAATACAGAGATCTGTTACTTGAACAACTTGAGATTCTGAAGGAGTTTTTAGTGCTTTCCTATTCTATTTGTACCTCTTATGTATCTCACTTGCAGTGGTTTTCACTTATATTACTCAGAATTCATCTATGAGATTCGCTAACTTCCTTTATATATGAATTGGTTGTGTATACTCGTGTTTTATTTATGTGTGTCCTACTTCTAGAAACTCTGAACAGCCTCAACTTCCATGTCAAGTAACTCATTGAATCATTGAAATTTTTGACTCCATAAGCCAATGCCTACATACTGATATTATTTTCAATCTACACTCATCAGGTTGGAGATGTTATCTCAGAAGACTATTTGATTGTAAAGCTATTGGAGTTTATGTTATATACAGTAACAACACAACTTTACTTCACCTAAGATTCTTATTATATTTCAATGATTTTTTGTCGTATATTTTGAAAGGTTTTCTTCAATGTATTAATGCTTATTACTCATAACTCATGATTGTTCATGCTCTGACTTCCTTTAAGTATTAAGCCATGATTTATCTCTCTTAATAGTTTTCTTCCAATGTCTTGATGTCTCATTACTCAGAATTTGCATATCATATGCTCTGACTTCCTTTGAACCTCAAGCTATTGAAAACCTCCTGTATGTCTTGCTCTTTCATTGAAATATTTACAAGCCTCAGCTTCCACAAGGAAAGCCTTGTTATTGAGATCCCTTTCACTAACTCCATAGCCCAATGGTATTGAGCTTTGATCTTTTCAACCTACATTCTCATAACCAGTTTATTTCCTAAATAGAGTTAGCCATCTATATCTTTATTCCATATCATTAACCCTTGAGAGAGCCCTTTCAAATTGAGGAGGCTAAGCCTCAGTCACAAGATTGGTTTGAAATAGTTACACTGAATTTGTCTGATCAGTAGCCAATCAAGTACGATTTTGGTGATAACAATGCCCTTCCATGGTTATTGATGAAGCAACAAATCAAGGATGTTAAATTGGTTATTGAAAAAAATAAATTTCCCACTAGGTTTTCTTCAAACATAAAGAATATCGTAACAAAGAAAGGTGAACTAGATGGGGTAAAGACTCATGATTGGAATAAATTCATTAAGGTAATTATTTTGGTGTATATATTTTTACATTAATAGTGAAACATCTTCTTAGTGTTTTTGTTTTATACTTATTTCAGAAGAAATAATCATTAATTATTTTTTTGGATACAGTATGTTCTATCTCTATCTCTCCCCGAAAACTTTGACAACAATGCCAAACAAGTTATATATGATCTTTGCAAATACATAAGGTAAGTGGCGATTTATATGAAAAGTATAATTTGTTTAATAATTTGTTGTACATTAACTTATATTTGACTACGTGTGTTTTACTTGTAATGTACAATATATCTTATTGTTGAAACTTATGATTTTCTTGTTTCATTTGTAGATGGTTTTCATCTAAAGAAATCGATAAAGAAGATATAAAGTATTGGAGGAAACAAATTCCTCATCTAATGTGTGAAATGCAAAAGTATCTACCTCCAACATTTTTCAATGCACAATAACACTACCTCATACACCAAATTGAGAAGATTGAAAAGTGTGGGCCTATACACACAAGATCAACATCGATGGTTGAGAGGCACTTGAACTCTTTGAAGGCTTTGGTTAGAAAAAGAGCACGTCCTGAGAGTTATATGGTAGATGGATATATGGTATATCAAACCATGGTTTATATTAGTCAATATAGTCCGACAATAGGAAAAAGTATCAATGTATTGGATCGCACTTGGGATGTCAACTCGTGAACAAATTTGAAGGGGAGAACCTATCGAGGAAAGGTATAATGAGGAAAGTGAGATGTAACTATACAGTGGAGATTTATAGTACATTTGATTTTTTTTTTAATGTATATCATACTTATTTAGTTTTTAGTCTCCATTCAAAATCCAATATTATAGTGCTATGATATGTTAACTAATTATATATATGCATGTGAACTGTTTTATTTTAATACGGCCAATCGAGAGTGGGATGCAATACATTTATACATTGCAAACAATGTTGATTGGATGAAGGTATGGATTGAGTGATGCAAACAAGCTAATAATGGTAGGTTATCATGGGTATGTATACATTGGTCAAAGAGGCATAACATAGTGGAGATACCAATCTTACACAGAGAGAAATTGATTTAGCACATGGTTTAGTACATTACTAGGCAAGCATATAATTCACCTATACTACTTATTTTTTTTAAATTATATTGATGCATATGGCATTCTTTTTTATTAATTTGCAAAATTTCCAAGTATAAATATGTTTATCAAATAATGGCAATGTATTTTTTACGTGTTTTGCATATTGCAGTTAAAACACTGCAATGCAATGTGGTGTAATGGCTGCAAATTTCACATAAAAAGGTTGGATGAAAAGAGGAAAACTTCATATAGTGGGATAACTACAGTATTTTAGGTAGAGAACGTTGCATCTAGAGGGGACAAATATCCATAAGTATCTACAAATTGATACTATGGGTACCTGGATGATATACTTGATGTGACTTTAAATCCTTCAAATTAGTTGTGTTCGATGTCAAATGGTATAGGCTATGAATCAATGAATGTGATCCCCATAGAAATGTTATTCAACATGCTAACGGATTTACCAAGTTTAATATAAGGAATGTTGAGCCTGGCTCATAGCCCTATGTTCTTCCAAGCCAATGCGAACAAGTATTTTACTTAGAGGTTCCAGGTAAACCAGGTTGGTCCTATGCTGTTAGATATGATCCAAGAGGAAGGTTGGTAAAGTATAATGTAGTGGAAGAAGATGATATTGAAGAAGAAGATGATTTAGAGGAGCAAGGGGTTCATGCGTCAGACGAATACATTGAAGAAGTTCAAGGATATGTTAATCCAGGCAATGTTCTAGACGAACTAGATGATATTGACAATACAACAGACGAAGAACTTGAAGAGGTTGAACCAAATGTGGGAGAGGATGTTCCAGATGATGATATAGACAATGATGAACATGATGTTAACATGGAAAATCCTTTGAACATGAATTCTGAACACGATGATACGGATGATGAGTTGGAAGGAGAAGAACACTAACGATATAAAAAATTTGAAATGTATGAGGTATGTATTTATATGTTTTCAGTTGGTTTGTTATCTTTCACTTACCTTCAATAGTAAAGAACTTTGTCTAAGATATTCTTATGGAAATTTATTTTAACTTGATCTTCATATGTAAACTCATCGAGCTATAGGTGAGAGGAAACAATGCAATGGAAGAACTAGTGAATGAAAAAATTAAGCTATATATAAAATTAAACATAAATATAATTATATATATTAAATAACCAATATTAAAAATTAAAAATTAAAATTAAAATATAAAACAAAAAATTCAAAATAAAATCAAAAAACCAAAACTACTTCTAATTCTCGCGCGCTATGAATTATTCCCAACCCCACACCCTTCCCCTCAACCCATTAACTCATTGTGCGCATCGGCCTGGTCTCCCTGCACTCAAAACAAATACCCCACTGAAACACCACTCACTCAGTATCGGCACATTGCAAACACTTACTCAGCAGAGGACTCATCGCAGACGGTGACCATGAAACATCCACAGGTGACAGTGACAGTTCTTCATCCACAGGTGATGGTGCTTCATCCAGCCACTCAGCAGAGGACTCATCGCATCAGCAGACCCCACTCTATATTCAACCAATAGCCATGGTAAGTCTCATTACTTATTTAGACTGACTGTGTGGCAATTGCAACACAAAATACATGCTTATGTGTTACTGTTCAAACATATTTTTAATTTCTATTGGCAGATCTTAAATGACAGTATTATTAGATTCACTTTTTGGCTTACAAACAATGGCATAACTCACCTCTTCTTCTGTCATATGCGGTAAGAACTCTTTTCCACCAAGATTTGCAACTGTGTTCCCTTCTTGAAGAGGCAACAAAGTAGGTTGAATACCACCCATCTCAAACTTATAACAGTTCTTACTTCCATCATGCACTACTTTCTTGTCAAATTTCCAAGATATGCCTAGCAGCACATGACACACATCCACAGGCATGATATCACAAGTCGATTTGTTTTGATATCTGCCTATTTGGAAAGCCACTTCACTTTTCTCGGTAACCATAAATCGGTGTCCTTTATGCAACCATGACACCGTGTAGGGTGTTGAATGCTTGACCTTCTTAAGGTTCAGCTTTTCCACCATTTCAATGGAAACCAAATTGTCGGTGCTTCCACTACCAATAACTACTTTTCAACATTTCCCTTGGACTTTGCATGTAGTTCGAAACAAAGCTTTCCTTTGTGAAGACTCTGCCACTTTCTTCTTTGGTTTCAATAGCACCTTGTTCATGAGAAGAGATTCTCCAACCTCAGGTACATTCTCCACTATAGGAGCTTGTGCTTCTGCCTACTCTCCTTCTACAACATAGTTTCCTCTTTGCCCTCCATTCTCATTATCAGGACACTCATAGGATCGATGGCTTATTTTGTTACATTTGTAACATATGTAGACTCACTCTATGCCTCTACCTCTACCTCTACCTTGTTGGTAGGGTCTTCCACCTCTAGGCTCATATCTTTTCCATACTTGTTCTTGTTGATTAGAACAACCTTTTTCATCCTTGTAAGTTGGAGCCTTCCCTCTTCCAGTTGTTTTCCCTCTTCCTTTGGGAGATCCTTTTCCTCTACCAAAGGTTTGTTTCCTAACTATCTTTTCTTTTGCTCTTAAAGCATACCGATAGAACCCCTCCATGGTGCTAGGAGATAACATGCTAGTATCCTCTTGAATTTCCATCCTTAATCCATTGATGTACCCAGTTGTCTTTTCAGAGTTATCTTCTATATAACCTACTCTCAATTTAACCATATATAACTCTTCTATATTCTCTCTGACAGTCATCAACCTTTGTCTGAGGTTCTACATATGTTTGTAACGATTCAGATGATAATCCTTGGGTAATAATTTTCTTCTTGTTATCCATGATAACAATTAGGTTAGTATAGGTTGGTCTTAAGTTAATTAGGTTGGGTCAATTATGTTTGAATAAGGTATTTGAAATTTAAATTTTCAAAAAAATGCACATGTAAGGGGTCTTGAAAGTATTTTTTCGTGTGAATAGCTATGGAATGACAACAACCCCCCCCCCCCCCACCCCACACCCTTTATGTATTTATAAAAAGAAAAACTGGGTACCCTCATATTTTTAATTTTTTTCATGTCTAAATCGTTGTATTTAATTTTTCTCACAACTATTTATTTGAGTGTTAAAACATTTATATTGTTTTAATTTTCATACACACACACACACACCTTCTTATATAATGTTGGGATCCTAGGCTTTGTGTGGTTCTCCTTGTGCTACAAAGTTTCAAGCCCAATAGCCTATCCCCAATCGCGTGCCTTAGTAAAGCCTTTTTACATATATCGGCCCCTATTGTTTCATTATCCTAGACCCAAAAACCTAGGTGATTTCATTAAATCTGCATCACAAACCATTCAAGGTCCATGTTTCCAGGGTTCTGATGAAGTTTGTTAATTGTAGTGACTTTTCCCAATAAACTACCAACAATATTGTCGTCTCAATCCCTGGGTCCCCAGGCCATTCTTGTAATTTAATTTCACATATATTTTAGGGTTGTAGGCTAGGGATTACAGTGCTAATCCCCAATTGGCTTAACTTAAACCTTAATTAAGAAAATATTCATGATCAACAAGGTAACAGCTCGCCTGTGAATCTTGCATTTGAATTTTAATCTTTTCATAGCGTAAATGTTCGATATTATGAAGCATAATCAAGATTTTCTCTCATGTAATTGCAATTAAGGATTCATAATATAATTATGTAGCTTCATAAAAGCACATTCACTCACTAAAATATTACATTAGTTTGCTCAATTTTTCTTGTTTCTTTCATTTTTTCTCATAGGTCCCTGCACATAACACATGCTTCTACAACTAATACAATGAGGTAGAAAGCAAAGAAGGCATAAAATCCTAGGTAGAAAGGATGCCCAAAGTGTTGAATTGAAAACGAAAATGAAAATCCTGAGTAATAGTCTAATAAATGTAGAAATATTCAAGGAAGTTGAACAGGGAAATGACCAACTCTTAAATGCTCAAGTTATATTTTTTGAATATTTAAGCATGGTACAAGCCCAACAAGACATAATTGATAACTCTTGGATGATGCATGTTGTTTGATCTAGGAGGATCTTGCATCAATGCAGATCGATAGTGAAGATCATTTCAGTATTCAATTCTTCATTTTCTCCAGTTTTTCCGATGAGAAAGTCTTCAATTTCGTCGGTGATGGTTAAATTTCATGGTGTAATGATGTGGTTCATGGTTCAATTATTTCATGGTGGTTATATGGTCAAGATTCTATGCTAAGGTGTCAAAAACCTAAGCTAAGGTTATGGAATGAAATCCTAATCCTAAGGTCCAAAAACATACCTAGCACAAATGTAATGTCATGTGGTGGAGACCTAAGCTAAGCCAAAGTGCTAAATTTAAATACCTAGCGCACATCCTATGTAATGGTGAAAAACTAGGTTGCATACCTATTTTATAAAATCATATTACAATGTTAAAATCTATATATTAAACCCTTTCGGGCTATGTCAAAACATTACAAACCAGTTAATATAACAGTCAGACTTAAACACATTCAAACCATGGAGCTTGACCGCATGGATAAGAAGATCTTCGGGTGTACATGTGAATGCAGTGGAATGTTAGAAATTAACCGTGCAATTTTGTTGGACCTAGCCACTGGTTTAAACGCCAGATAGTTGTCACATGGGACAGTTATATCGACCGCCCAAAACCATCAGAGGCTAACCACCAGGTGGCAATCAGCGATTAGACCGCAACGCAGTCACATGCAGACAGTCAGTTGTTTCTCCATGGTTTACAAACCATCGCGGTTTGAATTTATTATAAATTTTGTTTTGGGTTTTTTATTAAATATGTGTAATTGTAATTTAAACCACCTTGAACCTAATCTCCTAGGTGTTTCATTCACATATGATCGAGAACCTCCAGCATTTATTTGTAAAACTAAATTTCCATATTTGGCCTAAAGGAGTTCGAAGATTGAACCTGCATAACACTATAAAACCACCTTTGCACAGGATGGAAAGAGAGAGAGTGATTTCGAAGGCTTGCATTTAGATTCTGGAAGAGAGAGGAAATTTGGTTTTCAGTGTTTCTTGGTCGTCTAGAGGCAGAATTGGGAACCGAGACAGGCATTGGAAAGTTAGGAGAGAGAGATTTCTGTTGACAGTGACTAGAGGTGCATGTGAGCACGTTCATTCTAGTATTTTTTCTGTGTAAATACTTCCTTGGATCCATCCTTAATAAAACAGACGCCCATCTTGAAAGCGGACCCGAAGACGTAGTCTACCAGGGACGAACTCTGTAATCAATGTTTGTTGTCTTCGATCTCTGTTATTTGCTAAAATTTCATATTTAATATGCTTCTTAAGTTCTGTTTTAAGTCGTTAAAACATTTTCTTTCCTTCAGTCTTCCACGCTAAGAAATCAAGTTAACAATCAATTCATTGTTGGAAAATAATTAGTTCTACTTCAGTATTAGATCAGATCTATTTCAGATAATTTTTCCTTGGGAGACAATATCTGGCTATTAGGAGATCAATGCCCAAGACATTCATTGTCACTTATAATTAAAATTGTTTGTTTTCCCTTCATGTGGTAACCCCATAATTATAAATTAACCCCCGTTAATATTTATTGATAACATAACTCTTCAAAGTGCCATTAAATGATAAATGTGCATGAATAGGAGAAGATGAAATGATATTGAAAACCATTAAGCATATGTTGTAAATCACATAAATATTATCTCTGGTTTAGAAGAAAACTATTGCAAGAAATGACTTCAAAATAAAGGAGCGCATCATTAAGGAAATTTAATCTAACTCACAGATGTAAATTAGACACCAGTAGTTTCATTATTTTACTCCAACGGAAGAAACATACATAATATGGAACAGGAGGAACTCAACACATTCATAAATTTCTAGAAAATTCTCTGAATAGATTTATTAATTCCACAAAGAAAAAGTACAAAATTGGAAAAACTTCTGAGGCCCAAAGTTTGGAACCTCCTTTCTTCTTTGAAAGAGTCTTAAACATTATTACAAAAGGGACAGTTATGGAATTTCCAACTTCCCAAACTATTTTCTTCGATCATTACAATAAAATTAGAAAATAAAAACATATGCAGTAAAACAAAGTAAAGTAAATGTGAAACATCATTCGATCATGAGGTGGCAACGACCTGAGATCCTGGAATGGAAGAAGTTCCTGTGTCTACATCATTTTCTTGTGGGGACATCCATTCTTTGCATTTTATCCATAGGTCTCCATTCGGGCTAGGACAATTTGCAATCTTGACATGCGCAATTATAAAATTTGTGATCCTAGAATACGAGGGTATTTGTGAAAAAAAAGTTTTCATCATCCATAATAACTGAAAGTATTTATGCAGAAAATTCACGATTGTGGCTCCCTTCAGTATAACAGTCTTTTCATGTGTGTTTCTGATTTCACTCTTCGCCTCAACCAGCAATGTTTCAAATCTCTCCCAAGGAAGAAGATTTCCTTGTTGGTCCCAACGGGATGGAAAACCAGCTCTGGTTCTTTTATCAAACAACAAAAATTGAACCTTAACACTGCTTCTTTGACTTCCTTCTACTTTTTTCTGTATTCTTCCTATATGAATTCTTGATGATCATCTTGTTAAACTCTAGCACACATCGAGTCATGTCTTCAATCCCAAAATTATTCAAACCTTGAGTAGTTTTAGAATTAATTAATCTCTTGGCATATGAGGCCTTGTTTTGCAACTTCTCTTTATTGGAAACAATGACATATTCCAAATAGTCTTTTTTCCCCAATAATGATCAGCAAATCCCATATTTTCTTGACAACATCAATAATTTCATTCCAAATAATCTCCCTGGCTTGAATAAGGGATACATTGCCTTCACTTTCTCCTTTAGCTCTTTGATATCCTGATAGAAATTCTGATTGTCCTACCTATATTTTTCTGCATTGTCCTTGGTCATATGCAACTCATTATTTGTAACATTGAGCACTTCATAAGCTCCTTCCAACTCCCTCTAATATTTCTTTAAATCAATTTCTACCGATCTTAACTCAGTTGAGACTTGAGTTAATTGGGCAGTAGGGTATTTTGAATTAGATGAAACAACTATTGTACAAACATGAGAATCAATTTGTTTCTGCAACATCTCACATGTCTCATTCGGTAATGCAATTTATTTATCCTTGGCCAATAGAGCTTGCAACAACTGCTCTTTCTTTGTCTCCACCTGGGCTACTTCAGTAGCCATGCGATGCTCACCTATTGGAAGCTTCAGCTTCTTCTTCAAACTCTGAATTTTAGATTCAACAGACTAAAATAGTGTCTGAATTTTTGTTCTGTCTTTAGGATCAACACCAAATTTAACAATTATTTTCTTCAATTACTCATTCTGCGTGGAATAAGCTCGAGTTAGCTTTTTCCAACTTCAATTATCTCATCACTTTACTTAAAATGTTTTCATCTTTAGCAGCAGCTGAAGTAGTCTTGTTCAAATCATTAAAGATTAATTTTCATGTTTGCATATGTAAATTAATCTTGTCAAGAAGAGGAATTTTCTTGGCATCTAATGTTAAATTAACAGTTTTGAAAGAAGAAATAGAAGTCACATTCATATCTAAAGGGTGAGAGAAAGTTATCTTCAACTAATCCCTATCTAATTCAATTGCTATCAGTATTCTTGTCTGCTCAAGAGAAATTTGAGCCTCAAACTAAGACTCAATGTTTTTTTCTTATCTTCTTATTTCTTTCTTTAGTCTGTGAGAAAACTTTCTTAATGTTTGACAGGGAGTCATGACTTGAACTCTTCGGAAGAGGAGATGAGGGAGTGCAAGAGATATATCCCAATTACAAAAAATATGCAAGCAAAGTTGAATAGTTTCCCTCTTCCATGGCCTTTCCTTTCTTGGCTTCATTTATTATATCACTTTCCAAATCAATTGTTGGGTGTGGACCCTGATTATCTTATTTTTTTGTATCACAGTGTTGGACCCCTGTACCTTAATGGGGTAGCAATGTCATCCGTAATTAAACGCTGCCTGGGGGGTCCAGGGGGGGTAGCTACGACTTTATGGAGCCCCTCCTGGCGGGGGGTTTTGGGGGCAGCGCCCCCAAAGCTAAAAACAGATGTAAAATTGCCTTGTAAAAGTATAGTAATTTCTAGTCAATCTGGGTCGTTCATTAGGCGGATGATCTGACGGTAGAAGTTATGTTTTGTTTAGGGTTTTTTGCCTAGAAGGAAACCCCTCGCTTTGTATGAAGGTATTTTATTGCGGCTGTGTATTGAATGTGTATTCTCAAAGCGAGAAATAGATAGGGATACTATGAGAGAGAACAGAGGATATTACAATGGATCTGTTGTATGTTGTGTCTCTTCATTTTGCTGGATAATAGAAAGGATGGATTGGTTATTCGAGGTGGACGTAGCCCAAACTGGGTGAACCATGTATATATGTGTCTCTTTGGTTTTATGTGTTTTGTGTGCTTGTATTTTCTGCATATTTTATGTGTTTCATTTCTCTGTAATATATAATTTTCTAACAATCAATTACTTCCTATCTTCCTCTTTTAAGACCCTTTTCAGTAGGGTGAGGAATTTCCACCTCCATCTACTCAGACGCGGAATTTTTTCCTCCATTGTCCAGCTTCTCCATCTTTGTCCTTGATTCATGAACAAATTCATAATAACTATTTTCCACTCTACGATTTGAAATCACATGGTATGGGTCAGAAGCCCATTTCCCCGCCAATGAAAAATGTATTTCAACCAACATTTTGTGAGCAACTTCTAGGACACGTCTGGTGTTTACAATGAATGGCCCTACTGTCCTAGGTAGCTTAAACATATGACCTTTATTCACTAGAACGAAATGGACTTGATCAACATTAAGACCTCGGAAGAGAGAGGAATAACTTGCTCCGAGTTTTTTTAATAATCCAAAGTTTCAGACTTCTTAAGTGAGTCCATCATTAGGGGTAAACACCAAATATTATTTGAAAATATTTGTGAGGATTAGGGCCAAGGAATAATTGTATAAATATTAATTAATGAGGAGAAAATTATTTTGGTCGGTTGGAAGAAAAAAAAATATTTACTTTAATTTTATTTATTTTTTTTAATTTTTTTAATTTTTTTTATTTTTTTTCTACTATTTATGAATGATGGCCTTAACATCAGCAATACTTGGAAACCCTTAATATATCATACCACTCATGACATCAAAATTAAAAATAATAAATCCTAAATGTAATAATTAGTCTCAAGCATTTTCTTAATTTCTACCTTAACCAATAATATAGCCCCTCTTTTTACTAATTTCATATTTTTTAATAAAATAATTTTTAACAATCTTATTAAAATTATATTTCAATAATCCCTCTTTAAAAAATTAAAATAAAATAAAACAAACTAAAATAAAATAGATAAAGAAATAAATAAATAAAAATTAAGTAAATTAAATTAAATAAAAAAAATTCTTCCAACCGACCAAAATAATTTTCTCCTCATTAATTACTATTTATATAATTATTCCTTTGCCCTATTTCTCACAAATATTTTCAAAGAATATTTGGCATTTACCCTTGATGATGGACTCACTTAAGAAGTCTGAAACATTGGGTTATTAAAAAAAAAAAACTCGAAACAGGTTATTCCTCTCTCTTCTGAAATCTATCTCACCTGTATGGACTCTCTTTTTAAAAATATTAAGACCTTTCCTGATGAAATCCAAGGCAAACAATCTCATGGGAAAAAAAATAGGCAATCTAAAATGTTCTATATCAGCTCCAAATAATCGAATTTCAGTATGTTCCTTATGAGAAAACCAATCTCCATATATCACATCTTTACTCAACTTCAAAATGGACTGAGCTTCAAGAAATAATCTAGGTGCGACCCCTCCATTTAAAATTGCATTTACTATAGGAAGGAAAGAAGAGGTGAATTCAAGCAGTCCTTCATTTCTTGCCTCTTTTCTCACCAGGTCTGTCCAAAATACCATTGACTACTTATTCTTATTTACATCGACAATGTTCAGCCCCAACTAAGTAAAGTTATCCATATTACTGTAAAGAAATAAATATGTGACCAAAGAAGGAAACCTAAAACTGTCAGTGATTGACAAGCTCATAAATTGATTATTGATAACATTCTCTAGATAACTGGGAATATCCAAAATTACCCTAGGCTTCATCATCAAAGCAAACACTCCTAGAATTGACTTATCTACCACCATGGAATCTTCCCTCCCTAGGACTTTGGCCAAAATTTAAATAGTTGGTCGTACATCTTCAACAAAGATATTCAAAGGAAAATTGTTTGACACCGAGGAGAATTTTTCTTTTCCAGGGAGGAAATAAAATACAATTTGGGTAAATTCAAGCCTTGACAATTCTTGAAAATATGAAGAGAGGGATTCATCAATGAAACTCACATAAGACTCTGCAGAGGGATAGCAAAAATATTTCCTTATCAATTGAGCTGACACCTGGAAAACATTTTCCCCCAACTGGTTCATGACAAAGCATTTCTGAGGGTAGATGGAGGAAACCGACCAATGAATAAACTCAGGAAATAGGTAGGTCTAGGGAAAAAACATTGACAGGTCTCTAGACTTAATCAAAGTAGAGTAAATTGTGGACATTGCCTTTTTTAGAACAACATGTTGATAAAAGAGAGGGTGTTCAACTGTGTAGACAGTATCCACAATTTCACATTCTTTGTCCATTAGTGGGATATGAGTGGAAGACCAGGCAATGGTAGCTTTATTCATCATTTTGAAAAATTGTACGACAATAGTTACATGGGTTACCTACTTGCATCGAAATGGTTGCCGATTTGGACACTAGCACAAGAATTTGGAGACTTTATAGGTTCGGGAGGCAAACGTGCATGAAAATGAGGAAAAACCTCCTTTTATAACAAAGGAAAATGAATGGGTGGGAGAAAAACATACGGAAATGAATTAAATGTTGAAGTGATTGACAGACAGTTGTGGGTGATGTGGAGGATGATGTGGAGAGTGACGTGGAAGGTGACCTGACTAGATTGTTGTCATTGTGGGGTATGCCAACTGTCATCAGGTTGTCGTCAATGCAGAGGGACTCCGTAGTACGGGCTTGATCACAGGGCAGTGGCCCCACAAAATATCTCGGCTACACATTCTGTTCAACCGGCGGGGGTCAAAGATTCCAGCGGAGGCACCCCACTGGCTAACTTCCGACTACTTTGTGACTTTGCTCACACTCCATAATGGGAAAAATTTTCAAATGGCGGCATCCAAGAAATGAAGCGCTCATCATTTAACCCAATGCGCCAAAAAGTGGTCCCGCTATCTGACACATAACTTCAAAAATTGCATAGTGCCGCTTTTTTTTCAAAATTTAATTTTATGCATATATTTTTTTTTAGAATTTTCAAAGTAGCTAATATCCTATGTACAAAATACAAGAAATTTAAAACTAGACACAACAAGGTAATAGATAAATTTTTTGAAAGGAGAAGGATGAAAGAATGTTTATTACAGTTATTCTCTTAGCAAGCCACAACTAAAACATCTACATCAAGAATCCCCAAAGCATCAGTTGCTAAGATAATAAGAAGAAAAACTTCCCTAAAAAAAATTTAAAATGAATTTACAACAATCTAAATATATGATCAGGGAAATTGAGTAATATTGTTCTCAGTTAACTGATTCATTGCTCCAAATTATACAAGAATTTGACATGTCTAATGCACCATTCCGAGAGTATTCCAATAAAGCAGATGTTTTAAACAATGATGTGTTAAGTCACTGGAGTGATATACAAAAAGATATTGGAAAATTAGAAAGATATAACTTAGAAGTAATTTCCAATTTCTTTGCCAAACCACATAGAAACTGCGTCATGGTCAAAGAGACAATACCCATAATAGCATAACGATCACTATTCTTAGAAGACAGGATATACACAGGCCAAATTAGTATGCTCTTTGACCAACCATAGTATACTTCTCACATCTTGAGCATACATGGGTAATGGAAATCCTTCCCGAAAGCTTATAGTTCAACCATTCTAATAAATAATTCATCAAACTTGTTGGAGATCAGAAACAATTATCTTTTAATTTTCTATTTTTAATTTTATTGTAACAAAACTAGGATAGACACTTGAAGTTAAGAGGCTTATTTAAAGAATCGTCATAGATTGTATTATGAGTTCTAATTTTTTGGAAGAAGTAGACACTTTGAACAATTTTAAAGTTTATTTTGGAAAAATACCTTGAACCACTTCATATTTTCAAGTTGTTTTTTATCAACTAAATATGGTATTTTTTTATAAGTTTCCTTGTCCTCTTTTAGTGAAACCGAAATATCAATACTTTTGCTTGATATAATCGATAACTTGTATAATCTATTAGTTATTGTTAACAAGTTATTTCATTTGATTATTAGAATGATTAAGTGAATGATACATGTATGAATGTTGTGAATGTAGTCGATTCAATTAACTATTTATTTAATTTTACATCATTTGCATTCTAGTTTATTTATGTTGTCAGTCTAAAGATATAAATCTTAGGCTTATTGCTAATCTTTCTGAATTCATGCATGATAATAATAATAATCCTAGGATATAGAAGAGTAATAATAGTTCAGTGTATATTTTCTTTTGAATATATATATAATTTCAACCTTTAGTTTACAACAATTTTTCCAAAATCTCTTTTGGAACCTCATTCATTAGAATATTCTTTTAGGATTTCTCCATATGTTGGAGCAATGTATTTAGGAGGAATTGGGGTACATAGTGAGAATCACCATCCAAGATGGATATAATATGGGTCATTTCAAGGGAAAATCTATTTCACTATTTCAGGCCAAGCATGACAGAAAAATCTTGATCCTGAAAGAGGCTATAGTGGAGGACAAGCCACAACTCGCCAAAAAATTCTCCACGTTGTTAAAGAAAGAGTATGTCTCACTCTTGGATTCAGAGGATATTTCCAGAGGTGGTTGGTAAATAGATAGTGGTTCCATATGCCATATTACAAGGGAGTGTGATCTATTTCATCCACCTAGCTCAGTAGCTACTTGATGCTTGGTGAGGTGTGGGATCCACACTGAAGGAATAGTTCATACAAGAGAGTGTTCAATTATATTTGAGTTAGAATTGGGATGGACTGTAGCCTTTCATCATGTTCTATATGTTCCTTATCTAAGAGTGAATGTGCTCTATGTTTCATCCTTGGAGGATCAAGGCTATACAATTGAGTTTAGAGGAGATTCAATACAGTTATGGCCAGAGGGAGTTTTGTATGCTAAGGACTCCATCATACTGGGGATTATAGAGGGAAAATTGTATCGATTATGGGGTTGACCTATAGTTCGAGAGGGACATAGAGATAGTTATGCAGCACTTTTGAGGAGGCGGGAGGACTGCCTTAGTATACCCACTTGGTGGGAATGGACCCAGATGGAAGAGATGGGATACTCATATGACTTCAGCAGAGCTTTAGTTGGTAGCCATAGCACATATGAGGTTGAGTTTCCATATTCAAAGGGAGCAATTTTCTCCAGTTCAGAGGGAGCAGGATTTTGAAAAACTTAAGAAAAATTATTTTGAAAAACTGTCATTCTACTCTCATTGATAAAAAATGATATTAGTAATATATATAACATGTAGCTCCAAACCAATTTTCTGCATGTTGGTTTCATTATTTTTCACTTGAGAATGTCATGGTTACATCAATCCAACTCGCAAGGTGTTTATATCAAGTGTGATCAAGTTAGATATATATATGGTAGCATACGTTTTTTTAGCATGGTCACAATTTGTCTGAAGGAAATATTTATAAAACCTTAAAAAGCGAGGAGCCTACCAGTTTTAAGATCCTATCTTACATGAAAATATATATGAAGTTTTCCCTTATATTAAATCTAGGTATATAGCTGCAAATGTTGCCATTACAAAAGCATTTAATGACAAGGATACAATGTACATAATTTATTTTCAAATTTCTAATGGAAGCCACCACATACTAATGACTCAATCATACGAAGAAGGTGGATCACCATGTATTAGAGTTTACTCAAGGTCAAGTAAACACTTACTTGGCCAAGAATTATCAACTATTATTAAAAATTATCAAGTTATTTTTTAATTTCATGCTCTACCTGTGTTCTGGCCTAATGTTAATGTCGACATGCTTGATATTTAGCATGGGGAAGCGTTGGTTGTAAATTTATTTTTACAAATCCATCATATACCTAATTAGAGTATGAGTATAGGAACCATCAAGTTTCAATTTTAGGCTTGAGTCCCATAGAATGATATGCATATTCAAAGAGATTTCACTCACAACTCGTTTTCCAACAATCACAGAGCACTCACATCGATTCTCTTAGAGACATAGCGAGTTACCACAATGAGAAATATTATATTTCTTTCAAACTTGTTGAATCTCCATTTACACAACAAAATGCCAAAAGAATTTGGAGGCTGACAACCTGTCAAAAAGGGGATTGTAGATGATGGTGGGTACCCTACACTATGTTCACACCATTGATGGTTGAGAGGTGGACCAAGAATACATACAATTACCATGACTGTCATTACACCTCCTTTTTTATTTATGTTTCATATCTAGTTTATTTTCTGTTATATGATGGATGTTGGGCGGTGACTTATCTCAGATGTAAGACTCATGAACATTACTATCTTTTGGATCCTTGTCACATGTGCTACTTATGCACTATATGATGATTGTATGTTTCTATTACTTTCGCCTTTCATTTTCTTTATTTGTTTATCTCTCTCTACTACCATAGGGGTGGTCAGTGATTACACCACTTTGAAAGCACGTATATGGCATAGGAAATTATGAATATGATGACATATGTAGAACTCATGTAAACTATTTTTCTATCTTTAATAAAACAATTTTTTTTTTCTTTTGGAAAAAAAAGAGCTAACTGCTCTTCCTCTTCGAATGAGGAAAAACACAAAATTGAAATTTAGAATTTCTATCCCTAAATAATCTCTAACCAAATACCACATATTTGATCAACATGGTGACAAGGGGAAGGTACCAGCCTCAAACCAATCCATGGATGCTCCTAAGTGCTTACTGAAGAAAAAATTTATATGTCAATCAATCTGATCCAAACAGTAAAAAGGCTTCTCGTAAAATTAAACAAGAGACTCAGTTTTTTAATTACGATTGAGCCACAGACAGAAGATATAAGAGACAAAATAAAAACCATGATGACCCAAATCCGTCAACATGGGGTAAGAAACTCATTTAATTATCCCATTTCTTTATTCATGATGTTGATTTTCTCATCCTTCATAAAAGAACTCTTTATTTTACATGGTTTTTGAGGGAGTTTAATCCTCATGGTGAGACAATGGGGGTCGGCGTTGGTAGCATCACCTTTGCTCTGCTTTTGAGTGACACATTGAACACACTGACGATTAATGAAACTCCTGAACAGGGTGACACGCCATTATCTGCACCCACTTAACAATGCACAGAAGGATGTGCACATGATCCAGACCATAATACCATCACATCTAGTCAAGCAAGCTTTCCTAGCTCTACTCGTGTTACTAGCACGGGAACACTACCGATTACATTCTTGGTAGATGATGACCATGTTCCCATGAAATTAGAAAATATTTCACGTAATTAAGAAGTGTTTTACATATTAAGTATGATCTAATTGAAATTTACATGTAGAGTTTCATTTTTTTCAAGTAATGATAATATCGTTTTGTAGGAAACCATACCTTCTATATGTGCTTGAATGAGGCAGTATTGCAACTCTTTGGGCCCACCATTCGCACAAGGTGGAATTCGCAAAATTCAAAGTTGAAGGAATAACTTATCAATAGGTTGGTTGGCCTATTCGGTGATCTAAGGCTCAAGTTTTAGCTAAAAATTGAAAGTTCTTGAAATTGCTTCAAACCTGAACAACCGGATAGAGTTCATCGCCCGGATTCTAGCACAACTCATTTCATAAAAATCCGAGTTCGTATGACTGAGTTATCGTATGTTGTTCATTTTCCAAAATAGGCGAAAAAATGAGCAGAACAGGTACATTCAACATTTGCAGGAATATCCTCCAAAAATAGCCAATGACATTGTGCCAAGTGGCACCACCAAATTCGTAGATGATGACAAGGAAGTGAAATTTTTGTATTCCTAAGTCTAAGTGAAATTTTATTAAATTGGCATTTTGTTTTATATGGTGGCCAATGGGGAAGGGCCACGTGGCATGCCACATCTCCCCCATGGCAGAACAGGTTGGAAGGTCGAATGACAAGTCATATCAAATTTGGACTAAGGTTGGTCGAATTATTATTGGTGGTGGTATTATTCGGATATATATATATATATATATATATATATATATATGTTATAATGTTTTTAAACCACCAACCACAGCGAACTTAGCTAAATCTGGAGGCATACTAACCAATGTGATGAAGGACCTAGAATGGCGGATGGAAAAATTTAGCGGTGGAGGTCTTCATGACTTAGAGCAAAATTATATAGCGGCGTCAGGGCTCGAACCCCTAACCTCCCGCATGCCATATGCGCGCTCGACCATCTCTCCTATGGTGCAGTTCTTACCCATACCATATTCCGCATCTATTTGAATTGTAACCACCCGACCGTTGGGGGTTATAGGGTGCTGGCCCTGCGGGCCAACCCCCTCCCCATGTGACCGTAAGAGCATAACCAAGAGCCAGTTCAAACAAAAAACTATCGGAAATAAACTCATTTAATTAATGTTTAAGTGTGGCTTAATGATGTTAATACGTCATTAGCGTGTAAAGCACGGTTAAACTTTAATCCTATCTTATCAGCTGCTAATTCTTATTATGTTAATTAATCCTGACAATTAAACTGGCGGAATTTTTGGAGGCAGTGCCAAACTTGGCAGGAATGCCAAATTTAGAAACTTAACTGGTAGTTTCTCTAGTTTTGGAGGAGAAATTGGGGCAAATTTTTTTTTGGTAATAACTCACTCAATTTTTGACCAAAATGAGCTCAGTAAAAGTCATTCCTAGCTAATTTGCATGCTATGAACTCAATGAAGTAGGTTGCAGAGGCAGAAAAGGTGACCTTCAAGTGTTTTAGTACATTTGAATATTTTTGAAGGCGAGGGCCAACAGGTGTTGGAGTCATTTCCAGAGCATCCAAAGTCCAAGTACAGCAAAAAAATAGTCATTTTTGGAAGATTATGATGTTATAAACTCATTGGAATAGGTTCCAAGAGGTTATCAAGCTGCTAACATCAATTTGAGCACACTTGAAGCTAATACAAAGGTCACACTATGAAGCTGGACCAAGGAGATGTAGCCCAGGAGGGGTGAACTCCTTTATCAAAATTCTCTGAGTTAAGCTATGTTATATGTGCTTGATGTGTTTACTATTGCTTTTGTTCTGTCATTTAAAACTATGCTTTTTAAGCTTATGACAAACTCATAATTTCACTAAGTACATTGTTTGTCAATCACATGCTCTTAAACAAACTCATAAAGGATAAGTAAAACAATGAAAATAAACTTTTATATATGAAATGAAACTAGCACAACATTAACTAGCAAGTAATTTCAGATCAAGTTGGTATCAGAGCACAAGTTTTCTTTTTTGTGTTACTTGAATATTTTTTAATAGTGCAAATTTACTGATGCTTACTAGATTAAGATTGCAGAGAGGAGAAGGGAAGCTACTGATAGCTAGTCCAAAATTTAGGACAAGAAGGGATAAGGATGAGATAGCACAATCCTTACCCAAAGGACCACTCAAGGCAACACTTGAAGCATGAGAGGAATTAATTGCACAAGAGGTTGAAGTGGTTGAAGAGATACAAGCTGCAGAGATAAAGCTTGAATCAACAGCCAAAATGTCAGGCCATGAAGGAGCTCATGAACATTCTGAGGAAGAGGATGTCAAGAAGGAGTTCAAAGAAATGCAAAGGATAGTGAAACTTATGTATGAAGCTTTTATGGCAAAGGAAACTAGAGAAGGTTCAAAACACCCTCATAGATAAGAATCTTCAAACAGTAAAAAGGAGGAATAGAGGAGCTCAAAAACTAGTGGTGGAAAACCACCTCCTTCTCCACCATCATCATCATCTTCATCCTCATCAGCATATTCATCTTCCAAATCCACTACAAAAACTCATACCCATACTCATTACAAGATCCCAAAAGGTAAGACTCAGTTACTGAATTTGGACATCAAATTTGAGCTTCCTACATATAATGGAGAAGTTAATGCTAAAAAACTAGATAATTGGATTCGTCAATTAGAAGTTTATTGTAGAATTCAAAATCTACAAGAAGATGATATTAAAATCCAATTGGCTTCATTAAGGCTAGAAGGAGCAGCATTAGTTTGGTGGGAGGAAAAGACACAAGAGGAAATGCACATCCATGGTAAGATTTCCATTACTTGGGTCGAATTCATTTCTTCCATTAAAAGACAATTCTATCCATTAGCCTATATGCAGAAAGCAATAATGAGTTGGAAAAAATTTAGACAGCTTAAAGGTCAAATTATCCAAGAGTATACATAAGAGTTTAGGAAAAGGGCTTTATTACTTGGAGTAGACTTGAATTCACAAGACACACTCTTGAAGTATATAGGAGGTCTACATTCCTACTTAAAACACATTATTCTCATGTTTAACCCAAAAAACTTAGATGAAGTATGTGTGCAAGCCATGCATCTTGAAGCAAGGAGTAAAAACATTTATGAAGAGGGTAGTAAGAAGAAACCATTCAAGGGTAAGGGAAAAGAGAAAGGAGGAAAATGGAAGGGAAAGAAGAATGCAAGTGTGAAGCAAGAAGGGCAGAAGATAACATGCAAACATTGTTCCAAAGAGGGGCATGATGAAGCTCACTATTGGAAACTAATTCCCAAACTAAGACCAAAGAAACCAAATAACAAAGGGAAACAAAAGACAGCTGCCACCACACAAAAAGATCTTGGATCTGATTCAGGAAATGAAACCAAGATAGTTTCCATGGTTAACAAAGGAAAGGAAGTGATTGCAAGTTCTAGTACCTAAAACAGTCACAATAACACTTCAAATGATGATACAAGGATAGAATTATTCCATGTTAGAGTAATTTCTAATCATACAAAGATTGATGCCTTATTTGATACATGGTCACAAGAAAACTTGATTTCAGAAAACTTAGTTAAAAAACTGAACCTTGAAACTATACCTCATCATAAGCCATACCCTTTGGGTTGGATAGTTAAAAATGCAAATTTACAAGTAACAAGGAAATGTATTTTCATATTTTCTATTACTGCAAACTTTAGTGATGAAGTTGAGTTTGATGTTGTACCACTTGATATTTCAAGGATTATCTTGGGTAGTCCATATTTGTATGATAGGAAAGTGGTATTTTACCATCATGAGAAAAAATATCATTTTATCAAAGATGGAGTGGAGTATATTGTGAGAGCTCATCGCAAGAAACTGAATATATCTTTAGTTAATGCAGGGCAAAATGAAGAGGTTAGTAATGCAAATAAAAATTTTGTGCTTCTTATGATCAAGAAAAAGGAAGATGTTAACTATGAATCTTTTGAAGCATGTGATGACAAATTGAAATCTGATTTGTTTGATATGGTAAGTCAGCATGGCGAGATGTTTCAAGAACCAAAGGGGTTACCACCCAAGAGGGGAATTCAGCATGAGATTCAGCTGCAGCAAGAATTTCCACTTCCGAATATTGGTATGTATCGCATGTAAATCATGGAAAGTTTGGAAATGAAGAAGCAAATCTAAGATTTGCTAAATAAAGGTATCATGTGCCCATCTACTTCGCCATGTGGTTCTCCAATAGTTTTTGTTCCAAAGAAGGACGGGACTTGGCGCATGTGTATCGATTTTCGTGCACTGAACAAATCACGGTAAAGAATCGCTACCCACTTCCATGCATTGATGATTTTCTTGATCAATTAAAGCATGAAAATTATTTCACTAAGTTGGATTTGAGAAGTGGTTATCATCAAGTTAGGATAGCTGAAGAAGACATTTGGAAAATTCTTTCAAGACTATACAAGGATTGTATGAGTGGTTAGTTATGCCATTTGGATTAACAAATGCACCGACTACTTTTATGAGAGTGATCAATGATGTACTCAGACCATTTCTAGATGAATTTTTCATTGTTTACTTAGATGACATACTCATATTCAGCAAATCAAGAGAAGAACATATCATGCATGTGAACAAGGTACTTGATATTTTGAGAAAAGAGAAATTTTTTCTTAAGATGTCAAAGTGCGAATTTGGTAAGACTTCATTGGTATATTTGGGACACATAGTTGAAGGAGGTGAATTGAAGATTGATCCTTCCAAAGTTGAGGTCATTTTGAATTGGCCCAAGCCCAATACAGTTACCAAGGTAAGAAGCTTTTTCGGGGCAGCACAGTATTGGAGGAAATTTATTGCTAATTTTTCTTCCATTGCAGCACCGTTACATGCATTGACAAGCATAAAGAAAGTCTTCCATTGGGGAGATCTACAGCAGAAATCATTTGATTTTTTAAAGAAAAATATGATTTCAGCACCAATACTAGCAATTCCAGATCTAAGATAGCCATTTGATATCCAAACAGATGCAAGTGATTATTCTATGGGAGCAGTGCTCATGCAGCATGGTAAGCCTATCTCGTTTCATTTTAAAAAAATTAATGGGGTTGTGACTAAATATCTGACATATGATAAATATTTATATGCATTGGTACAAAGTGTAAAGAAATCTAAGCATTACTTGATGGGAAAAGAGACCATTATCTATATCGACCATCAACCATTACAGTATTTACAATTACAGTCCAAATTGCAGCAATCAAGACATTTCAGGTGGATGGATTTTCTACAACAATTTCACTTGGTTATCAGGTACAAGAAATGAATCTACAATAAGGTAGTTGATATTCTCTCTAGGCCTATTGTAAATTCAACTATTATTCTCAAGCACAATTCTCTTATGCATGAAAGTTACATTGAACAGTATGTGAATGATAGTGATTTTCAAGATGTGTATGAGAACTTGAGTAAGGGAAACCAAAGTGAAGACTTAGATTATCATGTGCATAACAATTTTTTGTATCACTTGGGAAAGTTTTGTATACCATAGGGAGAAAGAAATAGTATCATAAGAGAGGTGCACACATCATTGATTGCAAGACATTTCAGTGTAGGCAAAATACTAGCGCATCTGCAAAGGTATTGTTATTGGGCATGCATGAATGAAAGTGTTTCTCTTTTTATTAGAGGATGTTCTTTATGTGCAACAAGTAAGCCTAGCAATAGGAAGCTTGGTTTGTACACACCACTTCCAATTCCTTCTCATCCTTGGGAGAGCATCTCAATGGATTTTGTAGGAGGCCTTCCTATGTCAAGGAAAGGTCATGATTATTTGTATGTTGTGGTAGATAGGTTCAGAAAAATGTGTATTTTTATGGCATGTAAGAAAACTATTGCAGCTGAACAAACCATTAATCTTTTCTTTCAAAATGTATGGATCCATTTTGGTCTTCCTACTTCTATTGTAAGTTATTGAGATTCTCGATTTGTTGGGAATTTTTGGTAAAAATTATGGGACATGATGGATACAAAGTTGAAGAAGAGTATAGCATTTCATCCGCAAATAGATGGTCAAACAGAGGTTGTAAATAGAACTGTTATTAATCTTCTAAGAGGCTATTGCAGCAAGCATCCCAAGTTGTGGGATGAACAGTTTCACTACATATAGCATGCATACAACCGGGCAAAACATTCTTCCACAAATACATCGCCATTTGAGGCATGTTTTGGTTACTTGCCAAGATTTCCATTGGACTTTATCTTTGAGAAAGTTGTTGTTATAGATGGACATAGTGAAATAGATAAAGCAAGAAAGTTCATTGAGAAAATTCAGTTGGTACATCACACAGTACAAGAGAAACTTGAGAAGATTCAAAGCAGCTACAACACAAGGCATGACAAACATCGGGTTGATCACAAATTTCAAGTTGGAGATGAAGTTTGGTTGTATATAAGCAAAGAAATATTGCAACAGGAAGGTAAAAAGCTCAAACCAATACGTTATGGCCCATTTAAAATTCTGGAAAAGATTGGTGCAAATGCATTCAAGCTAGATTTTCCTCCTTATATGAAAATCTATGATGTCATTAATGTTGAGAATTTGAGATTGTTTGAGCCTCCTTTGATTGATGATCAAGGAGAGCATGTTGAGCTGCCATCAATAGATGATTTCTTGCCAGAATATCTTGATGAACTTCAGCAATATCTCATGCTTGACAAAAGAATCAGAACTTCAATAAGAGGGAATGTTGAATACCTTAGAGTTGGACTCAAAGGTCAAAATCCTTCAAAGGAAAAATGGTTGTAGATTGGAAAAGTGACAGAGTTGTACCCTCACTTGCTGAACAATTGATAATATCTTTTGGGGTCTAAAAGGCTTCTAGTGGGAAGGAATGATCTAAGGCTCAAGTTTTAGCTAAAAATAGAAAGTGCTCGAAATTGCTTCAGACCTGAACGACTGGATAGATTTCGTCGCCAGGATTTTGGTGCAACTCGTTTCACCGAAATTTGAGTTCGTATGACTCAGTTATCGTCTATTTTTCATTTTCCAAAACAGGCAAAAAAATTAGTATAACAGGTACAGTGTTGATGTGGAAGGTACAGTCAGCATTTGTAGGAATATCCTCCAAAAGCATCCAATGACACTACGCCAAGTGGCACCACCAGATTCGTTGATGATGACTAGGAAGTGAAATTTTTTAATTCCTAAGTCTAAGTGAAATTTTATTAAATTGGAATTTTATTTTATATGGTGGCCAATGGGGAAGGGCCACGTGGCATGCCACGTACCCCCCCATGGCAGGATAGGTTGGAAGGTCGAATGACAAGTCATATCAAATTTGGACTAAGGTTGGTTGAATTGTTATTGGTGGTGGTACTTCACACACACACACACACACACAGATATATATATATATATATATATATATCTTATAATTTTTTTAGACCACCAACCATGGCGGAGTTAGCTAAATCTGGAGGCATACTAACCAATGTGGTGGAGGACCTAGAATGGCGGTGGACAAAGTTAGCGGTGGAGGTCTTCATGACTTAGAGAAAAATTATATGGTGGGGTCGTGGCTCGAACCCTTGACCTCCCTCCTACCATATGCGCGCTCGACTATCTCTCCTATGGGGTAGTTCTTACCCATACCATCTTCCGCATCTATTTGAATTATAACTGCTTGACCGTTGGGGGTTGGAACGGGCCAGCCCCATGGGCCAAACTCCTCCCCATGTGACCAGAAGAGCGCAACCGAGATCCAATTCAAATGAAAAACCACCGTAAATAAACTCTTTTAATTAATGTTTAATTGTGGCTTAATTACGTTAATACATCATTAGCGCGTAAAGCGCGACTAAACTTTAATCCTATCTTATATGTTGCTAATCCTTCTTATGTTAATTAATCCCAACAATTAAACTGGAGGAATTTTTGGAGGCAGTGCCAAACTTGTCGGGAATGCCAAATTTAGAAACTTAACTGGCAGTTTGTCCAGTTTTGGAGGAGAAATTAGGGCAAAGTTGGTTTTGGTCATAACTCACTCAATTTTTGACCAAACAGAGCTCAGCAAAAGTCATTCCTAGCTAATTATCATGCTAGGAACTCAATGAAGTAGGTTGCAGAGGCAGAAAAGGTGATCTATAGGTGTTTTAGTACATTTGAAGATTTTTGAAGGCCAGGGCCAACAGGTGTTGGGGTCATTGCCAGAGCATCCAGAGTCCAAATACAGCAAACAAATAGTCATTTTTTGGAGACTGTGATGTTATAAACTCATTGGAAGAGGTTACAAGAGGTTTTGAAGCTTGTAAAATCAATTTTATCACACTTTAAGCTACTACAAAGGTGACACTATGAAGCTGGACCAAGGAGATGTAGCCTAGGAGCGGTGAACTCCTTTATCAAAATTCTTTGTGTTAAGATCTGTTATATGTGCTCGTCGTGTTTACTATTGCTTCTGTTCTGTCATTTAAAATTATGCTTCTTAAGATTACTACAAACTCTAATTTCACTAAGTACACAGTTTGTCAATATCATGCTCTTAAACAAACTCATGAAGGATAAGTAAAGCAATGCAAAGAAAATTTTATATCTGAAATGAAACTAGCAAAACATTAACTAGAAATTAATTTCAGATCATTCGGAGATGGTGCCTGTTAACTCAAGTATGTCAGTGATAAAAAATAACTCTTTCAGATGTTTTCCATAAAGTCATAGGTCAATTTTTTTTTTTTACTTTTTTAAACAAGTTCTCATAAAATAATTTTGGTCACTGAAGAGGTCTAGGTCAAGTATGATGGTCCTTCATTTCATTCATTGCCAAATTAATTTTCAAGGTCATCTCCATCATCATCATTTAAGAGGTCTAGGGTTATGTCGCTCCACCTCATATAGGTGACTGTCTAGGCTCATCTCTACCTTTAAAAAAATATTCAAATTGTCACTTAAAACAAGGAAGCAACCCTCCATTCCACTCATAAAACCCTAAAGAAAGATCTAGCAATGTTTAGGAGATGAAATAAATACCACCTGTCTTTTTTGATATGGATCAAGTGTTTAAAAAATCTTAAGCAACTCAATTTTGTCTCATTGTCTCATGAAAGTACAAATTGTGTCATGTTATCTCATTAAAGGACCAAAAATTCATTTCAACTGTCAAAGCTTCAAATGTGGAATTTTTGACTTATCATCTCAGTCAAATACAAAGGGGTCATTTCCAATTTTTAAAGACAACTTATCTTATTTTGAAAAGGTCATATCCAAATGTGAAAATTTTCAAAGGTTCAAAAGGAGCAGTCTTACTGTCTCATTTAAAAGGAGAAGTTTTGTCTCACTGTCTCATTAAAAATTCCATAAAGTCACTTAAAGTGTCAAAGAGTGTAAAGAGGTCCATTCTATCCTATTATCTCATTTAAAGGAGCCAAAGGTCATCTCCAAATGAAAAAGGTTCAAAAAGTCATTTCAACTGTCAAAGAGGTAAAAAGGTGAAATGTCATCTTCAATTTATAAAAGGGAAAAGGTAAACTCATTTCCACTCATTGTTACTCTTTGATTTATGTGAAAACACCTCTCAACCTAACTTGCCCTCCAATGGTGTTCCAAACCCAAAATCCAAGGCTCAAATTCCATTATAAATCCACTTGCTACCCTTCAAATCACCCTTGTTACGCTTTTAAACTAAGTTGTTACACTTCTGGGTAGAATTGTTATGTTTCTGGCCGCTCTTGTTATGATTTTGGAGCGTTGTGAAGGTATTGCACAAGCGCTGCACAATAGTGTTGTTACACTTTTACCCTTAGTTGTTACACTTCTATTCAACAGTTGCTACGCTCATGTAGGTAGGTGTTACACTTTTGTAAGAGAAGCAGTTTGCAGTTTTTGGCTTGAAAAACTTCCAAATCAATTCAAACTTGCCTCCATTACTTTATGCAGTCTTCATAACAAGTAAGTCTTCATCCCTCATGCCATTTTTGGTTGAATTATTTTGGTGTTTAAACCTTTTCATTCTCATCATGTTTCTCCATATTTTCATTTTCCATTTTATAAAAAAATATATAATTTTACAAACCCTAACCTACCCCAATGACCTAATTCCTAACCCTATAATCTAAACCCTAATCCACGCATTTCATACTCTTTACCCCCACATTCCTATCATCTACACTACCCCTAACATGTCAAATAGAAGCAAAACCCTAGAATCTAGCTTTTCCACAGTGAAAAACCTTGGGAATTTACTGTGTTTTATAGAATTTTCCACCCTACACTCATCCATTTTTCCTCATTCCACTTTCAGTGTGGATCTAAGATTCCATTATATTCAATGAATTTTTCTTAGAATTTTTTCTTATCTCCGCGACCCTCATTTCATCTTATCAACTTACCCTATCACTACACTAGCTATTCTCACAGTCAAAATTGGTAATTTCCTGTGTTTTTATCATTTTACCACCTTCCTCACTCTCTTTTTTCCTCATTCCACCCACAAAATGAAGCTAACACACAACACAACCTACTCAATTTTTTCTATAATTTCTCTCAGCTTGATGACCCTTCATTTTATCCTTCAAAATCACACTTTCCTACACTCTGTTTTTTCCAGATTTCCATACATTCATTTATCTCATTAACACCCTAGGGTTTTCATCATTCCAATGACAAACAAAATGGAAAGTGAAAAGAAGAGATTCAATGGAGGGTATCACCTCAGCCTGGAACCATTCACAATGCATGAAATTAATTCTTCGCCATTGGCCAAAAGATGATTTGAGAGGGCTCAATCTTTGAGATTTTGTGAAAGACTCATAGAATAGGGGTATCATCTTAATTTGAGAAGACTATTTGCAACAAGCTACAACATGGGAAAGATCACCATTTCAGGTATGGAGATAATCATATCATCAAACCTAATTTCTTCAGCAACATGTATTCCTTCTCATGGAGAGCAATGGTTCAAAGGCATGGAATTAGACATTGAAAACTACAAACATTTTCTTAAGCCTCATGCTAGAGAGGAGCTAGGATACTTATTTCCTTTCAGACACCTCATAAACAAGTCCTTTTATGAATTTCTTAATGAAGTACTTCACTTGTGAAGGAAGATTCTTCAGGTTGTATAGGTATCACATCAGGCTTTTGATGCATTTTACCTCTATCAAAACACTTGATTTTCCATATTATTTGTACAGGAGCTTGATTAAGATGATTGAGAAGGTTCGGAGTAGAAGAGAAGATCATCACATTAGTCTTTTTCATCATGGCCTAATAAATCTGATTGTGTTGCAGCACTTGTCCTCCATCAACATAACTTGGGAAAATTTCTTGCAAAAATTATCAGCAGCACCTACTATTAGCCCTTCTATCTTGCCTAGTACATCATCAGCACAACCAATGGAGGTTGGATCTTCTAGTATGCCTACTAAGCCTTCAGATGCTCCTAGGTTTTTGGAATTTACTCACACATATGAGAAGGGGAAGAGACAAGTATTTTTGCCTAAGTCTACAAGAAGTGTTCTTACACTTGACACCATTGTGGAACAATGTGAGATAGAGGAGCAGCCCCTTTTCATCAGCATAGTGAGTTAGCGCCATTATATTTTGAGGTCGCAGAGTATGTGGAGTTCAAATCAGCTAAATATATTATCAAAGAAAAATATGAGGAAATAGCAGAATTAAGGAAGATGTTTTCTATTTATAACTCTCAAATCACTTTCTTACAACAGGAAAAAATTTCAGTTGAAAATGAATCAGCTCCTACAAAGCAAGCAAAAAACAGACATAGAGGAAAATAGAGGTAAAGGTAAGAAGGTTATTGTTATTGATAAAATGGATGACAATGAGGATGAAACACAAACATGAAGACCAAGAACAAGAGGCCTCAAAAGGGCATTGGAGCGAGAAAGACAGTCAACTCATCCACCTGAAGAGTTGACCTTTGATGAGCTTATTGCCATTGAGATTAATGAAGACAGAGAGCTTTGGTTGTCAAGAGTTAATGATAATTTGGAGAAGCTCTTGAAGAGGGCTAAGAGGGACAATAAGCTGCAAAGACACATGGAAAACCATTATCACACTGGGAACACCATTTCTCAAATAAGGCTGAAACAAATGAAGAAAATTCTAAAAGAGGCAGAAATGAAGCTCAAAGAGAAGGATAGCTTGGAATTATTGGTTGAAGCTTCTTTGGCTATTTATCCCATATCTCACGAGTTACATAGAACCAATTTTTAGAAGTTCTGATCAATTTTGGTATTTTATGTGTTTTTTGTAAAATTCTGGAAATTCCTCATTGCAGAAGGGTAACGAAATTTTGTTACTCTTATTTTGGGGACATCCAAATGATTATTTATTTACGTGGATGGATGCATTTTGATGAGGACGTCACATATCAAGAACCCCCATGGCATGACAAGCTGAAATTTTGGAGAAAAATCTCAAAAACCACTCATTTTGCATGTTTCTGCCACCTTTTTGGACCCTCTGTTATGATTTTGGAGTAACCTTGGGAGAATGGATTTTTGAAGGCCTTCCCATGGTCAATTTTGCAAAATTCAAGATGTTCTGGAAACTAGACACACATGGATAGTTTACCATTCTTTAAAAAGTGGATTAGGACTCTTAAAAGTGCCTCCAAAGTTCTGTTACGCTTCTACAAATTTTTTCTACCCTTCTGTCAAGAATGTCACAAATCAGCATTGGATTCCTCGGGACACTTGTCAAGCTCAGAAATGGTCACAAATTCGAGGTATTGTTGTCCTATGAGTTGGAATTAGAGTTATTAGGCTATTTTTTTCCTCCTATCATGAGGGAATATGTAATTAATGTAAGGGACACACACTCCTAGTTCATAGCTAAAATTCGGGGAATGGTTTCTAACCTCCCTAAAATCTAGGAAATGACTCATATTTTGTATTTATGATCCATTTTGGATGGTATTTCGACCTGATGATGTGTCATAGGCCATGTTTTCTATAACCAAACTCTCTTTAGTATTTTTTTGGGTTGGATAGTCTCATATTGCACTAGAGCTCTTGTAATCAGAAATTTGGAATGAAATCAGAGAAAGATTTGCATGAATTGTGTTGAGATACTTGTGGTGTGCTTTGGAGCATCTGTTTTTCTTATGTATGTTTTTCATTTCATGATTAATACCATGTATTCTTCTTCATAAATGTTTATCTTGTAATTTTATGAGTACAAATCATGTTTATGCATGCTATGTTTTAGACAAGGTTTACAATATTGTATTTATTTTCTTCTAAACTAAATGAATTCACCTCAGTTCCCATTCAAACTCTCTTCCATTTCATCCTATACTCAATGAGTTATTAAAAATTCTTTCAAACTACCTATCTTGCCTCACATGTTCTCTACAGATTCACCTTCGAGTTTAGACCTAAAAACCTTATACATTGTCTACTCACTGACTTTTCTATCCAGCACTCAAAACATCAAAAAAATTATATTTATTGAGCTTACATACCTATCCTAAGATCATTATATACTCATTCATTCCTTTGACTATAAAAGTGACAATGAGATAGCCCTCTCTGGTCTTGGTAGGGCTAACTACCTGACCTAAATCCTTGTATGTGGTACCTTTCTCCAATCCTATTGTCAGTCTTGGGAAGTTGGAGAGAGTAATAAAATTCTTGGTGTCATTCCTTGGGAGAAATTGCTAAACATTCCCTGGGAATATTTCTTTAATAATCTGAAAGTTAGACTTGTATGTGACAATCTCTGGCATTCAAAATAGGCTGAATTCAAAAATCTAAGCGAAAGTCCAAAATTCAAGCTCTAGCATTCAAAATTGGCTCCTAAAATGCATACCAGGTCAAATCCAGATCCAAATCCCTCACCAATTGTGTATGACCCTGAGATTTTTTTTAGAAAGCATAAAACCAAGTCTCGGAAGGTTTGAAGAGCTATTCCTCCTCTTGTCAAATCAAATTCTCTACCTACGAGATTTGTTTCAGAAGATTTTTTTTTTATAGTTCAAAATCTGAAAAATCTTTATTTAGAACTAAGTATGAAACTTTTATTTCAGAATCCACCTTTGATCCTTTCAATTTCGAGTCCTTTGCACCATTTTCTGATAGTTTTCATTCTAAATTCAATAGTGAATTCTAGTCTAATTTTCACAAACTCAAGGGCTTGGTGGATAAGTTTCAGGCAGCTTCAGAGAAATCTTATTTCCAATATCAACAGCAAGCTTTCGCTTCACCCATCATTACACCTTCTCATATAGCTACATCATCAACCCTTCCTTTCATTCCATCATTATTGTTGAAAATCCAACCAGAAATGTGTGTCTAATTTAATTTTACCTTAATTAAATTGGACAATAAATTATAATCTTATCTCATAATCACTTGTAATAGAGTTAACTGAGTGAGATAGACTCAATTAGCTCATGAAATTCAAGTTGAGGGTGGTTGGTGAGGCATGTAGAGTGATTCTATTTGTTTTAGAGTCCAAGTTGAAATTAGTGTATTAGTTAATGCATGAGAAATTAGCTAACTCAATTAAGTGAGTTAAAGTCAGTTTAACTAGTTGTAACTTATTGTTGCACCAGTGAGAGGTCAAGTGAATTAAATCAGATTTAATTCACATGCAGTGATTTTTCAAGTGACTGGTGATTTACTATTAATAGTTGCATGCATTTCATCTCTAATGAAGACCCAGTTGAGACAAAGGTTAAAGGGATGTTACCTTTCATTTGTATTATTAGTGAATTTTCGGTGCGCAATTAGACACCCATAGGATTTCCCATGAGAATTGCGCAGTTTTGGAAGGCTGAAATTCCTAAATAATAGGGATTTAATTCTCTTAGAATTTTCCAAGCAAGGAAGGCTAAGCAGAGGCATGAAATTAGCTAAGTGTTGTTCGATTTTGTCCGGATCAGTGTGAGACAGTTGGTAAAGTGCAACAGACTCTTGTGAGAAAAGTGCATTGTATTGTTTCATGATTCCTTGGTTGATTATACAATAGAAGATATAGGGGTTTTGAGAAGTAATCTTTCCCCAGGAAAAATATATGTGTTATGGATTGATTTTCTTCTTTCTTTTACTTGGTGTGATTTTGCGATCATGTTTATTTTCTACAATTAATATATATGTGTTATGGATTGATTTGCTTCTTTCTTTTACTTGGTGTGATTTTGCGATCATGTTTATTTTCTACAATTAATTTGTAGAAGGATTCAGTATCTTGCTTTAACATATCGCATGATCGGATTGAATCCATTGATATACATATTGTTTGTATAATTTATAAATGGTATCATACACCAGGAATCACTATAGTGGAGAAGAAATTGAGTTTGTGTTGAACAGTATTCGAATTTGCAAAAAATATTCTTTGGTGCGACAGGCGGATCAAGATGGATTTCAATGGATTGAGATTGGAATATGCACTCGAGGGCAGTTCTAATTACATTGCATGGAAAGACAGAATGGAGGCAGTTCTGGAGGACAACGAGTTGAAAGAATTTATCGACACTGATATTCCAAGGCCTGCAACAGCAGATGTCGCTCTTCTTGATGCTTGGCAAAAGAAGGTTGCAAAGGCAAGGAGTATCTTATTAGAGAAAATTCGAGATCACGTTGTCTCGAGTATCCATGGAAAGGAGACTCCATATGCAATGTGGAAGGCCTTGATAGATCTGTTTCAGAACAACAGTGACCACAGAAAATTAGCACTGAAGGACAAGCTCAGGTAAATCAAAATGGAGAAAGGAAACATTATTCTGAAATACTTGACCAAGTTCATCCAATGTTGAGATGATCTTGGAAGTGTCAAGATTACTATAGCAGATGATGACTTAGTGAGCCTAGCACTTCTAGGCCTTCCCAAGAGCTGGCATAGTTATCAAGACTCTGTCAATGGGAGGGAGAAGCTACTAGATTGGGAGTGACTTTGGTCGGATTTGGTACAAGAAGAATTCAGGCGGAATACCAGGGATGGATCCTCATCCAAGACAAATGATGAGGAAAATATTGCCTTGGCTGGTAAGGCAAAGAAGGGGAAGGGAAAGAAACCCTATTCCAAATCAAAGACTGAAAAATAAGGAAATAAGCGTGACATATCCTGAGTGAAATATTTTCACTGTCACGAGCATGGCAATTATGCCACTAATTTTCCACAAAAGAAGAAGAACAACAAGAAGGCTTCAGGATTTGCAGCGGGTAATGCTTTGGCTTCACAGTTCGAGTTGGACTTCTCACTCATAGCATGAATGGTGTCTAGTGTGATGGGATCAGTGTTGTACTTGGATAGTGGTGCATATTTCCACATGATGGGAGACAAAGAACTCTTTAGCGGCTTGGAGGAGAAGGATCTTCAGATGCACATTGAGATAGGTGACGATGGGAGGTACAGTGTTACTGGGATTGGTACAGTTAATTTCCAAAGACAGTTAGGTAAGCCTTTCTTATTAAAATATGTCATGCATGTACCAAGCTTGAAAAATAATTTATTTTCAGTTGCTATGTTGGAGGATAGAGGATATGATGTGGTTTTCAATGAATGGAAATCATTCCTTCATCATAAAGCCACATGACAAGTTGAGAAGATTGGGGTTCGTGTGAAGAACCTCTACAAACTTGAAGTAGATGGTTATGCAGCATTGATGAGTAAAGAAGATAGAGTGGTTAGTTGTGATGAGGGCGAGTTATGACACAATATATTGGGCCCTCTACACCACGGCACTTCGAAGGTCATGCTGCAGATTTCTACGAGGCTTCAAAAGGGTACTATTGCGCGGATAGACACAAGTAATGGATGTACCATGGGGAAGTATACAAAGGCCACTTTTCATGAGAAGAAGAACTAAGCAGTGGAAATCCTTGAGAGAGTTCACTTAGATATGTGTGGACCCTTCTCTACAGCTTCTACCGCAAAGCACAGGTATTATGTGATTTTTGTTGATGACTTTTCCAGAAAGTGTTGGATCTACTTCATGTAGAAGAAAAATTAGACATTCTCAAAATTTTCTAAGTTCAAAGCACTGGTTGAGAAAGATATAGGGAAGCAGGTGAAGGCTCTGAGGAGCTACAATGGTGGTGAGTACATCTCTAATGAATTCAAGAACTTTTGTGCCAAAGAAGGAATATGGAGAGAGTTGATTGCACCTCATAACCCACAACAGAATGGGGTTGCAAAAAGAAAGAACAGAACAATTGTGGGTGCGGCATGAGCTATATTACATGATCAGGGCCTGCCATTGCATCTATGGGCAGAGGCATGCAATACAGAGGTATTTGTTCAAAATCGTAGTCCTCATCAGATACTCAGCATGAGTACACCAGAGAAGGCTTTTTCTGGTAAGAAACTTTCTTTTCATATTTTAAAATTGTTGGCTCATTTGTCTATTGCCATGTGACTAAATATTACAAAAATAAGCTAGAAACAATAGCAAATATTGTGATATTTTTGGGGTACACTGATACTCCCCACAACTATCGGGTGTATTTTTCGAACAACAAAATGATAGTGTGGGACGGGATGTAAAATTTGATAAGGAGAAAGCCATGCAATTGTCCCTTGAGAGGGAGCTTGATTTGCATGCAAATGAGGAACTCTTGGTTCCAAAGGATGAACCTCAATATGTGGAGCATCCACATGAGGAGGATCATAGAGTGGAATAAACCACTCATGTAGAGCCATCCACTAGACATGGTAGGATGTGCAAAATAGAGGCTAACAGATGGAGACTTGATGCGGCAAAACATGTAGGAGCACCTACCTCACTACGCAGACAGAGACAGTCACTAGACAGGTATATTGGATACATGGCTCTTATGAGCGAGTGTATTGTGATAGAACCATCCTCTTTTGAGGAAGAAGTGCAGCAACCAACTTGGGTTGACACTATGGTTGAGGAGTATGACTCCATCATCAAGAATAGTGCATGGGAAGTTGTCCCAAGACTAGTCAGGAAGTCAGTGGTTGGATCTAGATGGATCTATAAGGTGAAGCAGGCAACATATGGGAGTGTGGAGAAGTATAAGGCTATATTTGTAGCCCAGGGATTCTCACAGGTTGAGGGGATTGAATATGAGGAGAATTTTGCACCAATTGTAAGGTACTCATCGATTAGATCTATCCTTGCACTCTCAGCGCGGATGGGGTGACAGATACATCAGATGGATGTGAATATTGCATTTCTCAATGGATTTATTGAGTAAGAAGTTTACTTTAAGAAGCCAAAAGGTTTTGAGACCTTTGACAAGGAGTCACATGTGTGCAGACTCAAGAGAGCACTGTATGGGCTTAAGCAAGCACCTCGTGCTTGGTACACCAGGATTGACAGTTATTTCACCAGGTTGGGCTTCACAAAGAGTGAACCAGATGTGAACTTGTACCATATTATGGTTGATGGTAAGATTTTGATTATTGTACTTTATGTAGATGATATTATTCTGACAGGTGATGAGCAGCTCATAACTTCTTGCAAAGAGGATCTTGCAAGAGAGTTTGAGATGAAGGACATGGGACTTCTTCACTATTTCTTTGGTTTGGAGATATGGCAACGGGATGGGGAGCTATTTGTTTCTCAAGGAAAGTATGCCAAAGAGATCCTGGGGAAGTTCCACATGGAGAGTTGTAAACCCATGGAGACTCCTCTTGCTGGAAACTAGAGGAAGGAGGATGCTACTTCAAGTGAGTTAATGGACGCTTGTGGGTTCACTCATGTACTTGGTGAACACATGACCAGACATATGCTACGTAGTTAACCAGCTTAGTCAAGCTATGGTTAAGCCAACCAAACTCTTTTTGAAGGTGGGGAAGCATGTCTTGAGATATCTCAGGGGCACTATAGAGTATGGGTTATGGTACAGACTGACAGAGGGAGTGAATATTCAAGGTTTCACCGATGCAGGTTGGGCGGGAAGTCCATCAGACAGGAAGAGCACATCAGGAGGGATCATTTGGATAGGATCGACAACAGTTTCTTGGTACAGGAGGAAGCAGAGATCAGTTGCACTTAGTTCAGCCGAGGCAGAGTATATGGAAGCCATTTATGCAGCATGTGAGGCCATCTGGACGAGGAAGATACTTGTTGGTTTGTTTGGTCATCAGATGGATCCGACGGTGATATATTGTGATAACCAGAGTTGCATAAAACTCTCATTTTATCCAGTATTCCATGATAGGTCCAATCATATTGACATCTGGTAGCACCATCTCAGAGATTATGTTCAAAGATGCATTATGTTACTTCAGTACATTCCCACGGAGGATCGTGATGCAAATATTTTGACAAAGGTGCTCGCCAAGAGAAATTTTGAATACCACAGAGGCAGGATCAGGGTAGCTCATAATCCCTTTCTTATTGAGAGGGAGTGTTGAAAAGTCAACAAGAAATGTGTGTCTAATTTAATTTTCCCCTAATTAAATTGGACAATAAATTGTAATCTTATCTCATAATCACTTGTAATATTTAACTGAGTGTGATTGACTCAGTTAGCTCATGAAATTCGAGTTGACGGTGGTTGGTGAGGCATGTAGAGTGATTCTATTTGTTTTAGAGTCCAAGTTGCAGTTAGTGTATTAGTTTAATGCATGAGAAATCAGTTAACTCAATTAAGTGAGTTAAAGTTAGTCTAACTAGTTGTAACTGATTTTTGCACTAGTGAGAGGTCAAGTGAATTAAATCAGATTTAATTCTTTTTCAAGTGACTGGTGATTTAATATTAATATATACATGCATGTAAGTTTTGATGAAGACCCAATTAAGATAGAGGTTAAATGGATGTTATCTATCATTTGTATTATTAGTAAATTGTCAGTGTGCAATTAGACACCCATAGGATTTCCAATGAGCATTGCGCAGTTTTGGAAGGTTGAAATTCCTAAATAATAGGGATTTAATTCTCTTATAATTGTGCAAGCAAGGAAGGTTGAGCAGAGATAGGAATTTGGCTAAGTGTCGGTCGATTTTGTCTGGATCATTGTGAGACAGTTGATAGAGTGCAGCAGATTCTTTTGAGAAGAGTGCATTTTATTGTTTTATGATTCCTTGGCTGATTATACAATAGAAGATAGAGGGGTTTTGAGTAGTAAGCTTTCCCTAGGAAAAATATATGTGTTGTGGATTGATTTTCTTATTGCGATCGTGTTTGTTTTCCAAAATTAATTTTTAGAAGGATTCAGTATATTTCTTTACCATATCACATGATCGGATTGAATCCATTGGTATACACATTGTTTGTATAATTTCTACAATTACCTCTGCAAGCTTTCACTCCATCAGCACCTCCACCACCTCCTCTAGTAGTCATGGCCATATTTTCTTCGTTTATCTTACCGCTTCAGCTCACTCCACTACCTCATAACTATGGTCAGAGGCTTCCTCTTTTTTATGGAACATCAGAGATTATAGCTTGTCAGCACATTGCCAAAGTGATTGATTTCATAGATCTTGAAGAGATCGACAATGACGATACCAATATACGCATCATTACACAAATTTTCTCTAGAGAGGTAAAGAAATGGTTTCGCTCTCTCACAACTGGTTCAATAGATACTTCACAGTAGCCGATTGACTTTTTTATGGTGAAATGGGAAGAGAAGGAAAATCTATTGCAGATTTTAGCTTAGTATAACACCGTTGAAAGGAATCCCAATGAGTCTATTCAAGACTTTACATCTAGATTCAATAAAATCTATGATTCAATTATTGAGAATATTAAGCCTCCTCTAGGCCTTGCTTTACTTCATTACTGTGATGGTTTCAATCCTGACATGGCCTATTAGTTGAGGGAAAGAAACCCATCAACTCTTTAAGAAATGAAGAGAAACGTAGTGAGCGTGGAAGCTAATTTGATCATCAAAAAGTCTAAAATCAAGACAGAAAAAAGATTCATTATCAAAGAGGAAATGTCCACTTCATTAGAGGGAAAATTAGATACCTTGATCAAGACCATGGATAAGATGATGGATAAAATGTCCAGCGTTGATCGACAAAATGAACCCTCCATTATAAATCCCAATTTCAAGGGTCAAATTCAGTAGCCTCAATACAACATCAAACAAAGGGAACAAAGGGGTCAAGATCCACAAAGTCAACAGAAAATTCGCACTCTATTTCAGCAGAATTATACTGAAGTCCCTAATGAAGATGATGAAGAAGAAATTTATGGCGAGAACCATTTATTTGTGGAAAATTAGTGGCATATTTTCCTCACTGAAGAAGATCAATTTTCTGCAGAAATTTGTGCACCGGATGATCAGCAATATGTTTTGTCAAATAACAACATGTTATCAGTGCGCATGGAAGATTATCAAAGGGGATATAAGAGTGCTCTTTCTCAAGTGCAGAGATAATATGATTTGAGGAATAGGAATGTTCATATAACCTCCAAACAAACAAACAAACAAAAACCACTCAAGTAGATGCTCATCACAAATAAGATGTTGCCCCAAATCAAAATAAAGACAAAGGGCATGTTGTTCTTAATCATGTTAAAGGCAGTGAATTGTCCTCTAGTGGTCAAAGAAAGAATAAATAAGTCCAAGATGGAGGACAGAAGAAATAGTATTTGTTGAGCCCTAGAATTGCCTTCACTTTTACAAACCTTCACTTCATTTCATCATTCTTTTATCACTTCATAAGCCTAAAATCAATGAATAATGATTAGGATTGCTTAAAGGTTACATTCAATTGATTAACATATTGTATTTTCATGGTTTTTTCTGTTTTAATAATTTTGTGCAAAATAGCTACAGAATACAGACGTTCCATAGCCGATCATGCGTTCCGCAACTATATTAGTGTTTAAAAGGGTTACAGGTGTTGTCTGAAGGAAAAACGCATATGGTTGAATTCCAGAACTCTCCTACATCATTCCTTGCCCTCTATAAAGTCTGAGAAAAAATTTGCAAGTGGTTATGCACGTGGAGGAAGCCAAAACTAAGAAGTAGACTTCTATAAGGACAAGGACTCTGCAGATGTCTTCAGCAAAGTACGAGTCCTCAACAGGAGTTCTAATTCGATTTTGATTGAAAAATAAACCTATGCCTATTTCTACTCAATGACAGTTATGTATTTTTCTTATAAGAATAACTCGGTGAATCGAGAGACAGTTAGCTAGTTGATTTTTGTTGTAGTTCTCAAAAAACTGTGATACTCTGTTTCTGAAGCGTTTTTCCTTTAATAAAAAAAAAAGTATAACTTTGATGCATGATTTGAAGCAACTTTGAGGAGTTAAGGATTCGTGTGCCAATCTGATGGTAGAGGGCCCCTACTGTCCGAAAGGCTTTGTGCATATTTTCTAGATAAGTGATTTTTAACTCTGTTTTATTCTTAACTTAGGCAGTTTTCTGAGCATCATGTTTTATGTTTACTTACATTGAATATTGCAGTCAATCTTGTTCTCATGAGCTATTCCAATATATCACTAACACGTGAATGAGATAGAGCTGTAGTATTTTGGAGTTAATTTCATTTTAGTTCAGTTTTGTTCATTGTATTTCAGTTTTATAAGTTAATTGTATTTCAGTCCTGTTAATTAGATTTAAAAGAAACTCATTATCTTATAAGCTGCTCTTGTTCTCAATTTCTTCTAACACATCACTATTTTTTTTTGCTCATTTAGACTAATCCTAATCTTCCCATTTTGTCTCCTCCCATCCCACCCACGGGTTTCGAACTGGTGACCTTGCAGAACGGAGTGCCTTAACAGCGCACCCCATCACCGACTGCTCTACACCACGTGGGCTTTCTAACACATCACTATTATAAGAACAAGAATTAGTTATATTATTTTGAGTTCTTGACTGTTCTGCAGTTATGTAAGAGATTCTCATGATTTTACAAACAAGTCTTTTTCCCAAGTTGTTCCAAGAAATCTCTAATCTTTGAATGAGGCTTAATAGTAACATTGTGAGTGGAAAAATGAGTTAATTTTAGTGTCATAAGTTATTTTAGCACAGGATTCTTTACTATGTTGCAGATGATCTTTTTCTCAAAATGTTCCAACAGACTTCTAACCATGAATAAGATTTCTCTGTGATGTTTTAAAGAGAACCTCATTACATCAAAACTAATCCTTTTCTCAGTTTATTCCAATATACCTCTAATGAAATGAATTGGACTAATTTTAATGTTATGAGTTATTTTTTTTCTTAACAGCTTTACAATCTGTGGATTATCATTCTCTATTTTTGGTACCATTCATAGTTTAGAGTAGATCTTATTTTGTTTTAGTGCATTCAGTAACTTTTATTTACTATTAATTTAGTTTTTCACCTTAGCATAAAATAACAGTAAACATAAAACCAAAAACATTTGAAAAACATTGAACACAACGAAGTAGGAAGAGGTTACTTAGGCACATATGGTGCACTTCACTTCAACAGTTTACTAGCCCTGGTTGAAAATTTATGTTATCAATTTAGGAACACTAAGTTGAGCAGACAGTATTCACACAAATATCAGCCCGAGAAGAAAGATGCACCATCGAAACAGGTAGAAGAACATCTGCCCTTTTCGCTCTTGAAAATGAAATTGCCAAATTGAAAGTATCCATTACTCTAACTGAAATACTTAAGAATGATTAGTACAAAGTTCAAGTAGCTAAGTTTCTTAGATTTTATCAAAATTTTGGCATGGTTAATGTGAGTGATGATCACCCCGAGCTTCTTTTTGGTCTTGTTGTTGATGGTGATCTAGAAGATAGTGAATTCCCTCTATTTTATCTAAGCCTCAAAATCCATGATTTTATCCTTCATAATGCCATTTTTTATTCCGGAGCCTCTCACAACCTCATTCCCAAGGCCATTATGTACAAATTAGGGCTGGATATCACAAGACCTTATCATGATCTTTATTCATTTGATTCATGGAGGGTGAAATGTCTTGGCCTCATCAAGGACCTAGTGGTGTCATTAGAGAAAATCCCATCCAAGAATGTCCTCATGGATGTTGTTGTGGATAATATCCCTCCTAGATATGGAATTTTTCTTTCTTGGTCATGGGAAGTGAAGCTTAGAGGTACTTTACAGCTTGACTTTTCATATGCTATCATTCCCATCTTTGGACAACTTAGGAAACTATACTGGGAAAGTAAGATGAAATACATGATCAGTAGCTGAGAAAAGCGAAATAATCATTCTATTCATGTTGTTCATGTAGACTTAGAGTCCTTTATCTTTTCCAATGATGAATGTTCAGCATCTTCCGAAGATTTGATTGAAGAAAAAGCAGAAAATTCTGAATTTTCAAAATTTGTTTTAGAATTGGCAAATGCAGAAATTTATGAAAAAGTGCCAAGTGGTTTGGAACCAAGCGCATCAACTCAATAAAGAAATGAAATAGTGAAAGAAACAGAAGCTTTTGGTACAACAAAACTCTCTCAAGATGCGAGCAAAGTCAGCCATCCGATTTGTAGTTTCCAGATGAGGAAAGTAGTTTGTGGACTATGGACTTTGATGGAGCTTTGGGCAAGGAAGGGGCTAGCATTGGAGTGTGGATTTACGGCCCTGTAAATTAGTTATTAAAAATTCCTCTCAATGTTCAAATTTCCTCCTACAAGCTGGATTTTGAATGTTCAAACAATGAATCTGAGTATGAGGCTTTGATAGTCGGTCTGAAAATTCTCAAGAAGCTAGGTGCTAAGAAGATTTATGTATATGGCAACTCCGAGCTAGTAATAAAACAAGTCAAAGGGGAATACCATGCCAAGAATCCAAGGATGCGAACTTATCGAAATGCAGTGCTATACATCCTCAAGACATTCATCGAGTATACTTTAACATTGATCCCAAGGGACAACAATGTTATTGTTGATCTTCTTGCTACTTCGGCCAACATGTTCAAAATTCCATTATATCCTAATAAGAAGTATGAGATAAATGTCAAACACCACCGTGATGTCACAGACAATGTTCAGTATTGGCAGATCTTTCAAGATGATAAACATATCAGAAAATTCTTGCAGAAAGAAGAGGAATTTGTGAATTCTCAAATGGACAACCAGTGCTATGAAGATGACCAAGAAATCCATGCAGTATAGATGCAAGTGCTTCAGCTAAAATATAACTCCATTCCAAGAGGTTTGGTACCTTTGGAAGAGATTTTTGGTTAATATGATGTTGCAAGCAAATCTACCATGTTACCGACGGAAGTGGGAGTGCAAGATCTCAATCTTGGCACTATGGAAAAGCAAAAGATGGTAAAAATTTCAAAATATTTGAGCACAGAAATGAAAGGTAAATATGCAGTGCTTATGTCTCAGTATGTTGATGTATTTGCTTGGGAATATTTTGATTTAAAATTCTATGATAAGAGCATAATTCAGCATACCATTCCCTTGAAGTCGGATCGGAACGAGAATTTAAGAAGAATGAATCCCAAGTTGCTAGCCTCTATTCAAAAGGAGGTAAATAGATTATTTATTGTCAGTCAATGGCATGCCCCTAATGGAATGCAACTGAGTGAAACGAGCGAGACACATAAAAATGAAATGCAAAAAGAGTTTTTGATCTCTGACGGAGGGCTGACCAGACCGACTCTAACATTGGCTCCAATGGGGATGGTAGCTCCTTGGAGGTGCCAAGAATGGCAGATATTTGGGAGAGTAGACTAGTGCCTTCATCCATTGGGCTATGGAGTCCATTATTTTGACAAAAGACTGATGACTGAATTTCGAAACTGAAATTACTGAAGACTTGACTCAACAGACCAAACACAAATGACTCATGACTGATTTAAGACAAGAATTTACAAATATTTTTGAAAAAAAAGGCAGCAGTCCATCAAGATTTGAAATCATGATGACAACCACCTGCATACTGATGAAATATGTACAATTATGTATAGTGGGCCTTCCAATGTAACCAATCAAGCAGATGCCTTCTTGATTGATTCTTTCGATCAGATCTCCCGGTCAATAACAAATACTGGTAACTGGGCATCCAAAAACATAATTGACCCTGATTTCCTTCATCACTGAATGGAACAATAATCATCTTCACTGTTGACTGCATCAAACCTGCCAGAGGATCCTGAAAAACATGAAGATTTACCTCCTGCTGAAAGAACAAGGTGTCTTTTTCTCCTGCTTCTGATCTTTCTTCAGTAAAAGTCTGTTCCTGGTCCTCAAAAAATTTTGAACAAGTAGTTGAGCAGATCTCCTCTTGAGAAAACATTTCAAAACATGAGACATATAAAGAGGAATCTGAAAGGGAATCCTGAATGGTCTGATTTTCTATAGTTTGAATATACTGTAAGTCATATTCGTATGATATGACAGCCAGATTCTCATTACATTCATCAATCATAAGAAAAGAAACTTCAGATTATTCTTGAAGCGCAAAAATGACATTTCTATCATCTACCATAAATTCATCAAGAGAAACCTTTTCACTTACTTGAATAAAAATTTCATCTTGTTGTTCATGAACTGACTGGATTACCTCTTCATGAAGGCTCTGCTCTGATGACATGAGAACATTTGGATCCATAACTCTGTCTTCTTCATTCCATATGATTTCAACAGCAGAATTCTCTTTCATGGGATTCAGCACAAGGTGTTCTTGGTCATCACAATCTGAATGTAGATCTGAAATAGCTGAATGGACATTATCACAATCTGCAATTGAAACTTGACTTCCCTGCATGTTGTCTTCTTATGTGGGCAGATCTGAAATGAAACTCTCTCTTTCAACATTTTCAGCCATATGGAAATCTTCAACCTGCTGATCTTCACAAGTATCCTCTAAGATTTCTGTGTGCTGCTGAAACGGATTTTCGTACAATGCTTCCATGATTTCTTCGTCCATCAATTTATTATCCCCATAAAAATTCTCAAGATCTTCAATGAAACTACTAATGTGTTCACAACAATTCTGTACTAACATTAAAGACGAACAAGATTCTCTGTACCTTTCAAAGAATTTTGTATGAAAATCTTTTAGACAATAAATAGAAGCCGGTGGCAAACTTTCATACCAAGATCGGGCTTCATCTTCCAGAGTAGCCATAAACATTTTCATCAAACAGTCTTCAGGAAAATCGATCTTTAATTTATGCACATGAATGTGAAATTTCACCAGATGAAGAGCAGCGTCATTACCTTCCTCATTTCTGAACATGGGAAAATTTTGAAGCCAATCCACCTTGGGCATTTTATTCTGAAAACCTGGGATGTGATCTCGGCTCATGGGAGCGTATCTTCTTGCAACTCGATCCATCTTGAAAACCTGCAGTGAAGTCACCATGAAGGATTGATTGCTAGACTTTTCAGTGAAATCGCCAGGTGAATGATTTCAGCCTTGCAGTGTCTGATCGTTGTTCACCATCAACAATCGGATCTGAACTTGATTATTACTGGGGCAAAGACACAAGTTAAGTGTTACGTTTACCAAGCTAGACCATTTCCTTCCCCAGTATGGTCGCCACTGTTAGGACCTCACTATGTACCATTTTTTACTATATATTTTGACACCACCTTACCTTTATAACCATGTTTAAAAAGGATTCCATCATCATTTTCATTCACTTTATCCAAAGGTATATAAAATCCTCTTCTTTACTATATATTTAATCTATTTACATATAATTCCATATTACTCTTATATTTCATCATTAATCGAAGGTAGATTGTTGCTAACATAAGTCTAAAAGATTGCAGATAATTTATGTGTTGTGCTGGAACAATCGGCCGTTGCTGAAACAGTCGACTCCGTTGCTGAAACAGTCAGCAGGCACGCAAATTCCGTCACTACTCGTAATTTGCGATTCTGGAAGAGTATTTTTTGGAACAATGGCAACAACATGAAGACGAGCAAGGAAGTGGTTACACGGATTATTCTGAAGATAGTACTCTTTTTGTATCTGTTGTAACAATATTTTTTATGGAAGAATAGAATAGCCATGTTTTAAGAAAGAAGAACAGATTTGGGATAAACATAGATTTGCTCTAATGTAATTGTAAGAGATGTCTCCTCTTTAAAAAGAGGAGACATCATCATTAGAGGGGAGTTCGAAAACTACAAGAGAACATTATGTTTGAGAGGACAGGAGCTAGACTCCATTTGAAATGTATCATTTCTTTTGACAGATGAATAAAAGTTCCTTTTGAGCGCTTCAATTTAATTATTTCTCTGGGGAATCTTGTGAGAAGGAAAGGGCCCGCCGTCATCACAAGATTCACCCGACTGCTCCTGTAGTTTGTTAGATTTCTTTATGATATTCGCACTTTACTTTAATTATGTTTGCTGAAACACCAGTTACACAGTTCTGTAGTTTATTGAGCATTCTGTTTCCTTTAACGTTGCATGTGTTTAGTACACTCATTCTTAAGAAGTTAAGAGATCTATTTCTGTTATTTGTTTGAATGTATGATTGATGCTGGGAAGCAGGTGCTGAAGATTCCTGTACAAAGGAATAGGGACTTGTTCCCATTGATTGCCTTTCTTTTCCCTGCAGTGTGATTAGAAACAGGAGACAGGTGCTGAAGGTTCCTGTTCATGGGAATAGGGTCATGTTCTCTTGATTTTATCTTCTCTACAGAGTGATTAGTGTCAGGCAGCAGGTGCTGGAGTTCCTAATTAAAGGAATAGGGTCCTGTTCCCTGTTATGGTTGATTGATTTCCTTTCCTACAGAATGATTTCCCTTTATTTGGATTCTTAAAAACTGCAATAGAGGAATTGCTTCTACTATAACATAAGTAAACTTCAGCTTTGATTAAACAGGGTGTGAATAATTATATTTGTATGATTAATAATTGTGTGACTTTTTACTACAACATTATTTTTTCTTTTGGAATTGAGCATATCCAGTGCGTGATTGTCTTTGGAATAAACAGACCTTCTCAGGTTGACAATTTATGTGGAGCTTGAATTGTTAAAACAATTAAAGAAACCAACATTTTGGTGCCGTTGCCGGGGAAGGCAATTATAGATTTCAAAAGCATTAATATTTTCTTTCTAGATGTGCAGATTGTATGAGAGGACGCGGAACCCAGAAGAAAACTAATCCCACAGGTGGCAAAGGCAAAGGAAGGGGAGGAAGAAAGACTTTCATTGACGAGATTGTATCAAAGGTTGAATCATCACAGAGATTAAGTTCTCGAAGACCAAAACTTCAGCACTCCCCTCAATCAGATTTCAAAACAGAGGAAGTTGTGGGCCCTGAAAACATAGAGGAGCCGGTGATTAAAGAACCAGCAGTCAGTGCTGGAGAGTCAGAAGAAAGTGCTAGCAAATCAGCAGAGCACGTTGAGGAAATAATAGAGAGTGTTGGACGACCAATGGAAAACATTGAGGAGCCAGTAGAAGATCTTGACGATCGAGCAAGTGCAGTAGGAGAACAGCCAATGGAAGGAAACAACGAAGACTTCTTTGGTGGAGGACGTGTAGATCCTGAAGGAGAAGGAAAGGATGAAAATTCTCTCTCTACCTTGGGATTTCCTATCAGTGATCTCCCTAGAGGAACAACTCCTATGAAGAATATTCCATTGTCAACTTTACCTAACTTCCATGGTTTATCCTCTGAAGATCCGGATGAATTTCTTTTTGAATTTGATATATTATGCAGAAGTTATGATTATGTTACTAATGCTCAAAAGTTGAAACTGTTTCCAGCAACATTAAAAGGAAATGCTTTAAGATGGTTCATGAGTCTTGGGAGTCAGGTAATCACAACATGGGAACAGATGAAATAGAAATTTCTGCTTAAATATCAAGACTACTGTCGGACGAGAGAAAAGAAGGACGAACTATTCAATATGGCACAAAAGCTGGACGAGAATCTGGAGGACTACGTAGAAAGGCTGCAGTATAATATACAGAGATCTGATCATCCGAATATAAGTAAGGAAAATCGTAAAACAATATTACTTAGAGGATTAATGGATGATTGTTTAGACATGTTAAACATGCTTGGCAAGGGAGATATATCTAAAGAATCATATGATGAGATTGTTGAACTTTGTAAGAGGTGTTCAAGGGGAGCTGCAAGGAACAGAGTAAGTAATAGAGATCCCACCTATTCAAGAGTGCAGAAATCAACCAGTGGGGGAGCAACAAGAGCTGAAATAGGTAATTTACTTCAAGAATTTAAAACTGAGATGTTAAGTTCTTTTGCTTCACAAATTGACACTTTGCAGGTTAAAAAGAAGCAGGCTGAGGCAAAAGCAACTCTGGCTGTCTTTTGCCCGAAGTGCAGAGACAAACATCCACTAAGGGAGTTCCCATTAGACAAAATACCAATCTGCACCCTTTGTGAGAAAGATCATGAAACAAAATAATGTCCATCTCTACCACGAATAAAGGCAGCATTGCAGCCAACGGAAGAAGAAGCTGAAGCAGTTTACTTGCTAACTCAAAGAAGACAATGGAAACCAAAAGGACAAGGTATGAACTCTAGTATGCCATTTAATCGTTGGAATAATTATTCTACTTTCAGTCAAACAAATTACCCTCCCTTTAATCAAATGCAATACCCACCCTTTAATCAAATGAATTTCCCACCCATGCAACAATCAAACCCTTCCTTTGTTGATCCTGCAATATGGACTCCTTGGCCCCCACAGCAGCCATCTTCTTTTAACCCTTGGAATTCAAATTGGAGAAGCCAACAACTCCCGTATCCAAATCAATTTCCTCAATTTCAACAACCACTTTCTCTGCCATCAAATGCTCCGCCAAATAACCAAATGAGACCCCAGCTACCTATGCAACCAAATCCTAACCCCAATAATAAAGTTGTGCAAGTCATTGATATTCAGAATCAGTCTATATTTCCTACTATGCAATGTAATGATATTCATTTAAGATCCGGAAAAATAGTAGAGCCTATTATTGATGACATAACTTCTTCTGATTCTGATAAAGAGGAAACTGAGAAACATAAGAAAGCACAACCACCCTCTAACAAGGGTATTGAAATAATAGAACCACCATTCCCCGAGCGTTTAGTTTTAACTAGAACGCCTGAAACACCTGCTTTTAACCTTCTAGGGAATTGCAAAACTTGTATGTTAAAATTCCACTTTTACAAGCACTAAGAGATGTACCAATTTATGCCAGAACAATAAGGGATATTTGTGTTAAGAAACCTGGTAGGAAAACTAAAGATCCCCTTACAGTACATGTGATGGGTGATTTATCTGCATTAATGTCCGGAAAAACCCCTCCTGTGAAATATGGTGACCCCAGCCATCCTACCGTGACAGTTCAAATTGGTAAAACAATGATTCCTCAAGTTCTGGTAGATTTAGGTGCTGCAATAAACATAATGACTCTTGAAACTTTACAATTGTTACAGCTGAATAACACAATCAGAGATACACCTACCATTCTAGAGTTGGCTGACCGTTCTACAATTAAACTTCAAGGAGTTGTTGAAGATCTACTTATCTCAGTTGAATCCTGGAATTAACCAGCTGATTTTGTTGTATTGCAGACTAAAACAAACCTGGGGGGACATCCTTTAATTCTGGGGAGGCCATCGCTGGCCACAGCTGATGCCTTTATCAGTTGCAGATATGGTTCAATGAAAATTTCTAATGGTTATGAAACCAAACAGCTTACTCTTTATCCTCATGCTACACCCATAATTAATAATGAAGATTCTATGTGGATGGATTATGATGATAATGCTATTCATTCCATTCTAACTATTGGACAAGCCTTAACTCTTAAAGACAATACAGAGGATGAAATAATTAATAATTTTATTTGTGAACCTTCCTCTGTAATTGCTGAAACACACAATCAATTAACTGCAATTTTTGAAACAGATACCCAAGAAAAGATTGAATCTGAAGACTTATCTCAGACATTAACCACCATCTCATCTAAAAGCATAACAGTTGAAATTGAACCTGGCAAGACATTAAACATAAATTCTGATCTAACAGTTGCTGAAACACAGCAGTTAATGAAGTTATTACATGAAAATAAGGAAGCATTTGCATGGGATTACATGGATATGAAAGGGATCTCTTCTGAACTATGTACTCACCGAATTTACATTAAAGAGGGATGTCGACCAGTCTGTCAACCCCAAAGACGAATGAACCCTAATTTACGAGAAATTGTTAAAGAAGAACTTCAGAAATTGCTTAATGCGGGATTTATATACCCCATATCTGACAGTGAATGGGTTTCCCCATTGGTAATTGTCCCTAAGAAAAACGGGAAATGGAGAGTATGTGTTGATTACAGAGTCTTGAACAAAGCTACTCAAAAGGATCACTTTCCTTTACATTTCATTGATCAGGTGTTGGATAGTCTGGCAGGGAAGAAATTTTTTTCTTTTCTAGATGGATTCAGTGGGTATAATCAGATTAGAATTGCACCCCAAGACCAGGACAAGACCACTTTCACTAGCCCTTGGGGAACTTTTGCTTATAGAGTTCTTCCATTTGGGCTATGTAATGCACCAGCAAATTTTCAGAGGGCTGTTATAGGAATCTTTTCTGATATGCTAAATGACTCTATGGAAATATTTATGGATGATTTGACTCCTTATGGTGTGTCTTTTGAAGATGCATTACAAAATCTTGAGAAGGTACTTAAACGATGTATACAAGCTCACCTCTCCCTAAGTATTGAAAAGTTTCATATGATGATGAGTGAAGGAGTAGTGCTTGGACATTTTATTTCATCTCAAGGTATTCAGGTAGACCCATCTAAAATATTGGTCATTCAGAATCTTCCTGTTCCTAAAACACAAACTGATGTGAGAAGTTTTCTAGGACATGCTAGGTATTACAGAAGATTTATTAAAGATTTTTTTAAGATAGCTTCTCCATTATTTGTGTTGCTTATGAAAAATGTTGAATTTAAGTGGACTAATCCTTGTCAGAAAGCCTTTGTAGAACTCAAGCATCAGTTATCTATTGCTCCTATTTTGAGGGGACCTGATTGGGCCCTCCCTTTTCATATATCTTCTGATGCTTCAGACACTGCAATTGGAGCTGTCTTGGGACAAGAGGAGAATCATCTTCCCTATGCTATCTACTTTATCAGTAAGAACATGACCCCTGCTGAGCTTAATTATACAGTTACCGAAAAGGAGTTTCTTGCAGTAATTTATGCCATTAATAAATTTCGACATTATATCACTGGTTATTCTACTTTTGTCCACACTGATCACTCGGCTATTAAGTATTTAATGAAAAAATCTGTTACAAATGCTAGAGTTACCAGATGGCTATTATTACTGCAGGAATTTGATATCGCAATTGTAGATCGGCCTGGTAAAGAAAATGTGGTGGATGATTTCCTTTCACGGTTAAAAACTGATAATAATATTCCCGTAGATGATTCTTTTCCTGATGAGTATTTGTTTGCAGTTTCTGCTCACTCTCCATGGTATGCAGATATTGCCAATTATTTGGTTGCAGGAAAATTACCATCACACCTGTCATACAGAGAAAAGAGAAGAATTGTTCAACAAAGTGCCAGGTATAGCTAGATAAGTGGGTGCTTTTCTACACAGGGCTTGATCAGGAAATCCGAAGATGCATTAGGGAAGATGAAGTGTATGACATACTGAAAGCTTGTCATGATGGCCCTTGTGGAGGGCATTTTGCTGATAAAAGAACAGCACACAAAATTTTGAGGATGGGTTATTATTGGCCCTCATTATTTAAGGATGCAAAGAAATATGTGAGGGCTTGTGACAGCTGCCAGAGAATGGGTCAACCCAATCATAGAGATCAAATGCCATTAAACCCCCAGGTAGTTTCTGAACCATTTGAAAGATGGGCCTTGGATTTCATAGGACCCATTAATCCTCCATCCAACCAAAGAACTTATATATTAGTCTGTACAGACTATATGACTAAATGGGTGGAGGCCAAAGCACTTATTAGAGCCAATGAAGAGGCTGTTCTAGCTTTCTTATTTGAAGACATCTTTACTAGATTTGGAATTCCTAGAGAGCTAGTCACTGATGGAGGACCTCCATTCAATTCTCATGGTTTTAAATCTACCCTTCACAAATATCATATTCAACATAGAATGACTACACCATACCACCCCCAGGCCAATGGGCAGGTGGAAAGCACAAATAAAGTATTATAAGCCATTCTAACTAAAACAGTGAAGGACAACCGGAAGGATTGGTCTCAAAGGCTCCCTGAAGCACTATGGGCTTATAGAACTACTTGGAGAAACACTACAAGTTTTTCTCCCTATGAATTGGTTTATGGTAAAAATGTTGTTTTTCCTGTGGAATTTGAAATTAAAACTCTAAGAACTGCTTTAGCTGTTAATCTTGATTTGACTGATGTGCAGACAGCTAGGCTACAACAGCTTCTTGAATTGGATGAAAAGAGATTAGATGCCATTCACCAAACAACCATGATTCAACAACAAAGAATGAAGTGGCATGATAAAATTATCAAACACAAGAAGTTCCAAAAAGGTAATTGGGCCTTATTGTATGACTCTCGGTTTGAAAATTTTCAGGGTAAGCTACGTACACGATGGCTTGGACCATATGAAGTAGATGTTGTTTTTCCTAATGGAACAGTAAGACTTCTAACAATTGATGATTCTAAAACACCTCTACTAGTCAATGGTCATAGGCTTCGTTTGTACCAGCGCCCTGTTTCTAAAGATGATTTCAAGACTGCTTGCATGACTGATACACATTATCTTTTTCTAGGGGAGTCTTCTGCTCCTCACAGCATTTAATTTTCTGCACTGTATTTCTAGTATTATATTAGATTTAAAATTAATAATCCCTGTCAAGGGTTGGCACATTACAATTGAATTTTGCAGATTCTGGAAAAGCTCATTAAGGAGGATAGATTCATCACAAGAAGATCTGAAGCTTCAATCACAAAAGCTTGTTCCCTTCATTTTAACCCATTTCCTAGAAATATCCCTTTTATCCTATTTCTACATTATTTCTCTTTTTCCATTTTTCCCACTTCTACCATTCCTGAAATATCATCCTTCAGCTAGTATTTCCCATTCCTCACTGCTGAAATTACCCCTTAGCAAATATTTCCCCCACTTGTCTTAAACCCAAATCATTATATCCCATTTTCCTGATTTTTCCCTTTGCTGAAACACTAGTTTCAGCAGCATGTCATTCATTTTTCTGTTGCTGAAACACCAGTTTCAGCAACCTGTCATTTATCTTTTCATCATTAAAACATCATTTCTTTCCTCTGCTATACAAGCTTTTCAGTTCTCCACTTCTACTCTTCAGATCCCTTGGGTGAATATTATTCAGTGTTGAGCATATCGTGGTATGCTCATGTTCTACATTTCAGAGAAATCTACAGATTCTTCCATTAATATCAAGCCATTCTGAAGCACTCTATACTTCGAATTTTAAAGACAAAGGTAAAAATATAAGGTATGTGGTTTTTATGTAATTCAGTTAAATAATATTTTAAAGAGAGGATCTTGCTCATAATGATTACAATCTTCGCACACTTAAACATCATTGCACCATACGTAAGGGGGGGAATTTCGAAAACTGAATCATCATTCCAAACCATCCAATCCTCCGTCACTTTTCATATCCATTATTTCCGCCATCATTGAGACTCCATATCCTTTGTTGCAACAATTAGCTTGACCAAATCCTGTGTTTCTGTTCTCTGTGCCTCTGCATGTGACTCAAGCTAGTAGCTATGGGAGGGTCGGCTATCAGACACGAGCCTGGTTCGATAACTCTTCTCGAATTGTTCCCGGAGGCCTACCAAATTTTTCAACAAGCAGGATGGACAACATACTTCGAAAGGTTAGGAGAATTTGATCAGCAGCAAGTTTTAGAGTTCGCACAGAATCTTCAGGGAATTATTCAGTGGTTCAAGGGGTCCGAATTTCAGTCACAGAGGAAGATATAGCACAAGTTTCAAGGTTGTCATTTATAGTTGCTCATTGGTTCAATAGGAAACAAGTTATTTTAAATGCACAGCAAGATTTTCTTCTTCTAGAAGAACCGGTTGAACTTAAAGGCCGCGGTATAAGTCTGCATTCATTACCTCGACCATGGCCAACAGTAGCTAAATTCATCAAGCACTATTTGACATGCGAAGGGTGTTACCAGGTAGTCTATCAACACGACTTCGTTTTAATGAATCATTTGAGGCATGGTCGATTAGTCAATATTCCCTATTATCTGCTTGGTTGTATCAAAAACATGTCATATTATTGCAGACGGGTTAAATTCCCATTGTTATCCCTTACCCATCATCGTTTATGTCAATTATTAATTCAGAGGGGTTTTGCTCAGCAAAATCCCCCTCTGAATAATCCACTTCTTACTCCCCAACAAGCCGGAAGTTCCCAAGAAACTCCTGAGAGTTCTTATGAAAGGCAACTGGACGATATCCCAGACCCCCCAGTAATTCCATCCTCAGAACCAGTTGACCTACCCCCAAGTTCGTCCCACTTAGTAGAGTCACCCCTTCCCACTATTCATATCTCTAGAAATGACTCTCCAACACCCCCATCTCCACCTACTCATAAAAGAAAGAGACGAACCCCAACAGTCTCTGTCTCAAAACGACAAACAAGGGCCACATCCCAAGTTTTCACTTCTTCCGAAAGCCCTTCCCCTAGAAAAGAATCTTCTCCTACAAAGAAAAGGAAAGACACTGACTTCTCTGCTTTCCTACCAAAAAGGAAAATGAAAACGACTGTTGAAACTGGAGTTACTCCCATTTCCCCTGACCCCGCCACTATCCTGTTAAAACTTCAATCCTCACCACCATTCCAAATTCCCCAACCCGTCTCGTCCTGTGGCGCTGTCACACAAGAACCAGTGGCCCGGGATAACATGACATCGTCTATTGCTCAAACAGTGACTGCCACACAAGAACCAGTCACTTACCCAGAAGCTGAAACACAAGAACCAGCCACTGTGGTACAAGAATCATACACCAAGCATGATAATACAGGGAAACCAGCTGTAGCTGCTCCACAAGAACCAGCTACAGCTGCGGATCAACAGGCAACCCCAGCAGAATCAACCAGCACACAGGGTTCACACACTATGGCATCTTTATTTGAGGAAAATGAGTTTTCGAAGTCAGAACTAGAGGCCTATAAGAAAGAATTGATCATGGCACGAGAAGCCTTTGATAGAGAATTGAATCTCTACATGCTGGCACACACAGCATCAGCACAAAAGAAGGACCCATGCAGAGAATACATGTGCCATGAGTGTGGTAACATTTACCAACAGGCAGGATACAAAGTAGTCAAAATTCAGGTACCTGAGGCATCTACATCAGCTGCAATTAAAGAAGAACGCCCTACTGCCACACAAGAACCAGTAGGGCCCTCAAAAAGTCTAGAAAAAGAAACTAAACCACAAATATCCTGCCCTGTACTAGTCAGCTCAGCCACTCAGACAATGCCCCAACCCAGTACTTATAATGCCGGGACACAGACCCTGCCATGGAAACAATTAGAACTTATGAATAACTGGAAGAAACAATATGCTGTGGATCAAGACAAAATATTGCAGCAGCATAAGTTGGCCTGGAAGAATCACATGTATGCCAACTGGGATATTTGGGAACAGACATTGCAACAGCTCAAGGATTCCAAGAAAGAAGTCAAGGAATCAAAGGAAAAGTTGGTTTTGATGTTTTCATTAGTGCAAAAATTGTTGGCTACCCGAAAACCCTCCTTGAATTATTCTCTCTTCCTCTCTGAACGTCTGGTTTATTTTCAATTGAAGGCAATAAAGGATGGCAGACCTCATGAATTGCTTACTGCGGAACAATTTGTTAAAACTTTTGCTGAGGCCCCTAAAAGTGACCAACATTTGTTGTGTGAACTTTATCTCCATAACGAGGCCATGCCTGAGAATAGAAAAGTCAATCTCACTCCAATTGTAGGTGATGTACAAATAAGGGCATTCGTTTCATTCCTGGCCAATCAGCTCACCTGGCAAACTGCGTTCATTGCAAGTAGGCATAATGAGGAGAATCGACTCCTTTGGATTAGACCGGAACCTTCAAATCCGGCTATGTTTGTAGCACAATATCACCGATTCTTACAGAAGCGAGGAATGCACAGGTACATACAACAACTGCAGGCTTCAACACTTTTAAAGTGTCTACAGCTAATCAGAGTAAAGGAGACTGCTGCATTAAATGCCAACACTATGTTTTGGCAACATTCATGCAAGCAAAGACAAGAGTATCACCCTTTCAGCCTTGATAATCTTCAAGCTGCACTTTCCAGGGTACCTAATTACATCAGATGTATTCGGCATTGTGGAGAAAACTGGATTGGTTACCATTTTCATTTTCCAATTCTATGGATGCCTACAGAAAAATACCAGTGTCACTACCAATTGGCTGACAGGGATGAGGCTGTAGCATGGCAGCAATTGCAGAACAATCGAGGATTCCGAGCTTCGACAGAAGCCACCTTCTCCAGCTACTGCTTGAGCAACTTGCATGCACAGAGTCAGTACTCAGACTCTGACTCAGACTAGGAGTTGCCTGAGGACATGCAACCCTTTCAGCTGGGGGGGATGTTAGGACCTCACTATGTACCATTTTTTTATTATATATTTTGACACCACCTTACCTTTATAACCATGTTTAAAAAGGATTCCATCATCATTTTCATTCACTTTATCCAAAGGTATATAAAATCCTCTTCTTTACTATATATTTATTCTGTTTACATATAATTCCATATTACTCTTATATTTCATCATTAATCGAAGGTAGATTGTTGCTAACATAAGTCTAAAAGATCGCAGATAATTTATGTGTTGTGCTGGAACAATCGGCCGTTGCTGAAACAGTCAACTCCGTTGCTGAAACAGTTGACTTTGTTGCTGAAACAGTCGACCTCGTTGCTGAAACAGTCAGCAGGCACGCAAATTCCGTCACTACTCGTAATTTGCGATTCTGGAAGAGTATTTTTTGGAACAATGGCAACAACATGAAGATGAGCAAGGAAGTGGTTACACGGATTATTCTGAAGATAGTACTCTTTTTGTATCTGTTGTAACAATATCTTTTTATGGAAGAATAGAATAGCCCTATTTTAAGAAAGAAGAACAGATTTGGGATAAACATAGATTTGCTCTAATGTAATTGTAAGAGATGTATCCTCTTTAAAAAGAGGAGACATCATCATTAGAGGGGAGTTCGAAAACTACAGGAGAACATTGTGTTTGAGAGGACAGGAGCTAGACTCCATTTGTAATGTATCATTTCTTTTGACAGATGAATAAAAGTTCCTTTTGAGCGCTTCAATTTAATTCCTTCTCCGGGGAATCTTGTGAGAAGGAAAGGGCCCGCCTTCCTCACAAGATTCACCCGACTGTTCCTGTAGTTTGTTAGATTTCTTTATGATATTCGCACTTTACTTTAATTCTGTTTGCTGAAACACCAGTTACACAGTTCTGTAGTTTATTGAGCATTCTATTTCCTTTAACGCTGCATGTGTTTAGTACATTCATTCTTAAGAAGTTAAGAGATCTATTTCTGTTAATTGTTTGAATGTATGATTGATGCTGGGGAGCAGGTGCTGAAGATTCATGTACAAAGGAATAGGGTCATGTTCCCATTGATTGCCTTTCTTTTCCTACAGTGTGATTAGAAATAGGAGACAGGTGCTAAAGGTTCCTGTTCATGGGAATAGGGTCCTGTTCTCTTGATTTTATCTTTTCTACAGAGTGATTAGTGTCAGGCAGCAGGTGCTGAAGTTCCTATTTAAAGGAATAGGGTCCTGTTCCCTGTTATGGTTGATTGGTTTCCTTTCCTACAGAATGATTTCCCTTTATTTGGATTCTTAAAAACTGCAATAGAGGAATTGCTTCTACTATAACATAAGTAAACTTCAGCTTTGATTAAACAGGGTGTGAATAATTATATTTGTATGATTAATAATTGTGTGACTTTTTACTACAACATTATTTTTTCTTTTGGAATTGAGCATATCCAGTGCGTGATTGTCTTTGGAATAAACATACCTTCTCGGGTTGACAATTTATGTGGAGCTTGAATTGTTAAAACAATTAAAGCAACCAACAGCCACTATGTTAGTGCTCGAATCTGCCTTAGGCTGAAGGAAAGAAGGATTCAAGGTAACATCAAACCAAGCTCAGCCTCGTAGCTAGCCCTATGAGGACAGGAGAGGGCTCTCTCCGATCAATCTCGGCAAAAGATGTCCAATAGGGCCTGAGATGACTTAAATGCAAAACTGATAATGATTTTAGGCTAGTAAATAAATAGGAAAGAATTATTTGATTTTTAGGCTGGGTTTTCTAGGCTGTATGAGACAAAGAACAACATGATCTGAGAAATTAAATCAAAGACGCAGATTATTCCGTGAGGCAAGATAGGCAGTAAGTTAAGCAATTAATTTGAAATAATATGAAGTGAAAGAATTGTCGAGAGGGTGAAAAGGGCATAGATACATGAATCATTTTCACCAGAAGAAAACATAGAACATGAACACTTTCCCAAGGCAGAGCAGTAAACTGGATTCTACCTTTCTTACTTAAAAGTATTCAACTAGAAATGATTACGAAAGAACGGTAAAACATGACTGGATACATATGAAATAGAAAGAAAGTCATATGCGAAACTCATTACCACATGAATCTCATGAAACAGAGTTGTATCATTTCATTAATCCTCTGTCAAACTGTACAGTGAAGCTTTTTTCCTCCACACTTCTCCCAGAACTCTCTTTACAAATGATTTTCAATAAAATAAATAAACTCAAATGTTGAAAACAGATCGATGGAAATAGGGAGCTGTTACAACTAAAATGATAAAAATAGAAAAAGAGCCACTCATCAGTTCTAAAGACAGAACAGCATTACAATTTAATTTCTCTGATGACCAATTAAAAGGAAAAAACTGTAGTGTGGATCCCATGAAATAGTGAATGAGGACAAAATAAGCATTTCGTTCCTATCTTTCTGCATCTGCTCTCGGCTTTCTCAGTTATCTCCATTAACTGCAGAAAATAATCTGAAGTATATGTGGGTCCTTCTCCTTTGATACCGAGTGTATCCAAATCATTTAGAATATTCTCAACCAATTCATTACTCTCTTTAGCAGGATTCGTGTCATCAAAGCGTATGATTAAGCGCCCTTTATACCTCTGAGCAAAGTGTTGGTTTAAAAGAGCAGCCTTTGATTTTCCACGACCTAAAGGAAGCATATAAATCCTCGCTCTTGCATCTCATCACTAGATTTGGTTGGGATTGATCAAGGCCCAAATCTACGTGGGAAAAAAGTGACATGACCAGGTCAAAGAAAATAGATAGATCTAAATTTTGATGCTTCAAATCACAGAGTTTTCTGGCATCCAACGCCCTTTTTATTACTGCAGGGTAGAAATTTAACAACTTCGCTTGCCAAATGTTTGGATCTATGAAATGAAGGGCCATGTGTCACTGATCCGCAACATAAACAATATGGTGATGCAAATCCGCTTCACTATAGTAATAAAAGCCCCAATCTATGATAAACAAGGAACATTCGTTGTCAGGATTGAAGTTATTTGTATCCAAAGGGCTGAATGGCATGCCTTTGGAATGATTGACGAGCTCATCCATCCATTTACGCTTCCAGCCCTGTGTCTGACAGCTGAAATGATGCAAGATCAATCCGATACCGGGAAACTTAAGTTTTCATTTTGCGATTTGAGCATGAGGAATAGCCCAATTAAAGCTCGATAAATTTGCAATTGATATTCTGTGCTTTCTTTTCCTATATTTCCAAGTGGCTTGTATTCGCCCAGCTAACAGAAATTTGTTCGTTGCCGTGACTGTGTGGTACGCACAACTAGCTGATATGTTTGTTGAGGAGAAAACTCTGTCCCAGCTTTCAAACACTCCATCAATGTCCCAAGATTACTATACCCAATGGTTTGTAGAAACATTCTTAATAGTTCCATTTGAGAAGATTGTTTCTTAAAACGATCTGTCAACAGCCTCATAATTCAACCCAATTTGCACAGGAATAGCACTATCTAGCACGCAATTAGATGGAAACATTGTCTCTGAAAAAAGGATATGTCTTCATCAATTGAACAATCAGTTCCTGCAGTCAAATCAGCTTGACCATCTGATCCATTTACCTTCATCAATAAACTCAACAAGATTCCCGACATTCTCCGCACCAAACATCGATCAATGTAAACTTACAAGATGATTTGAAATTATATAGAACACATAGGACCGAGAAATTTGAATTTTTTGGCTGTACTGATGAAATTTTATTGTTCCGGCCATGTGCGCCACGTGCAATCCCAACGCGCCGCGCTCAGTGGGTGCGCCGCGCTAGTTAGAATTTACACTGTGAAATTTCACCCAATGCGTCGCGCGCCCTATGTGCGCCACGCTCAACTTCAATGCGCCGCGCATGTTAGCTCATCCATCATTCAGCTTTCCAAACTCTGTTTTTCGCCCTTCACGGTTTTCCTCTTGGGTTTCGACAATTTCTTGCAATCTAAATGGACTACTGACCGTGGAAAATATCTTATTGAATCATGGATTTGATTTTTATTTAAAAACCCATTTTCTTATGTCTTGACATTGGCACTTTTCTCATTTCTAATACAATTCTGTCTTTGGTGTCCTTGCTGATTTCTGAGCTTGAATGATGGCTTTTCTTTATCTTCTTGCAGGAATAATTAGCATTGGCCTTTGGCAAGGTGACTAGAACCTTAAATGAAGAAATGTTATGACTGAAGAACATAAAACTCACATGGAAATTTATTTACATAAAACAAATTTGATAACTTCTTCTTCAAAACATAGTTTTGAAGAAGAAATATCCTTGAGCATTGGTTGATGATGAAACTTGTAATGGAAACTGATTTGAAACCTATTATGCAGACTGAGTCGACAAAAACCCTGGACCTATGACTCTTGTTTGATCAACCCAGCAGGTACAAACATGAGGGAAACCAAGCCCTTCCGTCAGTCAATGGCATGCCCCTAATGGAATGCAACTGAGTGAAACGAGCGAGACACATAAAAATGAAATGCAAAAAGAGTTTTTGATCTCTGACGGAGGGCTGACCAGACCGACTCTAACAGAATCCATCCCCACGAAGCAAGCTGCTAACACTGTAATTATTCAGTTTCTTGAGAACAATATTCTGTCTCATTTTGGCTATCCACACAAGATCATTACTGACAATTTAGTTTCCTTTAAGTCCAAGAAAATGATTGAATTTAGTGATAAATATCATATTAGGATTGGTCTTTCCACAACATACTATGCTCAAGGCAACCGGATTGTTGAATCGTCAAATAAATCTTTGGTGAACATAATCAAGAAGATGTTGCAAGAAAACAAGAGGAATTGGAAAAAAATCTCACCGATGCTCTATGGGAAGATAGAGTTAGCACGAAGATATCAATCAACATGTCACCTTTCCAGCTCATGTATGGTGTTGACACAGTTTTCCGTACTTCTCTAGTTGTATCAGTGATGAAAATTATGCAAGAGATCGACATTGAACCAAATGACATTCAGCAAAGAATCGGCCAAATGATCCATATGCACAAGTCAAGAGATGAAGTCTTCAATCATACTTCAAAGCTTCATGAGAAAATAAAAAATATTTATGATAGGAAGACCAAATTTGATGATTTAAATCTTCAATATTTTTTTCTTTACTGGGATGCCCGGAATGAATACAAGAGTAAGCACGAAAAGTTTGACAATCTATGGAAAGGACCTTAAAAGATCACTACATTCAAAGGTAATAAAGCATTTCTACTAGAGGATATTGAAGGGCAAGAAGTGTTGGGAGGACCAATAAATGGTAGGTTCCTCAAACACTATCTTACTTAATCATTGAAGATGAAGTTCACTGTCACTGTACATACCATTTTAATTTTATGTCCAAACAATAAGGAAGTTGTTGTAGAAGTTTGAACCCTAAGGAGAAGGCCATGATAATTCTACATTCAGCTCATGTTTTCTTTCAAAAAGTTTTAAAAAAAAATCAGTGAGTTGTCAAGTCAGAGTCAAGTCAGTTTTTTTTTTTTTTAGTCAAAGTCATTTCCAGTTTGTCAAGATTTTTCAATGCCCAATTTTGACTCCATTGCCCAATGTTAAGGATACCTGATCTATAGTGTTCTTTACACCTCCTGAAGGAGCTTCCATCCCCAACTGTAGCCAATGTTAGCTCAGGTATGTCAGTGATAAAAAATAACTTGTTAAGTTGTTTTCCATAAAGCCATAGGTCATTTTTTTTTTTTTTACTTTTTCAAACAAGTTCTCAGAAAAGAAAAAAGAAAAAAAAAAAAAAAAATTGGGTCACTGAAAAGGTCTAGGTCAAGTATGTTGTTCCTTCATTTCATTCATTGCCACCGTCATTTTCAAGGTCATATCCATCATCGTCATTTAAGAGATCTAGGGTTATCTCACTCCACCTCATATAGGTCACTGTCTAGGCTCATCTCTGCCTTTGAAAAATGTTCAAATTGTCACTAAAAACAAGGCAACAACCCTTCATACCACTCATAAAACCATAAAGAAGGGGCCAGCAATGTTTAGGAGATGAAATAAAGACCACCTATCTTGTTTCATATGGCTCAAGTGTTTAAAAAGCCTTAATCAACTCAATTCTATTTTGCTATCTCATGAAGAGAAATTATGTCGGATTGTCTCATTAAAGGACCAAAAAGTCATTCCAATTGTCAAAGCTTCAAAAGTGGTCATTTTTGACATATCATCTCAGTCAAATAAAAAGGGGTCATTTCCATTTTTCAAAGACAACTTATCTTTTTTGAAAAGGTCATATCCAAATGTGAAAATTTTCAAAGGTTCAAAGGGAGCAGTTTTACTGTCTCATTTAAAATGAGAAGTTTTGCCTCACTGTCTCACTAAAAATTCCATAAAGTCACTACAAGTGTCAAAGAGTGTAAATAGGTCCATTCAATCCTATTAATTCATTTGAAGGAGCCAAAGATCATCTCCAAATGAAAAAGGTTCAAAAAGTCATTTCAAATGTCAAAGAGGTAAAAAGATGAAATGTCATCTTCAGTTTATAAAAGGGAAAAGATAAACTCAATTCCACTCATTGTTACTCTTTGATGTATGTGAAAACACCTCTCAACTTCACTTTCCCTCCAATGGTGTTCCAAACCCAAAATCCAAGTCTCAAATTTCATTAAAAATCCCATTGCAACCCTTCAAATCACCCTTGTTACTCTTTTAAACTGAGTTGTTACTCTTCTGGGCAGAAGTGTTACATTTTTGGGCACTCTCATTGCGCTTTTGGAGCATTGTGCAGTAGTGTTGTTACGAATTTACCCTCAGTTGTTACGCTTATGTCAACAGTTTTTACACTCCTATAGGTAGGTGTTACGCTTCTGTAGGAGAAGCAGTTTGCGGTTTTTGGCTTGAAAAAATTCCAAATCAATTCAAAATTTCCTCCATTACTTTATGCAGTCTTCATAACAGGTAACTCTTCATCCCTCATGCCATTTTTGGTCGAATTCTTTCGGTGTTTAAACCTTTTCCTTCTCATCATGTTTTCTCCATATTTTCTGTTGAGATTGCAACAAGATGATGAGCTTAGTGGAAAGGAGTCGCCTTCACTAAGTGGGCCCGCAGGCTATTTTTGACGCAAAGTCTATTTTTAGACATATGGATCATGTTCTATGAGTTGCGGGATGCTATTTTTGGATGATTGGTCAAGTTGGTAAAAATAGATGGACCTCTATTTTTAGACATTGGGCGAAGTCTATTTTTAGACTGCCAGTCTAAAAATAGATCAGTCAAATATTATTAGCCCTTAATAATATTTGGACTATAAGCATTATCTTATCCTCTTGGAGAACTTCAGTTAAGTGCACGAGATGTGGCACGAACTACGAAGGAATTACGCTATTCACAGAGGGTTAAGTGGAGCTATTGCATGGATACTTAAATTTTGACTCATGTGAGAGAGTTTGGTGGAGTTGATTGAGGAGTTAATGGAGTCGTGTTCAGTTTAATTAATCTAAACATAGTTGAACTAGTTGTATTTAGTCTAACAGATTAATACACTAGTGAAGAGTGGTGTGAATTAATTATTAATTAATTCACTAATTATAAACTCATTAATCAACTAAAGAATACATCAGTTAACTTCAGTGCATGGACAGTTTCAGTGGAGACCAGTGAAGAGATAGGTGAAAGAGCAGGTTAACTATCACTTGTGACTATACTGTTGCATATTTGCAACAACCAGTGATTGGAGAAGCCAATGAGGATTGCGCAGTACAATCCAGGTGGTTCAAATTTATTTATGAGCCATTCTTCAGCATTGATTACGCAATAGAGGCTGGCTATCAGGTGGCAGAGATTGGAGCATGTGTTTTGCTAGATCTAGCTTAATTAGTGTGTAGCAATTGGAGGTTGTGCTGAGAGCTTGTGAGGAGCTTTGTACAATGATTTTTACATGATCTCTATGACATATAATATACAGATAGTTGGGGGTTTTCAGCTTTAAGCTTTCCCATGAAATACTGTGTTCATATGTGTGATTGTTTATGGTTTTAATGTGTGCATGCAATTGTTTTTATTTCCGCAATTAATGATCAATGGTAGAAGAGATTATGTATTGTGCATGAAGTTAAAATAGTGTGTGATCAGGAGAAAATCGATGAATAAAATATCAGTAATTCAAATTTCTACATGGTATCAGAGCAATATTGATCATTGGAGCAATTGCAAAACATTGAAGCAGTTGAGTTTTGAGCTGGTGGAATTCTAATTTGCAGTAGTGTTTTCTTGGTGTCGAAGTTGAGATGTCTTTAAACAGATTGAAATTGGAGTATGCCCTTGAGGGCAGCTCGAATTATATTGCATGGAAGGATAGGATGGAGGCAGTGTTGGATGACAATGCGTTGAAGGAGTTCATAGATGCAGAAATTCCAAAACCTACATCTAGTGATGCTGCCGTACTTGACGCATGAAAAAAGAAGACAGCAAAGTGTCGAAGGATTCTATTGGAAGGTGTGAAGGATCACATAGTGTCCAGCATTCATGGTAAGGCTTCTCCATTCTTGATGTGGAAAGATTTGACAGATTTATTTCAAAGCAAGAGTGACCAGAGGAAGTTGGCGCTCAAGGATAAACTCAGGAACATAAAAATGGAGAAAGGCGATAGTATGCCCAAGTACCTCACGAAGTTCATCCAATGTAGGGATGAGCTGGGAAGTGTGGGGGTTACTGTTGATGACGAGGACTTGGTGAGCTTGGCTCTCCTTGGGCTTCCGAAGAGTTGGCATTCCTATCAGGACTCTGTCAATGGTCGGAAGAAATTGCCAGGATGGGAGCGACTTTGGTCGAATCTTGTGCAAGAGGAGATAAGGTGAAGTACTAGGGACGGATCTTCATCAAAGAACTCAGATGAAGAAAATTGTGCTTTGGCTGCCAAAGCAAGGAAGAGGAAGAGCAAGAAGAATGCTTCTCAATCCGGTGCGAAAGGAAAGAAGCAGGACATGTCCAAGGTGAAGTGCTTTCACTGTCACCAACACGGACATTATGCCACTAATTGTCCACAGAAGAAGAAAAATAAGCAGGTTGCTGGATCTGCAGCTGGAGAGGCCTTAGCCTTGCAGTTTGAGCTGGATTTTTTGCTGATCGCATGCTTGGTCTCAAGTGTGATGGGTTCAGTGTGGTTTCTTGAACGTGGTGCGTCTTTTCACATGACAGGAGATCGATATTTGTTTACTGATTTGGATGAGAAAGATCTTGGAGTGCACATCGAGATGGGCGATGATGGTAGATACAGTGCGACCGGTATCGGTACCATTTCCTTTGAGAGGGAGTCTGGTAAACCCTTCGTATTGAAAGAAGTGATGCATGTTCCAGGATTGAAGAATAATCTTATCTCTGTGGAGATGTTAGAAGACAAGGGATATGATGTTGTCTTTAGTGAGGGAAATGCTTTCCTGCGCAGTAAGGAAACTGGTGAGACCCGGAGGATATGGGTTCGAGTTAAGAACCTTTATCAATTTCAGGTAGATGGCTGCGCAACAATGGCAGGCAAGGCAGAAGGAGTGGTGAGCCGGGATGATGGCGAGTTGTGGAACCGGAGATTGGGCCACCTTCACCATGGAGCTTTGAAGATACTAAAACAGATGTCTACTAGGCTTCCCAAAGGTACACTTGTGCAGTCAGATCAGTGCAAGGGATGTACTTTGGGAAAATTTTTGAAAGCCACCTTTCACGAGAAGGATAGTCGCGCCACGATGATCCTTGAGAGAATTCACACAGACGTGTGTGGACCTTTCTCAGTAGCTTCGACAGCAAAGCACAGGTACTATGTGATATTTGTTGATGATTTTTCTCAAAAGTGTTGGATCTTCTTCATGCAGAAGAAGAGCGAAACATACTCAAAGTTCTGTGAGTTCAAGGCACTGGTTGAGAAAGAATCGGGGAAGTAGGTGAAGGCTCTTATGAGCGACAATGGTGGTGAATTCATCTCTGGCGAATTCAAGGAATTTTGCAGCGCAGAAGGAATTCGAAGAGAGCTCATAGCACCTCATAACCCACAGCAGAATGGGGTTGTTGAGAGGAAGAACAGAACGATCGTGGGTGTATGCACGGGCGATGTTGCATGATCAGGGCCTTCCCATACACTTGTGGGCTGAGGCATGCAATACTGCAGTATATGTGCAGAACCGTTGTCCTCACAGGATACTTGGCATGAGTACACCCGAGGAGGCGTTTTCTGGTAAGAAGCCCGATATTTCCCATTTGAGGATTTTTGGTTCACCTGTTTACATTCATGTGACGAAGGATGCCAGGAAGAAGCTGGAGCCGACCGCAGAGGTTGGGATATTTGTGGGGTACACTGATACACCCCACAACTATCATGTGTATTTTCCAGACAGTCGCAAGACTGTTGTGCGACGGGATATCAAATTTCAGGAGGAGAAATCCATGAAGTGTTCGCTTGAGAGGGAGCCACACTTGCATGCAGATGAGGAGCTATTAGTTCCTAAGGATGAGTCTCAGGATGTGGATCGGCCACAAGATGAGGTTCATGGAGTGGAAGAGACCACTCAGGCAACGCCAACCATTAGAGGGCGGAAGCGCACCAGGCTGACGGAAGGAGCTCAGAGATGCGAAGAGGTAGTGGAAGCACCTACATCACAGCATAGACAGAGACAGTCACCTAACTGATTTACTGGATACATGGCTCTGATGAGAAAGTGTATCGTGACAGAGCCATCCTCTTTCGAAAGTTGTGGAGGATCCTAGCATGGATAGATGCCATGGTGGGGGGAAATTGGATCGTTCGATTGTCGAAGCCGGTGTATGGGGAGATTTTCCCAAGGCGGAAGGGAAATGTCGGTGGTGGGTTCGAGATGGATCTACAAAGTGAAGAAAGAAGCTGATGGGAGTGTGGAGAAGTAAAAGGCAAGTTTTGTTGCCCGAGGCTTCTCACAGATAGAGGGGATCGATTATGAGGAATCCTTTGCACCTGTCGCAAGGTATTCTTCCATATGGACGATTATTTCTCTCTCAGCACAGATGGGGTGGCACATTCATCAGATGGATGTGAATACTGCGTTCCTCAATGGGGTGATTGAGGAGGAGGTGTACATAGAGAAACCCAAAGTTTTCGAGATCTTTAGCAGTAAGTCGCATGTGTGCAGGCTCAAAAGAGTGCTGTATGGGTTGAAACAAGCACCTCGTGCTTGGTACACATGGATATACAGTTATTTCACCGGACTTGGATTCTCCAAGAGTGAGGTGGATCTAAACCTATACCAAATAGTGGTGGAGGGTAAGTTGCTAATCATTGTACTTTATGTAGATGATTTTATTTTGACGGGTGATGAATTGTTGATACACTCATGAAAGGATGATCTTGAAAAGGAGTTTGAGATGAAGGACTTGGGCCCCCTTCATTATTTCCTAGGATTGGAAATTTGGTAGCGCAGTGATGGATTGGTTGTTTCTCAAGGCAAGTATGCAGAGATGCGGAGAAGTTCAACATGCATGGCGCAAGCTGTTGATACCCCTCTTCCTGGTGGATGGAGGAAGGAGGATGCTACTTCAGCAAAAGGTAGTGGATGCCTTGTTTATCGGCAGGTTGGTGGGGTCGCTTATGTATCTGGTCAATACACGACCCGACGTATGCTATCTTTGTTAACCGGTTTCACAAGTATGGTTAGCCTACCAAGCTCTACGGAAAGGCAGGCAAGTGTATTGAAGAGAGATATCTCGAAGCACATCGGGATGCGATGAGGGGTGAAGCTATGTGGCTTCACGGATGCAGATTGTGCAGGGAGCCCAACGGATAGAAAGAGCACATTTGGAGGGATTTTTAGTATCGGGTTGACAACAGTTTCTTGGTATAGCAGGAAGCAGAGATCTGCGGCACTCATTTCAGCAGAGGCCAAGTATATGGCGGCGAGTTTGGCTACATGTGAGGCTATATGGATGAGGAAGATCTTGGTTGGGTTGTTTGGTTCACACTTAGATCCCACTGTGATATATTGTGATAATCAAAGTTGCATAAAACTCTCAGTTAATCCAGTATTTCATGATAGATCTAAACACATTGACATCTGGTATCATCATATCAGAGATTGTGTGAAAGCGAGAGAAGGTCATGTTACTTTCATACATTCCTACGGAGGATCAAGATGCTGATATCTTGACGAAGGCGCTCACCAGGAGCAAATTCGAATACCACAGAGGCAGGATAGGGGTTGCAGATAATCCATATCTTGTTGAGAGAGAGTGTTGAGATTGCAACAAGATGATGAGCTTAGTGGAAAGAAGTCGCCTTCACTAAGTGGGTCCGCAGGCTATTTTTGGCGCAAAGTCTATTTTTAGACTATGTCTATTTTTAGACATATGGATCATGTTCTATGAGTTGCAGGATGCTATTTGTGGATGGTTGGTCGAGTTGGAAAAATAGATGGACTTCTATTTTTAGACATATTTGGCGGAATCTATTTTTAGATTGCCAGTCTAAAAATAGATATGTCGAATATTATTAGCTCTTAATAATATTTGGACTATAAACATTATCTTATTCTCTTGGAGCACTTCAGTTAAGTGAAAAGATGTGGCACAGGAGTTGACAGAAGGAATTACGCTATTCCTGAGGGTTAAGTGGAGCTATTGCATGGATACTTCGGTTAGAACTCATGTGAGAGAGTTTGGTGGAGTTGATTGAGGAGTTAATGGAGTTGTGTTCAGTTTAACTAATCTAAACATAGTTGAGCTAGTTGTATTTAGTCTAACTGATTAATACACTAGTGAAGAGTGGTGTGAATTAATTATTAATTAATTCACTAATTATAAACTCATTAATTAACTAAATAATACATCAGTTAACTTCAGTGCATGGACAGTTTCAGTGGAGACCAGTGAAGAGATAGGTGAAAGAGCAGGTTAACTATCAGTTGTGACTATACTGTTGCATATTTGCAACAACCAGTGATTGGCGAAGCCAATGAGGATTGCACAGTACAATCCAGGTGGTTCGAAGTTATTTATGAGCCATTCTTCAGCATTGATTACGCAATAGAGGCTGGCTATCAGGTGGCAGAGATTAGAGCATGTGTTTTGCTAGATCTAGCTTGATTAGTGTGTAGAAATTGGAGGTTGTGCTGAGAGCTTGTGAGGAGCTTTGTACAATGATTGTTACATGATCTCTATGACATATATTATACAGATAGTTGGGGGTTTTCAGCTTTAAGCTTTCCCATGAAATACTGTGTTCATATGTGTGATTGTTTATGGTTTTAATGCGCGCATGCAATTGCTTTTATTTCCGCAATTAATGATCAATTGTAGAAGAGATTCTGTATTGTGCATGAAGTTAAAATAGTGTGTGATCAGGAGAATCTTGGTGAATAACATATCAGTAATTCAAATTTCTACATTTTCATTGTCCATGTATATAAAAAAAAATCTAATTTGACAAACCCTAACCTACCCCACTGACCTAAATCCTAACCCTATCATCTAAATCCTAATCCACACATTTCATACTCCTTACCCCCACATTCATATCATCTACACTACCCCTAACATGTCAAATAGAAGCAAACCCTAGAATCTAGCTTTTCCACAGTGAAAAACCTTGGTAATTTATTGTGTTTGCTAGACTTTTCCTCTCTACACTCATCCATTTTTCCTCATTCCACTTTCAGTGTGGAGCTAAGATGCCATTCTATTCACTGAATTTTTCTTAGAATTTTTTCTTAGCTCGATGACCCTCATTTTATCTTATCAACTTACCCTATCACTACACTAGTTATTCTCATAGTCAAAATTGGGAATTTCCTATGTTTTTATCATTTTACCACCTTCATCACACTCTTTTTCCTTCATTACACCCACAAATTTAAGCTAACACACAACACAACCTACTCAATTTTCTCTATAATTTCTCTCAGCTTCATGACCCTTCATTTTATCCTTCAAACTCACACTTTCCTACACTCTGTTTTTTTCTAGATTTCCATACATTCATTTATCTCATCAACACCCCGGGGTTTTCATCATTCCAGTGACAAATACAATGGAAATAGACAAGAATATATTCAAGGGAGGGTGCCACCTCAGGCTAGAACCATTCACCATTCATGAAATTAATGCTTCACCATTGGCCAGAAGATGCTTTGAGAAGGCTCAGTGTTTGAGATTTTGTGAAAGGCTCATGGAAGAGGGGTATCATCTTCAATTGAGAAGCCTATATGCAACAAGCTACAACATGGGAAAGGTAACCATTATAGGTATGGAGATAAGCCTATCATCAAACCTAATTCCTTCAGCAACAGGTATTCCTTAACATGGAGAGCAGTGGTTCAAAGACACGGAATTAGACATTGAAAACTACAAACAATTTCTTAAGCCTCATGCTAGAGAGGAGCCAGACTACCTATTTCCTTTCAGACACCTCAGAAACAAGTATGCTCCTTTTATGATGTTCATAATGAAGTACTTCACTTGTGAAGGAGGATTCTCCAGGTTGTATAGATATCACATCAGGCTTTTGATGCATTTTACCTCTGTTAAAACACTTGACTTGCCGTACTATTTGTACAAGAGCTTGATTAAGATGACTAAAAAGGTTTAGAGTAGAAGAGAAGATCATCACAATATTCTTTTTCATCATGGTCTAATCAATCTCATTGTGTTGCATCACTTTTCCTCCATCAACATAACTTGGGAAAATTTCTTGCAGAGATTTCCAGCAGCGCCTACTATTATCCCTTCTATCTTGTGCAGTACATCATCAGCAAAACCAATGGAGGTTTACTCTTATATTATACCAACTCAGCCTCAAAATTATCCTAGGGATGTGGAATTTTACTCACACATATGAGAAGGGGAAGAGACGAGTGTTTGTGTGTAAGTCTGCCATAAGTGTTCTTACACTTGACACCATTGTGGAACAATGTGAGATAGAGGAGCAGCCTCTTTTTCATCGACATAGTGAGTCAGTGCCATTGGAGGTTGAGGTAGAAGAGCATGTGGAGGTCAGATCAGCTGAAGATATTATCAAATAAAAATATGAGGAAATAGCAAAATTAAGGAAGATGTTTTCTATCACTAACTCTCAAATCACTTTCTTACAATAGGAAAAATTTTCAGTTGAAAGTGAATCAGCTTCTACAAAGCAAGAAAAAATCAAACATAGAGGCAAACAAAGGTAAAGGTAAGGAGGTTATTATTATTGATCAAATGCAAGACAATGAGACTGAAACACAAACAAGAATACCAATAACAAGAGGCCTCAAAAGGGCGCTGGAGCGAGAAAGACAGTCCACTCATCTACATGAAGAGTTGACCTTTGATGAGCTTATTGCCATGGAGATTGATGAAGTCAGAGAGCTTTCATTGTTAAGAGTTAATGGGAATTTAGAGAAGCTCTTGAAGAGGGCTAAGAGGGAAGATAAGCTACAAGGACACATGGAAAACCACTATCGCACCAGGAACACCATTTCTCAAATAAGGCTGAAACAATTGAAGAAAATGCTAAAAGAGGCACAAATGAAGCTCAAAGAGAAGGATAGCTTGAAATTATTGGTTGAATCTTCTTTGGCTATTTAGCCTATATCTCAAAGGTGCCATAAAACCAATTTTGAGAAAAAATTATCAAATTTCGTATTTTATGTGATTTTTGCAAAATTCTGGGAATTCCTTATTGCAGAAGGGTAACCAACTTTTTTTAATCTTATTTTGGGGGGCATCCAAATGATGATTTATTTATATGGATGGAATTATTTTGATGAGTACATCATTGATTAGGAACCCCCATGGCATGAAAAGTTCTAATTTTGTAGAAATGTCTCAAAAACCACTCATTTTTTATGTTTCTGCCACCTTTTTGGACCCTCTGTTACGATTTTGGAGTAACCTTGGGAGAATGGATTTTTGATGGCCTTCCCGTGGTCCATTTTATAAAATTCAAGATGTTATGGAAACTAGACACACTAGGGCAGTTGATATTTCTTTCATAAGTGGATTTTGACTCTTAAAATTGCCTCAAAAGTTCCTCCAAATTTTTGTTATTCTTCTGCAAATTTTTGTTACCCTTCTATCAAGAATGTCACAAATCAACATTGGATTCATGAGGACACTTGTCAAGCTCAGAAATGGTCACAAATTCGAGGCATTGCTGTCCTATGAGTTGGAATTAGAGTTATTTGGTTGGTTTTTTCCTCCTATATTGAGGGAATATGTAATTAATGCAAGGGACAAACACTCTTAGTTCATAGCTAAAATTTAGGGAATGGTTTCTAACCTCCCTAGAATCTAGGAAATGACTCATATTTTGTATTTATGATCCATTCTGGGTGGGATTTCGACCTGATGAGGTGTCATAGTCCATATTTTCTATAAGTAGACTCTCTTTAGTATTTTTTTGGGTTGGATAGTCTCATATTGCGGTGGAGCTCTCTAAACTAGCAATTTGGAATGAAATTAGAGACATATCTACAGGAATTGTGTTGAGATACTTGTGGTATGCTTTGGAGCATCTTTTTTTATTATGTATTTTTATTATTTCATGCTTAATACCATGTCTTCTTATTCATATATGTTTATCTTGTAAGTTTATGAGTATAAATCATGTTTATGCATGCTCTGTTTTAGACAAGGTTTAAAATACTTTGTTTATTTGCTTCTAAACTGAACGAATTCACCTCAGTGCTCATTCAAACTCTCTTCCATTTCATCCTATAATCAATGAATTATTAAAAATGCTTTCAAACTACCTATCTTGCCTCACATATTCTCTACAGATTCACCTTGGAGTTCAGACCTAAAATCCTTATACACAGTCTACTCACTAACTTTTCTATCTAGCACTCAAAACATCAAACAAATTATATTTATTGAGCTTACATACCTAGCCTAAGATCATTAGATACTCAGTCATTCCTTTGACTGTAAAAGTGACAACGAGAGAGCCCTCTCTGGTCTTGGTAGGGCTAGCTACCTAACCTAAAGCCTGGTTTGTGGTTACATTTCTCCAATCCTATTGTGAGCCTTGGGAAGTTGGGGAGAGTGATAATACTACCTTCAACAAAAGTGGAGTTATCATGAAGGCGAGCATATATTTAAAATATCTGCGAGACCAATATAGGGTTCATTTAAAAAATAACCCTAAGTATGAGCGCCCTCCAGCGATTTAAGAAAGTGAGTGGACACCCCTCCTAGAATATGCAAAGGAGAAAAAACTTCGAAAAGAAGGGAAGACACCACCCAGACTGGGAAGGTATGAAGCACTTCCGCAAAAATTGTAAGTATAAAAATAAATAAAAAATTGCATCCAAATTTTAGATCATTAATAATTTTAATTTAATATTGCAGCAGAAAAAATAAAAATGAAAAATGAAAAAAATTTAAATAAATAAATAAAAATAAATAAATAAATTCATGTTGTCATGCAAAATTGAAGGGCGAACAATTCAATGAAAGTCCCATTGAGGAATGCCTCAAGCTTGCTTACAAGCATAGATATCAAGTCGTTGTTGAACGTAGGACAAGCACGGGGTCTTCACGTATTAGTTATGATCCTCCACCGGAGGCTGAGGTAAATAAAAGCAACGAAGAGCATTTATAAATTAATACTTGTATACAATCTATTGGTTTTTATTTTTGGCCATAAATGAATGTGCTTGATTGTAAAAAGCAATCAAATAGTGTAAATTTTGATGTCCCAAGCAATGATGGAAGACATGAGCCTAGTGACAGTGGAGTACAAATTGAAACTGATGTTCAGCTCGATTCTGGAGGTATTTCATGTGAATTTTAATTTTTTTAGTATGGATTAGAATTATAAATATTTAAATGCAAACGGTGTATTAATTATAAATATTCTTGGTTCTACTCTAGAGCATGTACGGGATGAGGCTAGACAAGTGGAGGAACCTATCGACACATCTGAGAGTATCACGCTCTCCTCTACTAGCGAAGCAGGTAACAAACACTTTACTAACTTTTTATTAATAAAACACTTGTATTAATAATTACTATAAATAAGAGTTTAACATTTTATTCTTATTGTAGTTGATGCTATGCCGCCCTTACTACAAGCATTTGACCAAGTTAGGAGCAAGACATATTATAGCTGAAGGTGATGACGTCCTTGCTTCATACATGAAAAATTGCAAGAAACCGAAGAATAATTTATTGTACTTGTAATTTAATTAGAACAACCTTGCTTCACATTATGTATAGCATACAGTTTATTATAAATCATATTGAGATCAAATATTTCTTAAACTCTACGAATGAATGAATGAATGAATGAAGGAATAATTTTTTACTATATATTTCTTTATTTATGACGTATGTTAATATCTTTCTTTCAAATATTTCCTAGTAGATAGAATGGGTATTGGGTAATTGAGAGTGATGTGGGGGGGGAGGGGCCATGAGAACTTCCACCTTCACGTGGTTGGCCCTGTCCAGTAGAGAATAAATTAATATTTCGACAAACTAGGAGTAAAACTCTGAGATCCAACAGAGAAACAACAAGCTCAATGTTTACTTTGTTGTTGCTTCATCGAGTGGAGGTAGGTTTGCTACAATATTAAACTGCACCAATAATTTATTCTCGAAACCAAGAGTAGCTCATTTAGGTATTCATGCACTCAAGTTTTTTTAATTATTATTTATTGGTGCAATTAAATTTAATAATTGGTCAAATTTAATCTAAGTTTTCCTCATTGGTCTCATGAATATGTGTAGAACAATCTTTGTCGATTTGGATGTTGAAGAGGAACAACTATCGGAAGAAAATATCTCAAAAAGGTAACATTGCATTTAGCATATACACGATAGGTCCCGAATAAACAATATGTACATTGAGAAATGTAGTGCAAGCAATAACTTGTACATGTTTCAGAAATTCATAAATAAGACATGATAGAGACGTATTGCCCACGTTGAACAACTAAGAGAAATTAATGCACAATAAGGATGAACTTACAGGTTTTCAATAGGTTGAAAGGAAATTGTACAAAGAATCAATACAATTATATGGATCTGTATGTCCATATGGAGCAATACAACAATTGTACAACTTCTGCCTTTCTTTTTTGTGTAGATCATATACCTAATTTTGAGATGTTTATGATGACCATGCAGTTGTTATTTTAGTATCTTGTAGAGGTTTCCTTGAGGTATGCAAAGCTGATGTTAAGAAGAAATTACTTATCTATCTACAAAAATCTTTTACTCTTCCACTGCTTAAATTTTCAATTATTGTGTGATCGATGCTATGATTTCGTGTAATATTCCCAAATGGGGAATGCAACAATATATGAACACAAAACTGGAAATAGCAGTGTAAATCATCTTATGAACATTGGAGACCAATATGGATACAAAAAATCATATATTAGATCAGAAAAACACCATAAATAGTGAGGCATAAATCATGTACAATGAAGGAACAAGCCTCCCCTAAAAAATCACTCCACAAATGAACTGCTATCACAATACAAGAATGCCAGAAGACTGCTACAGCACAGTTTAAAACACACTGCTATAGAAAAATAATGTGCAAAAGATATAGGGTTTTTATATGCCTCAAAAGATATGCCCAATATAGATTGGATTAATACAAACTCCTACAAATAACTCGGAAAGGGTTTTCAGAAATACACTCTATACAATATGGGATCTAAAGCCCAATGCCTAAAGATTCACTGCAAACTGAAGAACATGAGTGTATAAAGCTGAAAATATAATAGATCTGATGTATATCCCCTCAAATTTCTCCTCCCATGAAAGGTTGAACCCTTCAATCACAAGAAAACACTCCAAAGGAGCCACAAGATCCCTCACTGAATCTGCCCTCCAAAATAGCGCAATCCCTAGCTTGAACAGTGCTGGAAATGATGGGAAATAGTTGGCATGATGCCAAATATCTGAAATATGCCCAAGAGCTCTCCAAACTAATCTCCCAAGAGAAGGAAACCTTCCTCCTATGAGAAAATAGCTTAGAAAGTGGGTTTCTAACCCCTCCACTGCAACACCCTGCAACATAGCACAGTAACCTGCAGAAACTGCGCTGATGAAGAAAGTTGTAGCTTGGCCTGAAAACCTAAATGTGGAAATGAATACAATACTCTTCCAAGATGCTTCTCAAGGAAAGAGGTGGGATTCCCGCTCCTGAACACCCGGTGCTAAACAACACAGCAACCCTGCTAAATAGCAAGAGGAAGCAAAAGTCTAAGCAGACCAATATCAAAATAATAATCTAAAACATGAACCCATATGGCTGCCATCATCTTCCTTAAATATAATATGAGCTCACTTTCCCTTAGCCAGACTCAATTAGGTCATTTCCTTCATGAGATCCATCTCTCTCCAAAACTGCGTTATTCTTCATTTAATCTCCACTCCTCCATGACAGCGTTGTTGACTAGGTCAAAGTTGACTGAATCAACATGATCCAACCCCTGTTCACACTTGGAGGTGCTTTATTTAGCTACTAAAAAGGGTATCCTTTCACACTTGAAGTGATTTTATTGCTGCTTAGGAGACTTATGGGTCTTCCTACCCATTTATTCACCTACCTAGTGACAAAACAAACTATAATATTCCATTTAGCTGAAGGCTAAATTTTTGGAATATTACAGTCCTCCCCTCCAAAATTTTGCTTGTCCTCGAGAAAAGGTATAAGGAGAGAAAAATCCATCCCCTCCTTCTCTTGTGGCCTCCTTATCAATAGTCCCCACCACTTCTCAAAATAATCTGCAATAATTCTGCCCTCCAATGTTTCCTCCCAAGTATGCAAAACCAAATGGCTCACATCATGAAAAGGTGGAAGGTGTAAGTGGAAACCTTCTTTTTGTCCAATAGCCTCCTTAAGGTAGGGGTTATGACAAGCATAGGGGATCTCATTCCCAATGAGAAACTCCCAAAACCCATGTTATCATCCAAATGAAATGAGCCATTCAGGTAGCTCATCAAAATAATCCTCAACCCCGGTTCATGCAACGTATTGGGGTTGTATGGAGAGATTAAATTCTTCCACCCAAGTTGTTTCTCTCTCCATTTATGGTATGTGTGGGGTTGTTGTTGATCTTGGGCTGAAATTTCATGGCCTCCAAGAATGGCCCAAACTACCCCACCAAACAAATCAGTCATGAAGTGCCTCCTCCAAAAACTCAATTTCTCCAAATGGCTCCTCCCACATGAAGAAAAGAGATGTAGAACGACAATCATGGTTTGCCCATTGTTTCTCCTGAAACATGCAACATGTATAGTAGGGAGAATCATACTCCCAATGGGCACCTCCAACTCTTATGCCACTTTCCAAACAAAGCTTCCCATAAAGATGAGAACATCTCCAACATATGGAAGCAAAAACCAATGAAAAAAAGTTGCCATATGACAACCAGAAAGTGGATAATAGTTCCACACATGGAACCAGTGCAATGCATCCCCTGCCTGTCTCAAATCAAAGACTAACAAGTGCTTTTCCAGTCACTTGTTTGTTTCCACAATCATCCTATTGTTATCACTCTAGTAATTCTCAAGTTGTGTGAATTTGGTTTCAAGTCAAAGAATTCCAAAGGTAACCACAAACCTACTTCAAACTCTAAGATCTAGCTTTCCTAGGGTTCAGAGAGGGCTCTCTCTTTAAAGTTTAACTTTGTTTTAATTTGTGAATATTAGGCTAGTTATGAAAGTCCAACTTTGGTTTTGTTTTGGTATATTTGGTGGGAAAAAACACTTGAAAGGATGGATAGTGAGAAATCTATTTGTCCATTGGGCTATGGAGTCAAAATCAAGCAAACAGGACTAGGATCAAGGGAAAAAAGGTCAAATGTCTTCAAGGCAAGATAGATAACCCTTGGATATCTTGGAAAGTTATTTTTGTGAGGTGGTATGATCGGGATAAAGGGCACTTAAGAATCCTTAAATCTGGAAAAAGAAGTAGTAGGAAGAGGTCAAACGAGAGAGGGAGCAATTAAGGGTTCCCTACACTGGATATCAGAGGAAAACATATAAATGATAACTAGCTAAAAACTGGGTGTTCTTAACAAATCTTGTAGTAATACTCCTAGTTATACATTTAGAATTAGCATAAACATAAATGGATGCATTTAACAAAGAAAGGAAACAATGACAAGTGAAGAAAATACTTCACTCCAAATAGCTCATCACAGGAATCCTGAAGTATGATGCGACTTTGCTTTGATCCAGCCTGCTACTCGAATATTTGACACACAAAAGCTTTAAATTCTAAGAAGAAATGACTATAACAATCCGAGAAATTTTATTCCACCAAAATACTTCTAAAGATGAAGTATTTATACAAATTCTAAACTACAATATCTTGAAAAAATATCAAAATTGGTTTACAAATATCTCAAACTTTTTTACATAAATAGAACTCAATAAAAGGACACTCAAAACTAATGAATCTATTTGGCACTACACTTATGGATAGTTGATGACAAAGAGGATAAATTTGAAATTGATATCAACTCTTAGTTGATGATGAGGCGTCCAAGTCACTAATTGTCTCCTTTATTTATGCATTATGCTCCAGAAATTCTGCAAACTTGGAGTCCAATGATACCTTTGTATGTATCATTCTGAAATAGATATGTAAGAAGTGAAAGAGTTTATTGTAGATAAATATTCTTTTGAGATAAACCTCTCTCAGTTCCCTAAAATTCAGCTCCATAGGTTCACAATAGGCTCTGCAAAAATATGTGTGAAACAGAGATTTGCATAGTCTAAAAAATAGGTTGTAAAGATGTGCGTGTATCTCTAATTCTGTAATACATGTGCAAAAAGTGAGATAGTTTTTTGTAGAGGAGTCTCTTAGGAACAAAAACCGCCTTCAGTTTTGTAAGATGTATTTCGTATTGGCGACAATCTTCTCTGCAAAATGATGACTTAACAAGAATTTTATGTAAAAAGTGCTATCATATATTGTTTAATATTTCCAGACCCATAATGGTTGTTAGAAAACTGAGAGAGGTTTTTGTAGTTGGAGATCTTAGGAACATAAACCTCCTTCATTTTTGAAAAAATCATCTTGGATTGGTCACAATAGTTTCTTCCAAACAATGACTTTAAAATGGAAATTTCTACAAGAATGTCCCTTCTTGCCCTGTTTTCATCGTTTAACCTTATTGTTCTTTTAACTGTTTTTACTTTCACTTTGGATAAAATTCGTTGTTGTTGAAAGTATTTTCATATTTATTTACCATTTACTGCCTCTGTATTTACTTTTACTGTTTACCTTGACTGCTCTATAACGTTGTTTTAACCTTTACTGTGACTTTCATCTTATACACTTTAACTCTCATGCTTTTTGACTGTTCTGTTTTCACTGTCACTCTAATTTATTGCTTTACTTTTACCATTCATTGTGTAAATTTATCTCTCTCTGCATAAATGAATTCTTTTTGTTCTGCTTCCTGGAATATTTTGTTAAGGAATATCACTTAAAATTCTTTTCTTTGTGAACTTTTGGAGTAAAACAAATCTTTAACTAGCATTTAGATTGTTTTATCCAAATTCTTCTTTTGCTAATGACCTTTTGTATGCAGGTATTTGGATTCGGGAGAGTTTCTGAGGTTTTTGAATGAGATGATGACTTTTTTAGCTTTTCTAGAGAAAAGTACAGCTCCTCGGCGGTCTTCAAAGGTCACAGGGTAAATCTTGCAGGTTTCTGGTCAAAAAATGGCAGAAAATGGCTTAAAAAATGATGTTTTTACAGTTGGGAAGGCGTGAGCGCAGGTTAAATGCAGAAGAGAAATGAATGAATTTTATTTCGAAGGTTTAATATGCATTTTGGTCATATTACTTCTGCATTGAATGTTGGTCACGTCGGGCGAGAGCAACGGTTTCAGGATCGGAGGATCAAAAACCATAGTGGTTATCGCGTGGCAATTTGGCAGTAAGTGATATTGGGCTTAACCGACGTGATCCAATAGGAATCCTCCATGTGGTGGAGAGATAAAACTACAAAACAACCCATTTCTCACAACTTTGGTGTTTGGATGATTGCGCAACTTATCTGTGCGATATTTGATTTCAGCCGTCAGATCTCGAGGATCAATTGGAGGGGTCCAAATTCATTTGGGAGTTGTATTGGAATAGGAGGTGGGACTGAGTTGTTTGCATATGCGCTGAGATAAAACATTATAACAAAGGCGCATGAACTAGGCTTTTAAACCTTAGGCCTTGTGTAATATGTGGCAGGTGGGGTAACGTTTTTTATTTAAATGTTTTTTAATAAAACATTTACAATGGGTTGATCATGGTATAGGCGGGGATTAACATTTTTATTTAAAACATTTGTGAAATCTTTCAAATTTTATATGCAGGCGTGATAATATATATTATATATTTTTCAACCTTTGAACAGTTTTCAAACTATAGGGACGGGATTAATTTTTTAGATAGGATTATACCAATGGGTTTATTAAGGCAGGGTTTTCATATTTGTGCACATGGGGATATTAAACTTTGGTCTAAACTTTAAAATAATGGGTTTTAGGGGGTTTATTTAAATATAAGGGAATTAATATATACAAGTAGGTGTAGTTAGGGATTTAATACACTAAGTATGGTGTTAATATGAAAAATGGGTAGTAAAATAGAAACAAAGCACCTATTACCTCTAAGTAAAGTATAAAAATAAAGCATTGCTCATCTTTGTTGTATTACTTCAATTATACTTAGGATAAATGCTTCTTGAGGGTTTTATGAATGATTTTGAAGGGAATGAAGTTAATTATTTTAGGGTTACAATTTTACTAAGTAAAAAATGTGTTTTACTTAGGGAAAAAGGGATTATGTTTTATGAATGAAGGTTCAAATGTTGATGAATGAGGGTTTAATGTAGGAATTCAATATTTTTAACTAATCGGTCATCGAGCCTTGGGTCCGGTCCCAACAAAAGTCAAATAAATGCTCTGAGCCTTTTTTTACTGATAGTTTAGAATACTGAATACTTGTAGGGGGGGAATTAGTGATTTTGCTCGGTGATGCTTTATTAAATGCTTGCTCAACTGCTTTCTACCTACCCAACTTTATTTCTAACATTTTTTCTTCATTTTGTAGATGCATTTCGGCTTGCAACCTTAAAACATTTTTATTTCAAAGCATAAAACTGTCTAAATCTACCTTATTTCATCCGAGGGCTCAAATTTAACTATTGAGCTCCTCATTATTCTCTAGCTATCTACTGATTTGTCAAGTTTAAATTGTTTGAAAAATCTTTATTCTCTATCTAAAACATGAAATTGAAAGCATGAAAAGTTAAGATTAAACTGTTTAACTGATCATGGATTATGGCATTTATTGACACTCTGCACATAATCATTATTCTTGCAGTAAAAAGAAAAAGTAGTGGCATTTGGACTTGCTCACTTTCAGGTCTTATTTCTCTTTTTTCTTTTGGGGTCTATATTTTTCTAAGTCCTTTGATCTTTCTTTTAAGACTTTTTACCCTCTTTTTGGATTTTATTATTTTTTCATTTTTTTCAAAATATGGGAAAACAACTTGCAGAAAGCAAGGTATGTACATATTTAAAAGACTATCAAAGTCAATTCAAAATTATGAATCCTATATTTATAGGACCCTAACAGCGGCTTCACATGGGGATGGCATCTTCTGGTGAGATGTCAAGAACATCGTTGACTAGTAGCTTGATCCTTTGAGCCAATCCCAAACATGCATTTGCTTTGTTATAAAATCTTTGTGACTGAAACTCTTGGACTAAATTTACACCCTTTTCTGCAAACTAAAATTTGATCTGAGACTAAAAAGGTGTTGCAACCTTCAAACCAAACTACTAAATCATCAATATCTTAGAAGCTCAATTAAAGAAGACTCTCCCATAAGAATATATGACCACATCATCCACCATATATCTATTATCTCCCTCCGGGTCATCAAGAATCATGCAGGCACCAAGATCCTTGGAGTACTCTACCAAGAGTTGAGACCTTCAATATGGATCAATCCTCCTAAGAGACAACGTTGATGATCTGAAATGTGAAGCTCCCCACATGTTGTTGTCTTCTCCTTTGACATCCCACATGCCAAATTCATCCTCCAAAGTGCTGCCATGCCCATCATGCAACTGCTCATGCTCAGATAGAAGTGGTAACCTTTGGAAGTTCGCCTCCCATGAGAAGCTACCATCCAAAAAGAAGCTTTTGATCTTGGCTAATGTAAGCATAAGTGGCCTCCATCTACTCCAATGTATGGAGGATTCCTTCCTCAAAGGAAGCACCCTCTATTTCTCCAAATCCATGGAGCATCTCTCTTGCACCATGAAGGTGCCATCCTCCATCACTACAACAACTTCTCTCAGTGCAGTACATATAGTGAGAGTGGGTGATGTTGAAAATGGGAGAATGTCTCCCTCCTCCTTGAGTCTACCCCAAACTCTTTGCACTGTAATAGACCCCTCCAAAGTATCCACCCCTCCGAGATCTAAGAGTGGTGCTATCCAATGTGAATCATTCCTCATCATCTCTTGATCTGGTGGTCTCCCCGGTGGAATGCCTCCATGTAATGAGACATCAATGTCAAGAGTAGACTGCACATATGGATGGAGAACTTTGTCCCTTCCCTCACAGCGCAAATCAGTCTGCCTCTTCTTTGCATTAACTCTCTGAAATAGATAGGGGTGTGTGCTCCTCATCATGTGATGTTGACCTTCCTCCCCACCTTCTCCTTCCAGCTGCAATGTTTCACAATCATGTTGTTCATTGATTGTGCCTTGACCTCCATATATGAGATCCTGGGGAATTTCTTGCAATGATATAAGAATCCCTCTTGCTAGAGTAAGTTCTCCATCTACCTCTGCATGAGGTGCTAGATGTGCTCTAGATATGACAATGATTTTTCCCCCATCCTCTTCTTCTTCAATATGAATTGGAGTCACCTTCTCAATAAGAGAATCCTCTTTTGAAAAAGGGATCTTGATGCCTTCTTGTCCAAGGATATGAGACAGAGATCTTGCCTCTAGCAAAGTAGTATGCAAGATGTGAGCTTATCCAACAGTTTTCTGAAGTGGATTTGAGTTTATAGGTTCCTCCATCATATGCAAAGGTTTTTCTTGTTTTGGTTTGTTTGGTTCCACCAACGATGTTTCAGAATGTTTTCCATCAAACCTTTCCACTAATCTCTTAGTGAACTTTGCATAAAAATAAATATTTGCATTTCTTAATGAAAAAGACTCAAATATCCACCAAGCATAGGCCTTACCTTCAAAATGCAGCGCTGCAACTTTGATGGCATCATCTTCAGAAACTTGGTGCTGCTGCAAATAGATATGTAACTCCTCCACCCAAGCTCTAACTAAACATGTTGGTAACCCATCAAAAGTAGATAAGAAAAATCTACTCATGTCATGTTGCTTGATCCTCTCCACCTTGATCTTGCAAAACTCTTGTAAAGTGATATGATCTCTAAAATTCTTAGTTTGAGATTCATATTCTTGCAAATAATCACTAAGAGCTTCCCTCCTAGGCATTTCTTCTTTTCCCAACTCCCTTATAGCAGATCTGGGCATATGACTGCGCTGTGAATCATAGTGTGTAGCTGCATGCTCACACATGTCATATGAAAATATATAATTGGCTTTATATCCAAACTTCTTTGGATATTCTCTCTCTCTTCTCATCTTCTTGAGATCTCCCTTGATATTCTGCATAGTTTGAAAGAGAAGCTTTGGGAGCTCCTCCTCCTCTCTTCCTCCAAATAATGGAGTCTTCTATTTATTTTTTATGTACATCTCCTCTTCTGGTGAATAGATTCTCCTCATGGTGACATATTGGCTGAATGCACAAGCTAAGCCAAGATTATGCTCCGATACCACTGTAATATTCCCAAATGGGGAATGTAGCAATATATGAACACAAAAATGGAAATAGCAGTGTGAATCAACTTATGAACATTGGAGACCAATATGAAGACCAAAACATCATGTATTAGATCAGAAAAACACCATAAATAGTGAGGCAAAAATCATGTACAATGAAGGAACAAGCCTCCCCTAAACAATCACTCCACAAATGAACTGTTGTCACAATACAAGAATGTCGGAAGACTACTACAATGCAGTTTAAAACACACTACTATAGAAAAATAATGTGCAAAAGTTGTAGGGCTGTTATATGCCTCAAAAGATATGCCCAATACAGATCTAGGATTAATACAAACTCCTATAAAGAACCCAGCAAGGGTTTTTAGAAATACACTCTATACAAGATGGGATATAAAGCCCAATGGCTGAAGATTCACTGCAAACTGAAGAACATGAGTGTAGAAGGCTAAAAAATATAATATATCTGATGTAGATCCCCTCAAAGGTCTCCTCCCATGAAAGGCTTAACCCTTCAATCACAAGAAAACACTCTAAAGGAGCCAGAAGATCCCTCACTGAAGCTGCCCTCCAAAATAACGCAATCCCTAGCTGGAACAGCGCTGAAAATGATGGGAAATAGTTGGTCTGATGCCAAATATTTGAAATATGCCCAATTTCTCTCCAAATTGATCTCCCAAGATAAGGAAACCTTCCTCCTATGAGAAAATAGCTCAGAAAGTGGGTTTCTAACCCCTCCACTACAACACCCTACAACACAGCACAATAACCTTCAGAAACTGCGCTGATGAAGAAAGTTGTAGCTTGGCCTGAAAACCTGAATTTGGAAATGAATACAATACTCTTCCAAGAGGCTTCTCAAGGAAATAGTTGGGATTCCCGCTCGGGAACACCCAGTGCTAAACAGCACAGCAACCTTGCTAAATAGCAAGAGGAAGCAAAAGTCTAAGCAAACCAATATCAAAATAATAATCTAAAACATGAGCCCATATGGCTTCCATCCTCTTCCTTAAATAGAATATGAGCTTACTTTCCCTTGGCCCCACTCAATTAGGTCATTTCCTTCATGAGATCCATCTCTCTCCAAAACTGCATTATTCTTCATTTAATCTCCACTCCTCCATGACAGCGATGTTGACTTGGTCAAAGTTGACTGAATCAACATGATCAAACCCTTGTTCACACTTGGAGGTGCTTTATTTAGCTGCTAAAAATGGTCTTCTTTCACACTTGAAGTGATTTTATTGTTTCTTAGGAGACTTATGGGTCTTCCTACCCATTTATTCACCTACCTAGTGATAAAACAAACTATAATATTCCATTTAGCTGAAGGCTAAATTTTTGGAATATTACATCTGGAAATAATTTCTACATTATATTAAAAATATAAATTTATCTATTTAAGTAGGATAAAGTGGATAATAGTAACATAGGGTTTAATTTTTCAATGTACTTAACCCCAGATACATAATGTTATCCAAGATAACCATTAGGTTCGTTTTGAGTCATAAGTTAATTAAGCCGAGTCTATTAGGTTTAAATAAGGTCTTTGGAATTCAAATTTATAAAAAAAATGCACATATGAGGGGGTCTTGAAAGTCATTTTACATGTGATAGAGGTAATGTCATTTTAGAATAAAGTGTTTTTATGTTTATTACTCATAGGTTATATGGTTAATTCTCATATCACTTATAAAGTGCCCTTATGTAATAAAGTTGGCACGTGAAATAAAATTCCCGTGGGTTTAAAGGGATAGGATCATGCACAATCAGATCAACGACCTGTTAGAACTCTATAATTTATGAAGGTTGAAAAAGGAATCACAAAGGTAACCACAAAACCACTTTGGATTTTAGGATCTAGCCCTCCCAAACTCAAAGAGGCATCTCTCTGTCAGATTTAACTTTGTTTATTGGGACTTTTAGGCTAGGAATGAATGCTCAGTTGTTTGATTGATATTTTATGATTTGTTTTAATTGTTTTGGTTGATTAAGTGCTTAAAATTCCATTGGGTTATGGAGTCTATGAACTAACGTGGATTTGTTTCAGATTTTCAAAGGAGTTTCACAAGGCAAGGTAGGCAAACTAACCAGATCTTTTAGAGAAGTTAAGAATCCTTTAACTTGATATCAGAGGAAAACATTGAAATTATCTACAACTAGAATCAAAGTGCATGTTTTGAAAAATTCAGTTCATCACAGTTTCTGTAAAGTAATTCAGATTTAATAATGCATAAGCATGGAAACGAATAAATAAACACATAGACAATGAGAAAAACATAGCACCAAATAATCTAACATATGAATCCTGTGAAGAAGTCCCTTTTATTACTAATCAACCCATCAAATGGAAAAGTACAATAGCTTCTGGAGTGCAAAAATCGACCCTCAATACTTCAAAAATAGAAGTATTTATACAAATATTTACAAAAAAACTTGTCATAACTGATCTGGATATATTTAAGGAAAAATTAAAACAAATTATATCTCATATTACAAACTAATAGGGCTAATTGGAATTGTTTGAAAGGTGGCCCTGATTTGAAGGATGTTGTTGTTGATCTGTCACTTTGGTCCTTGCTGGAATGTTGTTTCTCTGACTGAAGATAAAGTTGCTCACTTAGTCTATTAACTCACACAATTTCTCCCATCTTTCTTCATCTGGAATTGAAATTTTAGTCACCCTCTTGTAAACCTCATCTGCTTCAGTATACTTGGAAAAATTAGGCTTAACTACAAAAATAGGATTTACCTCATGCTTTATGTAAAAAAACATTCCCTAATTCCTCAAGAAATGTTTTACCTGTTAAGCTGCCCTTTTTTCCAACAAACTTAGAGTTGTATCTGGCCACTTCTTTCAATTTCCTGATGTAGTCTTCCTATGTGATTGATTTATCATTTATTACAAATAAACTGGGCAATCCCTTCTTGTTCAGTGTTTCAACTTTGCTGAAAATCTCTTGACAACAATCTCCAGTCCCTGACATTTTTCTTCCAGCTGTAGAATGAGTTTCTTTTTGGTCAAAACCTTATTCACTTCAAGTATAGTTTCAGTTTTGTCTTCAATTCCCACTTCCTCCAGCTCTTATTTGTTCTTAGAATTCAGGAATCTAATAATATAAGTGGCTTCAGTGGTTTTATCACCCAACTTTTCTTTGATGTTTGCAACTACTATTGTAGCTTACTATATCGATTCATTTTGTTCAAAAATGATTTGTATAGAAGGCCAAATATCATTCATGGAGTTGCGAATATATGTCCATATGTTCTCCTTGGCTTGGGCCAAGGTCTGGCCAATGGCTGACTCTTTTTCCATTCATAGTTTCCTTACCAACAATCTTTGGGACCTTTGTGCCTCTTCTAAGTGTGAAGTTTCACTTTTTTTCTTATGCTCTTGTAAGGCTTTTCCCTGTCCTTGTAGTCTTTTGATTTCTTAACTTTGTATTGACGTATCCTCCATTTCTTTTGTAAGTTTTCTTGCAGCATCTGTAGGTTTTACTGGAGGTGTTATTGATGTAGAAGAATCTGTAGTTGGTATTATTGTGAGAGGCACTACATTCAAAGAAATCATGGCCAATTGTGCATTTTCTTCCTTCTCCTTGATTAGCTTATCCATTTTTGCCTCCATGTTTTTTATTTGAGCATTCTACTCCATGATAATTTTAATCATATATTATTTTTGGGTCTCTAACTCTTCTATCTCCTTGGTCTGTGGGTCCTATGTTACTAGCATCTTTAATTTCTTTCTAAGGGCTACAATATTTGCATTTTTCTTCTTTATCAATTCTTTAGCTGCCTTAACATTCTTTGGATTATATCCCATCTTTATGACAAGATATTATAATGATTTTATTCTGGTGTCTTTTGCTAGAGATGAGAACTTTTCAATCTTGAACTGAGATTGAATATTTGTAAGAGATACCTGCAATTTTGAAACATTCATTGAATTGTTAGTCAAGTTTGAAAATATCATTTCTCCAGTCTACTTATGCATCTCCATCTAATCGATAGGATGAATATCCTTTGCATCAAATTAAAAGGAGGTCTTCTTGTAGTCTGCAGCTCACTTTGGTTGTGAAATATGAGCCTATAAGAATGCCATTTGCATTCTTCCCTTCTCTGTATCAAATGTTGATAGAATCCTGCTTTGAGAACTAGCAGTTTGTTTCCAAAATTGTGTGTATGTACTGCTTTTAAGTCTTTCATTTTTAAGTTTAATATATTGGTATCTATCAAAAATACTTTTCTCTTTTTCTCCCTGAATGAGTTGAGATGTTTGGGTTGTGTCCTACTGGCCTTGTGACACTGATGATGTTGTTGGAGGTTCTGTAAATTTGGTGCCTGATGGTGCTGAAGAGAATGGATATTTGATGAATATGGGAGCTTGTTGTTCCCCTGTTTCTTTTGATGAATCTATTTTAGGACTTCTCTTAGCCCTATTCCTATAGATGAGGTTGAAATCCTTTGGTGGGCTCCCTGAAGATGAAGGGGATCCTTCCTCTCTTTGTCTCTTCCCTGTCTTCTCTTGAGGAGTAGGGTTTTGTGAAATAGAGTTGGACATGAGTTTCTCATCTACTTCCTGCAAGGTGTTCTCTGTCCATTTCAACTGATTCATATACCTCTCAATCTTCGGCCTATGTGTGTGCACATAAGGAGTGGTTTTGTGTGTAGAAATTATATAACTTATGTGTTATATGTCCAAGATTCTCTTGATCACACACTATTTTAACTTCATGCACAATACAGAATCTATTCCACCATTGATCATCACATGTGGAAATTAAATCAATTGAAATGCACACATGAAACAATAAAAATTCACACACATTAACATAGTTGTTTAACGGGAAAGCCTGAAGCTGAAAACCCCAACTATATGTATATAATATACGTCATAGAGATCATGTAACAATCCTCATACAAAGCTGATCATATCAAGCTCTCACTACACAATCCACCAAGCTTTCACTGCACAATCCTCATTGGCATCTCCACTTAGTGTTGGATGCAATCAATGCATCACTATAGTCACAACTGATAGTCACACTTGCTCTTTCACCTACCTCTCCACTGGTCTCCACTGAAACTGCCATGCACTATAGTTAACTGATGTATTCTTTAGTTTATTAATGAGTTATTATTTAGTGAATTAATTAATAATTAATTCACACCACTCTCACTAGTGTATCAATCAGTTAGACTAGATACAACTAGCTCAACTGAGTCTAATTGAGTTAAACTGAACACAACTCCACCAACTACTTCTACAACTCCACCAAACTTTGTCACATGATTTCTAACTGAAGTCCTCATGCATTAGCTCCAGTAAACCCTCAGGAATAGCATAATTCCTTCTGTCAGCTACTGTGCCACATTTGTGCACTTAACTGAAGTGCTCCAAGAGAATAAGTTAATGTTTAGAGTCCAAAAATTATTAAGAGCTAATAATATTCGACATATCTATTTTTAGACTAGCAATCTAAAAATAGATTCCGCCCAATATGTCTAAAAATAGAAGTCCATCTATTTTTCCAACTTGACCAACCATCCACAAATAGCATCCTGCAACTCATAGAATATGATCAACATGTCTAAAAATAGACTTTGCGCCAAAAATAGCCTGGGGGCCCACTTAGTGAAGGCGACTCTTTTCACTAAGCTCATCATCTTGTTGAATCTCAACACTCCCTCTCAACAAGATAGGGATTATCTGCCACCCTGATCTTATCTCTATGGTATTCGAATTTTCTCCTGGTGAGCGCCTTCGTCAGAATATCTGCATCCTGATCCTCCATAGGAATGTAAGAAAGCAACATGATCTTCCGCTGCACACAATCTCTGATATGATGATACCGGATGTCAATATGTTTAGATCTATCGGGAAATACTGGATTAACCGAGAGTTTAATGCAACTCTGATTATCACAATATATCACAGTAGGATCTAAGTGTGAACCGAACAACCCGACCAGGATCTTCCTCATCCATATAGCCTCGCATGCAGCCAAAATTGCTGCCATGTACTCGGCCTCCGCTGAAATGAGTGTCGAGGATCTTTGTTTCCTGCCGTACCAAGAAACTACTGTAGACCCGATACTAAATATCCCTCCAGATGTGCTCTTTCTATCCGTTGGGCTCCCTGCCCAATCTGCATCCATGAAGCCATGCAGCTTCAACTCATCTGACTGTCTGTACCAAAATCCATATCCTGATGTGCCCTTGAGATACCTCAGGACATGCTTGCCTACCTTCCAAAAGAGCTTGGTAGGATTAACCATAGCTTGTGAAAGCTGATTAACGGCATAGCATATGTCCGGTCATATATTGACCAAATACATGAGCGAACCAACCAACTGTCGATAAACAGTGGCATCCACTACCTCTGCCGATGTAGCATCCTCTTTCCTCCAACCACCAGGAAGAGGAGTGTCGATAGGCTTGCAGCCTTGCATGTTGAACTTCTCCAGTATCTCCCGGGCATACTTGCCTTGAGACACAAATAGTCCACCCTTCCGCTGCCAAATTTCCAATCCTAGGAAATAATGAAGGAGGCCCAAGTCCTTCATCTCAAACTCCTTTGCAAGATATGCCTTGCATGAGTGTATCAACAGTTCATCACCTCTTTGTATCAAATCATATACATAAAGTACAATGATCAACAACTTACCCTCCACCACAATCTGGTATAGGTTCGGATCTGCCTCACTCTTGGCGAAACCAAGTCCGATGAAATAACTGTCTATCCGTGTGTACCAAGCACGAGGTGCTTGTTTCAGCCCATCCAGCGCTCTTTTGAGCCTGCATACATGCGACTCGCTGCTGAAGATTTTGAATCCTTCAGGCTAATCAATGTACACCTCCTTCTCAATGACTCCGTTGAGGAACGCATTCTTCACATCCATCTGATGAATGTGCCAACCCATCTGTGCTGAGAGAGCAAGGATGGTCTGTATGGAAGAATACCTTGTGACAGGTGCAAAGGATTCTTCATAGTCGATCCCCTTGATCTATGAGAAGCCTCGGGCAACAAATCTTGCCTTGTACTTATCGACGCTCCCGTCAGCAGCTTGCTTCACTTTGTAGATCCATCTCGAACCTACCACTAATTTCCCTTCCAGCCTTGGGACAATCTCCCATGCACTGTTTCTGAAAATCGAATCATACTCTTCCACCATGGCATCTACCCATGCGGGATCCTCCACAACTTTCTCGAAAGAGGATGGTTCTGTCACGATACACTTGCTCGTCAGAGCCATGTATCCAGTAAATCGGTCAGGTGACTGTCTCTATCTGCGCTGTGATGTAGGTGCTCCTACATTCTGCGCTGCATCAAGATTCAGTTGCTCAGCTTCTGTAGTGCGCTTCCGCCCTCTAATGTTTGGCGCTGCATGAGTGGTTTCTTCCACTCCATGAACCTCCTCTTATGGCTGATCCACATCCTGAGGCTCATCTTTAGGAACAAGTAGCTCCTCATCTGCATGCAAGTGTAGCTCCCTCTCAAGCAACAACTTCATGGCTTCTCCTCATGAAATTTGATATCCCGTCACACAACAGTCATCCGAATGTCTGGAAAATACACACGATAGTTGTGGGGTATTTTTGTGCACCCCAAAAATATCCCAACCTCTGCGGTCGGCTCCAGCTTCTTCCTGGCATCCTTCATCACATGAATGTAAACAGGCGAGCCAAAAATCTTCAAATGAGAAATATCAGGCTTCTTACTAGAAAACGCCTCTTCGGGTGTACTCATGCCAAGTACTCTATGAGGACAACAGTTTTGAACATAAATCGCAGTGTTGCATGCTTCAGCCCACAAGTGTATGGGAAGGCCCTGATCATGCAACATCACCCGTGCAGCACCCACGATCATTCTGTTCTTTCTCTTCGTGACCCCATTCTGCTGTGGGTTATGAGGCGTTATGAGTTCTCTTCGAATTCCTTCTACGCTGCAAAATTCTTTGAATTCGCCAGAGATGTATTCACTACCATTATCGCTCCTTAGAGCTTTCACCTGCTTCCCTGACTCTTTCTCAACCAGCACCTTGAACTCATAGAACTTTGAGTATGTCTCTCTCTTCTTCTGCATGAATAATATCCAGCACTTACGAGAAAAGTCATCAACAAATATCACATAATACCTGTGCTTTGCTGTCGAAGCTACTAAGAAAGGTCCACACACATCTGTGTGAATTCTCTCAAGGATCGTCGTGGCGCGACTATCCTTCTCATGAAAAGTGGTCTTCACAAATTTTCCCAAAGGACATCCCTTGCACTAATTTGACTGCGCAAGTGCACCCTTGAGAAGCCCGGTAGAAATCTGCTGCAAAATTTTCAAAGCGCCATGGTGAAGATGGCCCAATCTCCTGTGCCACAATTCGCCCTCATCCCGACTCACCAGTCCTTCTGCTTTGCCTGTCATTTTTGCGCAACCATCTACCTGCAATTGATAAAGGTTCTTAACTCAAACCCCTATCCTCTGGGTTTCACCAGTTGTTTTACTATGCAGGAAGGTTTTTCCCTCGCTAAAAACAACATCATAACCCTTGTCTTCCAACATTGCCACAGAGATCAGATTCTTCTTCAATCATGGAACATGCATGACATCCTTCAATATAAAAGGTTTACCAGACTTCCTCTCAAAGGAAATGGTCCCGATACCAGTCGCATTGTACCTACCATCATCGCCCATCTCGATGTGCACTCCAAGATCCTTCTCATCCAGATCACTAAACAAATATTTGTCTCCGGTCCTATGGAAAGACGCACCACTGTCAAGAAACCACACTGATCCCATCACACTTGAAACCAAGCATGCGATCAACGAAAAATCTAGCTCAAACTGCGAGGCTAAGGCCTCTCCAGCTGTAGATCCAACCGCCTGCTTATTTTTCTTCTTCTATGGACAATTAGTGGCGTAATGTCCGTGTTGGTGACAGTGAAAGCACTTCACCTTGGACAAGTCCTTCTTCTTGCCTTTTGCACCAGATTGAGAAGGATTTTTCTTTCCCTTCCCTTTCCTTGCTTTGGCAGAAAAAGCGCAATTTTCTTCATCTTCATTCTTCGATGAAGATCCATCCCTAGTACCCCGCCTTATCTCCTCCTGCACAAGATCCGACCAAATTCGCTCCCATCCCAGCAGTTTCTACCGACCATTGACAGAGTCCTCGTAGCTATGCCAACTCTTCGGAAGCCCAAGGAGAGCCAAGCTCACCAAGTCTTCTTCATCAATAGTAACCCCCACACTTCCCAACTCATCCCTGCACTGGAAAAAATTCGTGAGGTACTTGGGTATGTTGTCGCCTTTCTCCATTTTTATTTTTCTGAGCTTGTCCTTAAGTGCCAACTTCCTCTGGTCACTTTTTCTTTGGAACAAGTCTGTCAAAGCTTTCCACATTAAGAATGGAGTAGCTTTACCATGAAGGCTGGACACAATGTGATGCTTTACACCTTCCAATAGAATTCCTTGACACTTTGCTACCTTCTTTTTCCATACATCAAGTGCGGCAGCATCGCTAGAACCAGGCTTTGGAATATCAGCATCTATGAACTCCTTCAGCCCATTACCTCCAGCACTGCCTCCATCTTGTCCTTCCATGCAATATAATTTGAGCTGCCATCAAGGGCATACTCCAATCGCAATCCGTTGAAAGACATTTCAATGAATGCTCAACTTTGACACCAATAAAATGCTGCAGCAAATTCGAATTCCACCAGCACAAAACTCAACCGCTTCAATAATTGCAATCTGCTCCAATGATCAACTGCTCCGATACCATGTAGAAATTATATAACTTATGTGTTATATGTCCAAGATTCTCCTGATCACACACTATTTTAACTTCATGCACAATACATAATCTATTACACCTTTGATCATCACATGCGGAAATTAAATCAATTGCAATGCACACATGAAACAATAAAAATTCACACACATTAACACAGTTGTTTAACAAGAAAGCCTGAAGCTGAAAAACCCAACTATATGTATATAATATATGTCATAGAGATCATGTAACAATCCTCATACAAAGATGATCATATCAAGCTCTCAGTACAATACAATCGCTACACACTAGTCAGGCCCGATCTTGCAAATCCATGCACTAATCTTTGCCACCTGCTAGCCTGCCTCTACTGCGCAATCCCTGCTGAAGCTTTGAATGAACTCGAATCCACCAAGATTGCACTGCGCAATCCTCATTGGCATCTCCACTGAGTGTTGGATGCAATCAATGCATCACTATAGTCACAACTGATAGTCACACTTGCTCTTTCACCTACCTCTCCACTAGTCTCCAGTGAAACTGCCATGCACTGTAGTTAACTGATGTATTCTTTAGTTGATTAATGAATTATTATTTAGTGAATTAATTCACACCACTCTCACTAGTGTATCAATCAGTTAGACTAGATACAACTAGCTCAACTGAGTCCACCAAACTCTACAACTCCACCAAACTCTGTCACATGAGTTCTAACTGAAGTCCTCATGCATTAGCTCCAGTAAACCCTCAGGAATAGCGTAATTCCTTCTGTCAGCTACTATGCCACATCTGTGCACTTAACTGAAGTGCTCCAAGAGAATAAGATAATTTTTAGAGTCTAAATATTATTAAGAGCTAATAATATTCGACATATCTATTTTAGACTGGAAATCTAAAAATAGATTCTGCCCAATATTTCTAAAAATAGAAGTCCATCTATTTTTCCAACTTGACCAACCATCCACAAATAGCATCCTGCAACTCATAGAATATGATCGTAATATATGTCATAGAGATCATGTAACAATCCTCATACAAAGATGATCATATCAAGCTCTCAGTACAATACAATCACTACACACTAGTCAGGCCCGATCTTGCAAATCCATGCACTAATCTTTGCCACCTGTTAGCCTGCCTCTACTGCGCAATCCCTGCTGAAGCTCTGAATGAACTCGAATCCACCAAGATTGCACTGCACAATCCTCATTGGCATCTCCACTGAGTGTTGGATGCAATCAATGCATCACTATAGTCACAACTGATAGTCACACTTGCTCTTTCACCTACCTCTCCACTAGTCTCCAGTGAAACTGCCATGCACTGTAGTTAATTGATGTATTCTTCAGTTGATTAATGAGTTATTATTTAGTGAATTAATTAATAATTAATTCACACCACTCTCACTAGTGTATCAATCAGTTAGACTAGATACAACTAGCTCAACTGAGTCCACCAAACTCTACAACTCCACCAAACTCTGTCACATGAGTTCTAACTAAAGTCCTCATGCATTAGCTCCAGTAAACCCTCAGGAATAGCGTAATTCCTTCTGTCAGCTGCTATGCCACATCTGTGCACTTAATTGAAGTGCTCCAAGAGAATAAGATAATTTTTAGAGTCTAAATATTATTAAGAGCTAATAATATTCGACATATCTATTTTAGACTGGAAATCTAAAAATAGATTCCGCCCAATATTTCTAAAAATAGAAGTCCATCTATTTTTCCAACTTGACCAACCATCCACAAATAGCATCCTGCAACTCATAGAATATGATCAACATGTCTAAAAATAGACATAGTCTCAAAATAGACTTTGCGCCAAAAATAGCCGGCAGGTCCACTTAGTGAAGGCGAATCTTTTCACTAAGCTCATCATCTTGTTGAATCTCAACATTGTGTTCCACCCTTAGCTTGGAGATTAGGCCCAAGGGGTCATAAGACATGTAAAGCTCTGAATAAAGTTCATTTGTTTCAGGATCTTGTCTGCTTGTTCACCTGCCGCTCTATTGTTCCAAATGAAAGGGCCAACCTATGTTTTCATTCTGAACTAAGAGTTCTTCTTTGCTGAGACAAAATGAATATGATATAAATTTATAATTTTTCTTATATACTCTAGGGAAAATACTCTCATTGGGAGGTATTTGGGTAGCTTGTATGGTGGCAGCTCACATCTATGCACCCTAATCTTTGTGTAGTGTTGGTAGAGGTACCAATCTCATGTTTTGGCCAGCTCTGTCAGGTGCAAGATCTTCTTAATTTCTTCATTGATTCTTGGCTCTGCATTTTTGGTCAGCGAGCTAATGACTGGATGAATGAACTATTGTATGTACTCTTTGAAGATGTACTCATCTAAATCTTTGCTCACCAATGAGGTCAAGAATATCATTGACTGTGGGTTCCCTTCTTCATGCAATGAAAATGGGAATCTGTCTGCTTGATAATAAATGAACATATATACAAGAATGGAAGCATATTTGAATACTCCTTCAGTTGGTAACTTCAGGAGTTGTTCATGCATGTTGTCAACCAAAAATTTGCTAAAATTAAAAAGAGCCGAAGGGTTTTTATTGGTAGAGAAAAATGACATGAAACTGAGAATGGGTTCATCAATCCACTCATCGGAATAATAACCTAGAAGGTGCAAAAGCACATAAATGATGTGTTTGGCCTAATCGAGGAACATGGCAGAAGCGTAGGGTGGATTATTCATGGGCAATTGGGCATTCTCAAGCAGGAAAATGTCAAAATTTTGTGCTCTCTTGGAGAAATCTAATTTCTACTATATTTCATTCAAGGCTTCTATAGAAAATGGTGCATTGGCTTCAATAGGAGGGACCTACATCATTTGGTAAATGGTTTTTGAAGTGATGGTGGATAATATTTCTCCATTTGGGGCTACAATGGCTCTTTTATTTGGTAAGTAACGGCCGTAACATTTTCTAATGAATTATGGGAAATGATGGGTTTAAGGGAAGATTTAATGAGGTAAATTGGACTCCCAGAGTCCAATTTTATTATTTTGGTCAGTTAATTTATCTTCAAGCCAATAGTAGAGTTCGAAAAGGTCGAACTCGCACTTAGTCTCTACAATTTTGTAATCCTTGTCTGCAAGAGAGATATGATCAATATCAACAGGGGGAGGAAGCATCGGGTTGATTGAGTCTTCATTATTCTTCTTTTTAGGAGGCATCTTGCTAATTTTAATCACAGTAATAGGAAGGTAATGGTGAATTACCGGGGATTTTATCTATGAGTTGAAAATCAGTGGAAATGGTGTCTTTTCCTATACTTGATTAGTCCTTTGTCGAGTATGATGGCTGAATACAATGATAGAGCTTTGGCAATGAAGGAAGGGTGAGAAATATGCAAAAAAAAGGAATTAAAATGGCAGCGAAAGGGGTTTTTATGGTTACATAGTAGTTTCCGTTGGGGGTGCGGGTCCATTTGAATTTCTAACAGCTATCCTGGGAATTCATTTAATTGGGTAACGGTCTATGCCAGGTGTCAGGTGATGAATGGAGGGAGGTGTGGGGGAAAGCTGGCAGGAAAGGATGGTAGAGAAGTAGTTTTCAGAGGGGGGTCGAGGCGGTTAATGGTTTATGAGGTGGGGGTGTAAAAAGTTGTGGTGTTGATGTGTTAGGTGGGTCTGGTGGGGAGGAAATGCACTTTTCAGACCCTCCCCCCCAGGTAAAGGGAGGATGGCAAGGGGAGGCAAAAAAAATCTGTGTAGCATTGATTTAGCAGAGGAATAATGTGACGGCTGGGAGATGCTCGAGGTTTAATCACATGCAACAAGCCCTTTTTGTCGTTTACCAACCTTAATACATGCGTGGTGAACTTTGATTGAAAGCATATGCCTTCCAAACTCTGGATAACACATGTGAACATAATATTTCAGGCTATAGCACATATATTCAAAAGATTTCTAACTTAGGATAAAGACATATGATGAAAAATTTACCCCACTATATAAACCTTCCATATGCTTGTTCTTCCCTTGGATGATGAAGAGTTCTCAAGCTTGATGGATTTCAAATACAGAGAGCGTCCCAAACTAGTAGATATGGGGCTATAGGTGTTAACCTTTGATATATGAAGAGAATGTGATCTTCGTGAATGAGATGCTTGATCCTAGATGGAAGATTATAATATTTCAACCTTTTTAATCCACTAAGGACTCTGTGAAATTATATATAACCAATATATTTTTAATTATGAAGAGGTTTTATGCAACCATGCGTTACATTGACTAGTTTCATGGAACCATGTTGGCCTTCAGAATGCAGGAAACACCACGAATTTGGGCCTTACTGTGTTGAAGTGTCGTAACATCTTTACACAAAGATATTGGTATTGGAGAAGAGATGGTGCTTTGTTGGGATTTTCATTACTCTTCAATGTTTTTTTTTTGTTTAATTTTGCTCTTGCATATCTAAATCGTGAGTTGCTTAACTAAACTCATACCTCCCATTCTCTTTTTGTTTATTTCTATTTTATAAAATCATTTTCAATATCAAATGATATGGGATTTTTTTCTACGTAGCTCTTGGGAACCCTTGAGCTGTCATTTCTGAAGAAGCTTATGGAGAAATTAAATCCGAATATAATGGTGTAGATTAAGGGCTCAAAACAAGACCATCAAGGTTAAGAAGAGGATATTTCTCATGTTTTCTGTCTTTTGCAAATTCCAATAATACTTGTAAGAAAATTGTTAACCATCTCTTTCTCAAAAAAAATTGAACATATTGAATTGTAACGAAACTAAATTTTAGATTATTCCATGATTTTCAATTCAATAAATTTTTTTGAATGGTTATACAGCCGAAAAGCAAATCAAACAAATGAGCATCCAATCAACTAATATAGTAGGAAATAATGAGTTGGCTTTGGAGGATGCAACATGAATTGCTCCAAAGAGAGGAATGATTTTTCCATTTCAACCACTAGCCATGCCTTTTGAAAATTTCAAATAATTTGTTGACATTCCCCTTGTATGGAACTTGAGCTTTGAGACTGATTTATTATGTGATCCAACTATTGCCATTTTTTGTGGATTCTCGTACTTGATGGATTTGGCTAACTAATTTTGGATTCATTTGCAGGAAAAGAGGGAACAAGAAGTGACTAAAGATAGACTTCAATTGCTCTATTACAGGTGCACTCATACTTGGTGTTCTTACGACATTTATGGGGGTTAGTGGTGCAGGGAAGACAAATCTCATGGATGTCTTAGCTATAAGGAATATTGGAGGATATATTGAGGGTGATAACTAGATATTTGGATTTCCCAAAAAGCAGGAAACCTTTGCTCATATTTTCCTCATTGGTCTTATGAATATGTGTAGGAAAATCTGTGTCAATTTGGATGTTGAAGAGGAACAACTATTAGCAGAAAATATCTCAAAAATCTAACATTACATTTAGCATTCAATTTTTTGTTATTGTTATTATGAATTTGTTCGGTGATTCTTATTATTTGAGAAACCTGTGTTTTAGCCCTTTTACAGATTTCCATGTGTATCCTATTTCTTAGAATTAGAGATACGTGTCCTCTCTATCTATTCATTATTGACTGGTTTTCAAGGAATGGTCGTTAAATTTAACAAGGTATTTTCCTTTTGAATTTTTGCAAAATTTGATTTCAAACTAACTCAGTCTAGACCTTTAATGTAGATGTAGCCCAATTACTCAGATTATGGTTCGAGCAGCAAAAATTGGAGAATGTGTAATTTCCATGTGTTTCAATTCAAGAATTCGCTCAAATGAAATAATGTACATGGGATGCGAGGTTCAACAATGTTGTGCTAGAAGAGGATTGTATTGCAGTTCTATGTAGATTGCATGTCAATCCTCTTTTGGTACAACATTGTTGAAGCTCGCATCCCATGTACGTTATTTCATTTAAGCGAATTCTTGAATTAAAACACATGACAGTTACACATTCTCCAATTTTTGCTGCCTAAAACATAATTCGAGTAATTGGGTTAATTCTACATTAAAGGTCTACACTGAGTTTGAAATCAAATTTTCCAGAACTTCAAAAGTCAAATACCTTGTTAAAGTTAACGACCATTCCTTGGAGCCTCTTCCATTATTTTTCAATAACAACCCGTCAGATATTCGACGTACATTTAACAAGTCCCAGATATTCGTTGGCCATCATCAACAAACTAGTTTCGGATATCTGTCTCCCATCTGATGCAAAATATCATCAGATCCATAGCATCTTCGTCGAATGAAAAGTCACAACGTCAGTTAACCGGCGTATGATGGTTGGATATTCTATAAACACATTCGACAGATGGATGTTGAGTTTCAACCTTAGTTAAAAATTAAAATGTTTCCTATTCGATGACTATATGTCAAACAAAACGTCGCTTATTCAACGAATATATGTTGAACAAAATGTCGCCTGTTTGATGACTATACGTCGAACAAATGCCCGGTTAGCCGATAGTTTATTTGGTATCATTGGTGGGATTTCATCCGATATCCGACGATTTCTTGGTGGTCAAATATCTGACGAAATCCCACTAATGATATCTATGTCTCAAGTTCATCGGATAGTAGACGAAGTTGAGTCACATAACTGACGAAGTGACGTCGGGTTTTGGCCCCATTTGTACTAGTGAAAGGAAGTTGAATTAAGGGGTATCACAGGGAAACCAAGAAATATAATCATCTCTAATGGCATGACAAAACTTCTAAGGAAATAACAATGGGGTATAATTGCACAACTATTCTCACTATAGGTTCAAACATCGAAATCATCTATTTCTCCAAATATCCAAAAAGTCTTGGACAATCATTTCAAGGTATTTGAGACTCTCAAAGGCCTCCGACCTATTTTTGATCATGATCATGCTATTCATTTGATTCCAGAAAGTGTTCATCTAAACATCAAGCCTTACAGATATTCATATTCCCAAAAGAGTGAAATTTAACGCATGGTTGCAAAATTGTTAGAGTCTACTATAATTCAACATAGTCAAAGTTATTTCTCTGCTCGAATGGTATTGATGCATAAGAATGATGGATCATGGCACATGTTTCTAGATTATAGGGAGCTCAACAAGTTCACTATGAAAGATAACTTCCCCATTCCTGTCATTGATGAATTGTTGGATGAACTACATGGAGAAATTTACTTCACCAAGTTGGATCTTCGTTCAGGATATCATCAAATTAGAATAAACACTGAAGAAATTATGAAAACAACATTTCAAACTCATGAGGATCATTATGAATTTTTGGTCATGCCTTTTGGCCTTACCAATGCACCTTCTACATTTCAAGGTTTGATGAATTCCATTTTCAAACCCCTCAAAAAATTTGTGTTAGTATTTTTTGATGATATAATAATATACAACAAGTCTTGGAATGATCATGTTCAACATGTTGACAAGGTGCTCAAACTATTAGAGGAGAAACAATTATATGCAAAAACCTCCAAATGTTTCTTTGGAGTACAGGAAGTGGAATATCTGCGTCATATTGTATCTCATGAGGTTGTTAAGGTAGACACTAACAAAATTAAGGCCATTAAGGAATGGAAAATCCCCACAACCATAAAGCATATTCGAGGATTTTTCAAGTTGAAAGGGTATTATCACAATTTTTTTAAGAATTATTGGAGAATAATAGCACTTCTAGTAAACACTACTGAATAAAGATGCATTTTCTTGGACTCCATAAGCAACTAAGGCCTTTTAATATCTTAAAGAGACAATGTGCCAAGCATCGGTCTTAACTACACCAGACTTCATAAAAACCTTTATTGTGGAATGTGATGCCTCGGGAAATGGAATTGGTGTTGTTTTAATGCAAGAAGGAAGACCCATTTCTTTTGAAAATTTTACAATCAAAGGATGTATTTACGCAAACCTATTTATGAGAAATAAATGTCGGCAATACTACATACACTAAAGAAATGGTGAACTTACTTAATGGGAAGACACTTCAAGGTAAAAACAGATCATGATAGTCTTAAATAATTTTTGTAACAAATATTATCTTCAGAAGAACAACAAAAATGGGTCACAAAGATGTTGGGTTATGACTTTGAAATCATCTATAAAAAAGGGAAGAAAATTGTTGTTGCAAATGCACTCTCAAGAAAGGATGAGGATGTGGAAGCATTGCTTTGTTCCATTTTTATTATCCAACCATGTTGGATATACGAAGCAAGGGATGAATGGAAGAATGATGAAGAAGTGTGGATGCGTATTCAAAAGTTTCCGTAAGATCCCAATACATCTAATACATTTAGCTGGAAAAATTATTCATTATGCTAAAAATGTCACTTATATATTTGTAATAGTTCCCAACTCAAACAAAATATTATTTTGGAAATGCACACCTCTCCCTTAATAGGGCATTCAGTATTTTTAAAAACTTACCATAGGGTCAAGAAGGAATTTTTTTGTGATGCCCTTCAATCTGATATTCAAAATTTTGTGGCAGAATGTTTGGTTTGCCAACATAATAAAGTGGACACATTTAAGACCCTAAGTTTGTTACAACCTTTAGCCATTCCAAGTCAACGTTGGGAGGAGGTTTCAATGGATTTTATCACAGGTTTACCCAAGTTCTAAGGAAAGAGTGTCATCCTCGTGGTAGATAGACTTACCAAGTATGCACACTTTTGTGCATTATCTCATCCTTTTAAAGCCAATACAAATTCTATTGCATTTATGGAAACAATTCAAAAGCTACATGGAAACCCAAATATTATTGTAAGTGACATAGATCCCATTTTCACTAGAAAGTTTCGGACATAATTATTTTCTTGTATTGGTACTTAATTAGCTCATAGCTCATCTTATCATCCTCAATATAATAGGAAAACTTAGATAGTGAAAAAATGTTTGGAAGGATATCTTTGTTTCTTTGTATCTGATAAAAAAACACACTGGGTCAGGTGGTTACCTATGGCTGAATGGTGGTATAAAACTTCCTTCCATACTGCGGAAAAAATTACCCCATTTATGGCACTTTGTGGATATCAGCCACCGCCCATCACATCATCTTTAAGATAAAATTCTAAGGTTCAAGCAGTGGAAGATCACAATGAGCATAACAACAAGTTCTCCAACTCTTAAAGGATAACCTCACTTTGGCGCAGAATCGAATGATACAACAGGAAGATCGGCATCATAGAAAAATAAGTTTTGATTTAGGTGACTCGGATTTTTATGGCTACAACCATACAAACAAATGTCCCTCATTCAAGCTAGGAAGGATAATAATTTATCACCAAAGTATTATGGTCCTTACAAGGTGTTGCAAAAGATTAGTTCTATGGCATACAAATTGAAGCTTCCTGCATCTCCCCGAGTGCACCTAGTTTTCCATGTTTCATGCTTAAAGAAGGTTAAAAGTGATAAGCTCCAAGTTCAAACAGTATTTCCAGAACTTGATGAGGAAGGAAAAATCATATTGGAACCTGCATAAATCATGAAAACAAGAACCTAAAAGCTACAAAATCGATCAATTTCAGAGTATCTCATCAAATGGAAGAACTTACCCGCTGAATATTCCATATGGGAGGATAATAATTTTATACATAAACATCCATAACTACTCAAGCATTAAGGACAACACTTTTTTTGAAGGATAGGGGCATGTTAGGTCCCTATAATACCAGTGTAACCCCTTATTTTTATATTTAGTGTAGCCCCCTTATTGTTATTTTTGTGCCCATGTAGTCCCTATATTGTTATTATTGTGCCCCATAGAAGCCCACTATTGTTATTTTTATTCCCTTACATTATTATTTTTATGTAGGCTCTGATTATATTGTGACCCCTTAGACTCCTATATATAGAAAGGAGGTCTTGTCATTTGTATCATACAAGAATTGTTCATTTATGTAATGTAAAGGAGGTTTCCCCCTCGAAGAGGATAATTTTTAAGTTATTGATCTATCTTTTCTTATATTTTATGAGTTAGTTGCATAACAAATTTATTCATCCTCCCTCTCACAGAAGTAGCAACCACAAGCCTAAAGTTGTCTCATACATCAGCATTGTCTCAATACATGAAGACATCTAAGTCCTAGTTATATACGAGTTTCTCTTCCAATGGGATCCCACTCAATGTTATTTCAATGTATCACTATCATATCAAGAACCTGCTCATATAACTCTTCAAATATTTTCTTCAACCTACCTCACAGCTAGATATGCAAACAATATCTTATTCAACCTTGGTCGTGATTAAAGTTATGGATTTATCATAAAAATATCATGGCATATATTATAGTAAGGTAGCACCCATGTGTGCTCATATTATCAATAAAAATCCTAAACAACATCAGTACATCCATGTGATCACATATAATAGGAAGAATATCTCAGACCAAAAAATTGATCATCCCATTCAAATATCTCGAATGGTGTTCAGTGATAACTCAATGTGAATGAAGAGGCTCAATCATGAATTGATCTGAATGTGAGAAATTCTTATTTCTAATACAGAGATGGACTATAAAGGCATTTACAGGATATGTCACCTTTCAAAGAAAGGATAAGCTTCTGAAGCTACCTGGCCCTTTATAGACGCTGCCTAAAGAAATAATAGAAGTAATCACTAATGATCTGGAAATGAAACTACTTGTTTACTGGTGCAAGGTATTCATTATCCATTAAATTCTGTATGCAAGCTTTTTAATATGTTTTGCAATTGGAACAAAGTGACTTTGATGAGTTTATGAGTCTTTTTGTATGTAGGAGGCTTAATTTTTTTTACTGTTTAACATATATAACTCTGAAAATAAGCAGCAAATAAATCACATAATATAACTCAGCATATGATAAGGCAATTCATCCCTCCTGGGCTACATTTTTCGAGTCCAAGGCCCCCAAATGGGCATGTCCTTACCCTTATTATGCTCAGAAAATGGTTATACAATTTGTAGAAAGCCTAAACAGGTGAAAATAGCTGCAGAAATGAGTTCAGAGTGCAAAAAACAGTAAGAAATGACTATAGTTTCACCTCCAATGGATAACTATAATCCAATACAGCTCTACAATCCCCAAGCCCTGGTGGCTCTTCAAGTTCTCTTGCTGATAAAACGCCTGAATAAATGCTCTAATGGCTCTGCAACCTACTCCAATGGCTCTGGAATGCTCCAATTACCCAAAATAAAAATAAAAATCGCTCCAAATGGACTCTCCTAGCAAAATTTATGACCAAAATAGTATTTTTCCTAATCAGGGCTAGAAAACCTCCACCAAATGTGGTGGAACTACAGAGAGCTCCACTAATTTAGGCCTAGCGCCATTCTTGGCGGAGTCCCACCAAAATCTCTGCGCGGTTAGTAGTTAGCAATAAATGTTATTGTTGGATGTGGCCACATGCGGAGGTTAGCCATAACCGTCGGGGGTGGACGGTTAATACCGTTACACCATTTTTTGGTCATCTAACCTATTATCATTAGATGGACCCAAGTACACCATGTAAGACCAATTTTACCCTAAGTAAAATTGCTTTCACTATGTGAAATAACTTAGTAAAACACCTTTATTAAGTTGTTTATGGTCTAAAAAAGAAACCCCAAAAGGAAATAATAAACAAATCTATATTTTTTTATATTTCCTCAAGGAATAATTAGTTAAACATCAATTTAATTATTATTCCTGGTCATATTTAACCCAAAACAAGGAAATCAATTAAATAAATCCTTATTTATTTGATTATTTCCTAGGAATAAGTTATTTAATCCTTACTTAAATAATATTCCTAGTTAAATTTGACTAAATCATTTATAAATAATTAAATAAATCATTGTTTATTTAATTATATTTCCACCATTTCCTTAAAATAATAAATAAATCATTTATTTATTTATTATTTATAAATAAAGGAATTGACCCAAGTCAAAAATCCTTTCCCCTCCAACAAATATAATAAAATATTCCTAAAAGGTGGTTCTAGAATTTGATCAATAATATTTTATTCATGCACCAAGTTCTAGACCGCCCTAATATTTTGTTATAAATAGAAGGGTTTTCCCATTCATTGGTCACTTTTCATTGCAATAGATCACTCTGGATCTATACTTTTGGTCTGACTTTGAACCATCATCATTGTCACATTCTCCATCATTTTCTTTGTGAGCTCCCTTTGAGTTCTATGTTTGTCTGGGTTTCCTACACCAACAAGAGAGAGAAGTTTTAGATCTGAAATGCTGAGTACTTTCAAGAACCCATCCCATTGAGGAGAATTGGAAACACCTTTCTTGTTTTCCTCTCAGGTGCCCCTTTAATATAAAAATTCGTTCAAATATATTGTTCTTGTCTTATCTATTGGATGCATGGAGCAACATTTCATTTTCACTGCTTAATGTCTTTTATGCATAGATCTGAATTTGTGCAGCTTTATTTGGATCAACTAACTACAGATTTAAAGATATTGGCAACCATAATTGATGTTATGGCTATTTGTTATGCGTAGATAAAGTGGTCTTTTTCCGACGAAAGATTCATACTAACAAATACAACAGTAGCATTAACTCTTTAGCACAATGTCCGCCGGTCATGTGAACACTTGTAAAAAATTGTGGTTATCCGCCGGCTTGGACTTTGGGGCTTGGTCTTCGCTCCAGGTCTCATTGATAGGGAGCTGGCCCCCTTTCGACCCCGCCACATTTTATTGCAAACTTTATATATGCGTGGAAGACTAAGGTTTATAAGAACCATGTTGCAGTGTGTTGGTCGGGCCCGTGGGCTGGTGGCCACCTGACCCGCGGTTGATTCCTGTCAGCCCATACAAATTTTAATACATAAAACTTTGGATTCTTGGGGCCACGTGGCGGCCTCCGGGCTAGCCACGTGGCACCACTTGATTGGCTCTTTTCAGAATATTTTGTGGAATAATCATTTTTTAAATATTTTTTATCTAAAGTCAAACTGAGTCAAATTGGGCTTTTTGCCTGAAATTGAGAAGCTTCAAAGTTGAATATCTTCCTCATACAGCATCAGTTTTCAGTGTCGTTCACGGCTACAGGATCGTTTTGACGAGACCTTCCATGTCGTTCTGGTTTGAACCAATTATGAGCAAATAAAATTTTGAGAATTTTTCCAATTAGGACATGATCACCTAATCACACCTCCCAAATGGAAAGCTTTTGGACCCACAAAATCCTTCAATTACCTGTTAAGAAGGTGAGGATACAACCTCCTCACCTATTCCAACTCCATCCACTTTTCTTTGCTCAGTTTATTACCTTTGAGACCAACCCGAACATAATCAACATCTCCCCTCCTTGAAGTGTGTGTCCTTCTGTCAAGGATTGCATCTTCTTTCAGCTCATCCAAAAATTCTGGCGAGAAATCTTCTATGTATGGCAGTTGAACATCATTTTCATAATCAGGAATAAGAGGAGGTTTATACAAACTTAAGTTATCCACATTAACAACGGAATACATTTGCATATATGAAGGCAAATCTAGTTGAAAAACAATATTTCCAACTTGTTTAAGGATCTTGAATGGACCATAACAAATAGGCTTCAAATTTTTACCTTCTCCTTGCATTTTTTCCTTACTAATATGCAGCCATACCTCATCTCCTTCTTGAAACTTATGATCAATTCTATGTTTATCATGTCTCTCCTTGTACTTGCCTTGACTTTTTTCAAGCTGTTCTTGAACTTGCTGATGAATGAGCTGAATTCTTTCAATGAACATGCGAGCTTTGTCAATGTCACTATGCCCATCAATGGAAACATCCTTCTCAAGAATGAAATCTAATGGTGACTTAGGCAAATACCCAAAACAAGCTTCAAAAGGTGAAGTATTTGTAGAAGAGTGCTTGGCCAGATTCTAAGCATGCTGAATGTAGTGCAGATGCTCATCCCAAAGCTTGGGATGCTTGTTGCAATAACCTCTCAAAAGATGTACAATGGTTCTGTTCACTACCTCTGTTTGGCCATCTGTTTGCGAATGAAAAGCAATACTCTTCTTCAACTTGGTGTCCATCATCTTCCATAGATTGGACCAAAAATTCCCAACAAATCTGGAATCCTTGTCACTAACAATAGAAGTAGGCAAGCCATAATGAACCCATACATGTTGAAAATATAAATCAGTAGTTTGTTCAGCAGTTATAGATTTCTTACACGGCATAAGAATACACATATTGCTGAAACGATCAACTACTACATAAAGATAATCATGCTGCTTTCTAGATAACGGTAGCCCTCTAACAAAATCCATAGAAACACTTTCCCATGGTCTAGAAGGTACCGGAAATGGCGTATATAAACCAAGCTTCCTATTGCTATGCTTGCTTGTAGCACATAATGAACAACCTCTAATGAAACGTGAAACACTATCTACCATGCGAGGCCAATAACAATACCTCTGTAAATGTGCCACCGTTTTTCTTACCCCAAAATGTCCAACTATGAGAGAAGAATGAGCCTCTCTCATCATACTTATTCTCTCCCCCTGTGGTATACATAATTTTCCCATATGAAACAACAAATTATTATGCAAATGATAATCATTCTCCTCAACATGATTCCCTTTACTCAAGTTAGCATACACATCCTTAAAATCAACATCTGATGCATATTGTTCTATGTACCTCTCATGCACAATAGAATCGTTCTTAAGCAAAGTACTAGCACTAATAATAGGCCTTGAAAGCATATCAGCAACCTTGTTGTAAACACCTTTCTTGTACCTTATTACCAAGTGAAATTGTTGTAAGAAGCCCATCCATCTGAAGTGTTGTGACTCCTGCAATTTACTTTACGACTGCAAATACTGTAAAGGATGATGGTCGGTATGAACAACTGTTTATTTTCCCATCAAATAGTGTTTCCACTTTTTGACACTTTGGACCAACACATACAACTCCTTATCATATGTAGGATAATTCACAACAACACCATTAAATGTCTCAGAATGAAATGCGATAGGTTTACCATGTTGTAAGAGAACTACACCCATGGCATAATCACTAGCATCTGTCTGAATCTCGAATGGTTGTCTCAAGTCCGGTAATGCAAGGACTGGAGTTGAACTTATCTTCTCTTTCAAAGACTCAAAATATTTTTGTTTCTTGCCTCCCCAATGGAAAGCACACTTCGCACTAGTCACTACATGCATAGGAGCTGCTATGGCAGAGAAGTTAGAAATAAACTTCCTCCAATACTGAGCTGCACCCAAAAAAATTCTTACCTCTGTAATGGATTTGGGAGTAGGCCAATTCACAATGGCTTCTACTTTGGAAGGATCAATTCTCAAAGCACCTCCTCCTACTATGTGTCCCAAATAAACCAAAGAAGTCTTTCCAAATTCACATTTTGACATTTTAAGAAATAACTGATTTTTCTTCAAAACATCAAGTACTTTCTTAACATGCATGACATGCTCTTCTCTAGTCTTGTTGAAAATTAAGATGTCTGAAAATTAAGATGTCATCTAAGTAGACAATAACAAAATAATCAATAAAAGGATGTAAGACATCATCCATTACCCGCATGAAAGTTGCAGGCGCATTGCATAAACCAAACAGCATAAGAAGCCACTCAAAGAGTCCTTGATTGGTTTTAAAAGCTATCTTCCAAATGTCACTTTCTTCAATTCTAGCTTGATGATAACCACTACATAAGTCTAACTTAGTGAAATATTTAGCATCTTTCAGCTGATCTAACAAATCATCTATCCTTGGAAGTGGGTAACAATTCTTTACCGTTATCTTGTTCAAAGCCCTAAAGTCAAAACACATACGCTAAGTTCCATCTTTCTTTGGAATCAACACTATCGGTGACCCACATGGCGAAGTGCTTGGTCTTATGAAACCCTTGTCCAACAACTCTTTAATTTGCTTCTTTATTTCAGCATTCTCCATGATAGACATGCAATACATGCCTATGTTAGGAAGTGGACAATCTGGATGTAAATGGATTTCATGTTGAATCTCCCTTTTAGGAGGCAAACCTGCTGGTTCCTGAAACATCTCATGATGTGCATCAACTACATCATATAAATATGATTTAAGCTTGGAGTCACAATTTTCAAATGACTCATGATTCACATCAACCTTTGGCTTGATCATAAGAAGTACAAAACTCTTACTTGAATTAACTAGCCTTTTTACATGTCCCGCATTTACCATTGCTATATTTGTCTTCTTGCGATGTGCTCTGAAAATATACTCCTTGCCATCTTTGAAAAGATGATATTTATTTTCATGGCGATGGAAGATCGCTTTCCTGTCAAATAAGTAAGGACTTCCAAAAACAATTCCAGATATATCAAGCAGCACCACATCAAGTTCAACTGTGTCAATAAAGTGTGCAGTTATTGCAAAGCGAAATATGCACTTTATTAAGACTTGTAAATTTGCATCCTTGCATATCCACCCAAGTGGATAAGGCTTTGGATGTGGAATGGTCTCAAGTTTTACTTGTTTGACCAATTCTTTTGATATGAGATTAACTTGTGACCCATTGTCAAACAGTGTCTCAATTTTGGTATGTTTTGAAACTACCCTCACATGGAACAATTCGATTCTTTCTTCCTCATTAGGAGCTTGTACATGACAGTTTTAAGAACTAGTACTTGCATTAGTTTTGGTTTCCTTTCCCTTCATACTTTTCAAACCCATGGCTGCAATTTTGGTTTCATCACCTAAATCTTATGGTGTAGTTGTAGTAGCTGTAGTTTTCTTCTTTCTCTTGTTTTTGTTAAATTGGTTTCTCTTTTCAAGATGTAATTTCCAACAGTTTTTCTCTCCATGGCCTTGTTTTGAACAATGTTTACAAATGACCTTTTCACCCTCTTGTTTGATAGATGCATTCTTCTTACCTTTCCCCTTAAAGGTTTTCTATTTGTTCTTCCCTTTGAAAGACTTGTTTCTACCTTCATCAAATGTGTTCTTTCCTCTAGCTTCTAAATGTGTAGCCTGTACACAGACTTCATCTAAGCTGGTAGGATTAAACATCAGGATAGTGTGTTTAAGGTAATTGTGCAAACCTCCTATGTACTTTAACAAAGTGTCTTGCATTTTTAAATCTACCCCAAGTAAGAGTGCTCTTCTCCTAAATTCCTGGGTATAGTCTTGCACATTTTGTCCCTTAAGCTGTATAAAGTTTTGCCTGTTCATTATTGCCTTCTGAAGGTGAGCAAGAGGATAAAATTGTTTCTTGATAGCAGTAATAAACTCAATCCATGTTAGAGTTATCTTACCATGATTCTTGATTTCCTCCTTGGTTTTGGCTTCCCACCAAACCAATGCTAATCCATCCATCCTTATGGAGGCTAATTGTATTTTGGTGTCATTGTCATGTAGATTTTGAATCCTTAAATAGACCTCCAGTTGTCTGATCCAATTATCTAATTTCTATGCATTAACATCGCCATTAAACATTGGCAATTCAAATTTGACATTAAGCTTTAACAAAGGATTTTTAACAATTGTCTTTGTCTTATGTGACTGATTTACCGAAGATGAAGAGGATGAAGATGAGGAAGAGGATGGCGATGGAGATGGTGGCTCACCATTTCCTCCATTCCCTTTCTTTGACTTATCATTGTCCTTCTTTCCTCCTGAAGAAACTCCTTCTTCTCTTTGGTTTTTAGACCCTTCTCCAGCAATCCTATCATTTCTTTCTTGATAGAGGATCCTTACCATTTCAGTCATGTCCAAGAAAGCTTTCCTAAAGATTCTTTCCTCTTCCTTGGGATCCATTTCTTCATGAACTTCTTCTTCTCTTGAAGTCATGATTGTAGCTGCTTCTAAGGCTATAGAGGGTGAGATAGAAAGTGGAGATAATGGCACCGTAGCCCTCCTTGGTTGAGGATTTTCTAGTGCACTAACCAATTTTCCTTCCCCTCTTTTTAGTTTCAGCCTAGTAAGCATCAAATTTGCAAAACAGTAAAATAATTCTTCGCACACAAATCAATACTCAATACAAGTTTTGAGTTCAACCTACGCTCTGATACCAATATTATCTGAATGTGAGAAATCTTATTTCTAATACGGAGATGGACTATAAGGGAATTTACAGGATATGTCACCTTTCAAAGAAAGGATGAGCTCCCAAAGCTACCTGGCCCTTTATAGACTCTACCTAAATAAATAATATAAGTAATCACTAATGATCTGGAAATGAAACTACTTGTTTGTTGGTGCAAGGTATTCATTATCCATTAACATATGTATGCAAGATTTTTAATGTGTTTTGCAATTGGAACAAAGTGACTTTGATGATTTTATGAGTCTTTTTGTATGTAGGAGGCTTAATTCTTTTTACTGTTTAACATAGATAACTCTGAAAATAAGCAGCAAATAAATCACAGAATATAACTCAGCATATGATAAAGCAGTTCACCCCTCCTAGCCTACATCTGTCGGGTCCAAGGCCCCCAAATGGGCATTTCCTTGCTCTTATTATGCTCATAAAATGGTTATACAATGTGTAGAAAGCCTAAACAGGCGAAAATAGCTGTAGAAATGAGTTCAAAGTGCATAAAACAATAAGAAATGACTATAGTTTCACCTCCAATGGATAACTATAATCCAATACAGCTCTCCAATCCCCAAGCCCTGGTGGCTCTTCAAGCTCTCTCGCTGATAAAACACTTGAAGAAATGCTCTAATGGCTCTGCAACCTGCTCTAGTGGCTCTGGAATGCTCCAATTACCCAAAATAAAAATAAAAAAATTCGCTCCAAATGGACTCTCCTAGCAAAATTTATGACCAAAACAGTCTTTTGCCTAATCAGGGCTAGAAAACCTCCACCAAATGTGGTGGAACTACAGATAGCTCCACTAATTTAGGCCTGGTGCCATTTTGGGTGGAGTCCCACCAAAATCTCTGCACGGTTAGGAGTTAGCAATAAATTTTATTGTTGGATGTGGCCACATGCGGAGGTTAGCCGTAACCGTTGGGGGTGGACAGTTAATACAACCGTAGCATTAACTCTTTAGCACCATGTCCGCCGGTCATGTGAACACTTGTAACAAATTATGGTTATCCGCCGGCTTGGACTTTGGGGCTTGGTCTCCGCTCCTGGTCTCATTGATAGGGGACTGGCCCCCTTTCGGCCCCGCCACATTTTATTACAAACTTTATATATGCACGGAAGACTAAGGATTATAAGAACCATGTTGCAGCGTGTTGGTCAAGCCCGTGGGCTGGTGGCCACCCGACCCGCGGTCGATTCCTGTCAACCCATACAAATTTTAATACATAAAACTTTGGATTCTTGGGGCCACGTGGCGGCCTCCGGGCTAGCCACGTGGCGCCCCTTGATTGGCTCTTTTCAAAATATTCTGTGGAATATTCTCAAAATATTATGTGGAATATTCCTTTTTTAATATTTTTTTTTATCCAAAGGAAAACTGAGTCAAATTGGGCTTTTTGCCTGAAATTGAGAAACTTCAAAGCTGAATATCTTCCTCATACAGCATCGATTTTCAGTGTTGTTCACGGCTACAGGATCGTTTTGACGAGACCTTCCATGTCATTCTGGTTTGAACCAATTATGAGCAAATAAAATTTTGAGCATTTTTCCAATTAGGACATGATCACCTGATCATGAATTCACTCAGGTCGTTCCATGCAAAACAAATATATACGGAGGGGTGTTCACACGTAACATTAGAGCTTCAATCAACTATCAGTTGCCAAGTTAGGTTCAAAAATATATCTTCACAACTTCTTGAAATTCCATCAAAGGTTCCAACAATTTGCATTTCCACTTTCTCTAATACATTCACAATATATATTTTATTTTCCAAACTTCAAAACGTAATCCATCATGCCACAACTCTTCATTTTGAACTTCAAAGGCCATCTCCCTCTTACATTAATCAACATAGGCTCATTACCTGTGAATAATAGATCATCGATATAGAAAACCAAAATCAAAGCCATACCTTGGACCTATTTTGAAGTAGAGGTTGGGATGGAAACATATTCTTGTCTTCATCATAGAATTGTCAATGCAGACATACCAGGCTCAGGGAGCTTGCTTCATACAATGCTTTCTGAAAACATAACACTTGACCAAGCCAATATGATCAACCTTACACAAATCAATATTGCGAAATCAAATTTACCAAGTTGGATTTATCAAAAACTTATATCAAAATAACAAAATTTTCTTCAAACATCCATGTGACAAACTTTTCATACCAAATTTCAAGTGGATCTCTCATCATATACCAAATTATAACAAACTTTTATTTACAAATCACTATCCAATCAAACTTTTTCAATCCATCCTTATTATCATAGCATGAATCATTTATACCACTAAATATGAATGGATACCATAGGGGCAAGTCATATAGGTTTCATGCATAACTAAGAATGAGTCATACAAGTTCCATGCATTCATTGTGAGATTACTTCATACAGAAACACAATTGTTTATACTTCAACGAATGTGCCAAAACAATGATGCCAGTACAAAATAATTATTGAATACCAATATTAGTCACTAAAATTTACTGTTCTCACATAGAATTGTCATCGAGACAAATCATCATCTATCAAATCATTAGACATCAATTCAAAACCATAATTTGTCATCTCTGTGAATTCAATCGATTCATAAGCCAAAAACATATGAATCATCATGTCAATGTTCTAAAGCATATTTATGAACTATCAAGTATCTTGTCAAAACTCCAAACATTTCTCATATATACCAATCATTCTCACACCCTTGCAACTATAATAAAATATTGTCATACACTAACTTCAATGGTTAAATCGTAATGACATATTGATATGCATATTATGGTCACCTACAAACACAAGTCTAGTTAACACATTCACATTCTCTCTAGTAAGTCAAAGATTCAAACTTCCCTGCTCACAAGACATTCTATTGGTTGCTCCATGTCTGTAGGACTGTCATACTCCCGGTGCATTCCTAATTTTATCCATAAAGCTTTAGTTTTGTGACCTACAGGAATAACTGCACCCATAGGCTTTCTTCCATGTAGTTGATATGCTAAAATCGCACTCTTAATCTTACTTCTGTTTGGTTGGGGATTAGAGTAAGGAAAACCCACCTTTCTCAGACCAAAACTTGTTGTAGACCAACAATATCATATATTTTTCTATTCATGTCTCGAAATCATACTTCAATAGTAAATATTTTTCTACACATTCAATGCAAATGAAAATAGTCGGAGGGATCTTATGAACATTTTATCCCTATTAATGAGCAACCACTTCAGTCATCATCATTCAAGTTATCAACATGCCTATCATAATGTTTTCATGCATCAATAGAGCTATTAGATCACAAAGTCAAACTATATCATGCTCTAAAACATATATCCATCATGGTCATAACATGCTAACTTTAATTACTCCATCATCACATATGAACATGGCATCAATTTTTTCATCAAGGGTTAGAGTCATATGATTAGAGCAGTTGGCAGGTGTATCATCATACTTCAAATATCATAATAAATACATCACCACCATCAAGTTAGGGCATGCAATTGTGCCATATGTCACAATTACATTTTCCAATTTATCAAAATCTAAACAAGGTCAACAAGAATATCCTAAATATACCTCTTATTGTTATACTTCTATCATCATGGTTACCATGCTTGTTGAAAATACTATTAATGGCATGAAGCTACCATATATAAGAATCAATGTGCTATCCTTCTTTATAAGATCATGAAATCCATTATGTCTAAGATGAGAGATGCTTTCCAAATATCAAGAATCAAAAATCAATGTTTCTAAGTGACTTTATCATGTCTTAATATAATGTAAGATACTCGTCCAGTACCAAGTGCACCATCTAATCATACGTATCATGAATCAAACTCCCTTTCATATGCATGCGTGAGCCACTCATACCTTAGGGCTTACCTTGCCATCCAATATTTCAGCTGAACCATAACATTGAAACAATACACCATGCACACCTTTCAGTATTCAGATACTTTTGTATCTTCTTAGTTTACATTGGCAACGGGAGCACTTTGTCAACTTCCTTGTCATGGGAAACTATATCTCTTATCTTCCTACACTAGAAATATTTTATTGAACCTCATATGATCCTCAAGAAGGATCCGCTTATCACATCTCATCAGGAGGTTAGAAGTATCAAATACTCAAATATACATGTAGGAAGCATAATCAATGTTCAAATCAATAAATCCAAACAAAATTCAAGACATAAAGGAGTAGCATAAATAAAAAATCACTTATCTTCAATGAGAGGTGATCATCTTCCTCTTGAACCAACCTTAAAGAGTCGTGAATATCCATTTTCCATATAAAATTGTTGCCTTCAATATAATCATCAACTTCATCGATAACCAAGACCTAATAGAGACTATTTGATCTAGGGCTTCATCAAAATTTTCATAAGTGCTTTGAACATCTTCACATCGATCATGTTAGCATTTCTAGATTGCATATCTGAAATATTTTTCATAACCCAAGGTTTGTTTCCAAACCCTAACCTCATAGTATCCATCAAAACCATATTTCCTTGAGTTTATTTCAAACCCTAGTATTCTTTAAGGTATCCTCCATATTCTCATGATTCCATCAAAGTGTCTCCATATGGGTGATCTCAGTGACTTTCCTTCAGCCCAAATTTGATACCATGTTAATTTTTGTTATAGATATATTTTTCTTTGTTTTGATGATTTCATTTCATTATTCCCATATTAAATTCACCCCGCAGCATCATAAAATTATTCAAATTTACTTCATTATTCAAAAACATATGCAACTATATATAAATAACAATATCACCAAAAATGCAGTGGAACATAAAGTAACAATAGAAGAAAAACATTCACACATAGAGACACCAGGATTTGTCAAAGACCAGAGAAAAACCCACAATTAGGAAAACCTTTTGATACTCTTCTTCTTATTAGATTGTCATTGAATGATTAAGCAAATGAGAGTACAATGATCCATATTTTTATCCATACAAATATCCAACAACATCAACTAAACAATATTCATGAAATGAGCCCAACAATACTAATACTCAAAACCCTAATTCAGAGGCTTATAATCAATTGTCACTATTTGCAGTCAACTGTCGAACCCTGTGGTCAATGAGCGAAATCTGCGATCAACTGAAAAAACAAACCCTAGGACCCAACCGCATGCAGATACTGTCGTGTGTGTGGTTGAAACCCTTATACCACATACATAGGCTTGATGCATATTGCTATAGCCGAAAAATATATGTGTCACGGCCGCATCTAAGAACCAAAACCCTAGAACACACATGCGAGCTTCAGACTGTGCAATTTCAGACCTAAGTGACCGAATCTCTGTGAACCATCCTCAGACCTGTGTGACCCAAAACAAGGAGAGAGGAAAGAAGAATGATCCAAGATTGTGTCCAAATGAGGTTGAGGTCGTTTGTATTTATACCCTTCCAAAGGTGTCCAATTTTCTATAGGGTCGAACTAATCAAATATGCACATGTGGGCTTTAATTCAAACATACACTTTCCCCTGTCCAAATTGAGCACTTCAATAGTCAAAATTGGTCCCCTCAAAAATAGGAATCTTGTCCCACGGTTGGAATTGTCACTGAGCTACCAAATTAACACTAAGGCTAATGAGAATTTAGGAGAGATAGTAGAAAAAGTTGATTTCTCATTAAGAGGTGCAAAGAATCCTTCTATCAATGCATCTAAAAAGTTATTATGTATAGTTTCAATTACACATCATAGAGAAGAGACTGGAAAGTATGGTTAGACAGAGTACCTAAACCAGATTTGATGGCACCGATATGAGCATACAAAAAGCCTTGTTTCTTGGCCCCATCTAGGATATAATGCAGGCTAGCAAATTTATATTTAACGTGTCTTAATGAAGGAATGGGAGATATAATACCACCATTTTAATTTATAAAATTTGGTTAGGTTAATGGGTGGTAGCTCCTAGTGTTATGTGGATTTTTGTTCATCTATGGATATTATACTTTGGTATTGCTGCAAACACCCTCCAAATTTTCCTATATCCAAAATTTTGACCCTCCTTATGGTTATGTCATCCTTCGTTTCAATCCATTAATGTCATGTTGCCTACGTGTTCAAGTCTTCCGTCAATATTTCTATGTGTAGAAGCGACCTTCTTTTACATGCTTATCTCATGATTCCTGCATAGAAAACCTCTTCTGAGAAAGCATAACAGTCAGTGTGTATCTTTGGAAGGAAATAATTGTGAAATCTTTGATGACAGACATTGCATAGTTCTTGATGGCAGTGACTGCATAGTCCCTAATGAAAATGATTGTGATGTTCCCATAGGATGATGATTGTGCAGTCCTTGGAGAAAGTGTGTGTGCAGTATTTGGTGATAGTGATTTCATATTTATTATACACTGATACTGTGCAATCTTAATTGATAGTGATAGTGTTAGGGCATCTTCTGCAAAAAGTGACTATGCATATTTTGTTGACAGTGAGAGTGTTTCTCAATTCATTCAATCCGCTCATAGATCCTACTTTTCATACATGCATTAAGCACCCTCATCAATTATAAACTTCATGGCATGTCTACTCTCCATGTATAAAGAGTCTAACCTAGTGCTCATACTTATCTTGTGCTTTTGAGCTTTTTACATTGTTGGGGTATAAGGAGCATTCTCTCAGTCATGGTTGTAAATGCTCTATCTACTAGGTGAGTTTCTCAATTCTCGTTTTTTCTTTCACAAGTGTTTTTTTGCTCTATTTTTCTCTTACATGTGTCATTTTTACTTGCTTTATATTTTAAAAGTGTCAATTTTTCCTACCTAAATTCTTGCATGTGTCGCTTGTGTTTTATTTGTGATTCCAAGTGTCATTTTCACTCTTGCATGTGTTACTCTAACGTGTTTTCACACATCTCCAAAGCATCATGCCACACCCCCTAGAGGGAGCTGCAACACACCCTGTTGCACAAGTTGATGATGTTTACCATCAGAATATGTGTTGGACACTTTCCCATGGCATAGCACAATTTTTTATTGCAGTCGACACTTGTATTGCCACTTGCATTTTAAGTGTCACAATTCTATGATTTAACTATCACACTCAGAAATAAGTGTCACTTTGTTGTAATTTCAATATATATGTGTTGGTGTTGAATACTAAACATTTTTTTTGCTTGCATTTGACGATATATATGTGTGTTATCTCTATTTGGTACTTGTATGAATGTCTCTCTCTCTTGTTCCATTGATCTTTCACAGCCATTTTTGGAGCTATTTTGATCCTCCCATAAGGCGCAAGTTGTAAAAGCACTAACCTTTCACCAGGTGATGAAACCTCCCCATTCATAAGCCTCATTGTCGAAACCTTCACCTCATGGACATGTGCACTGATCCTTTCTCACGGACAACTCCCATTCATTGTACATTGAGCACCTTCAGGGCATAGTCACTGAACCCTTGATGTTGGTACTTCCTTACTGCACTAAGCCTTGACCATTTATGCCTTGTATTACACATTAAGAACTTATATTTGAAAACAAGTGTTACAGCATTATTTATCACCATTATATACTTGATGACTTATGCATTGGCCTTGGGCACCCCTTCCATTCATACTTGGACATGTTTCTCAAAAAACAGTTTCTCAAAACCCATACGCAACTCTGCCCAGACTTTTCCACGTATACACGAGAGTCCATACGTAGAGAACCACATATGCTATTTTAAACATCAAAAATATATATAATTTCCCTACTTTTGAGGCGGGGTTTACGGTTTTTCCTGTAAATTAACTACCCCAACCCATGGCCTAATTGTTCCCCAACTGAAAAAACTAATTTGAGGGAGTATAAAAGCCCATCAAGGGAATGGCCTAAAGGGGGAAGAGAGAGAATTATAGATATTATACTCTGTTGGAGCCCTATCCAAGTCTGATATATTCCCTGTGCCTCCTACACTTCCCAGATATTTTTAGGAAACCCTTGTTTCCTTGAGATGCTCACTCATCCCATGTGACATCCATTGTGCACTATTCTTGGAAGAAGTTTTGTGAAGCTAGGGCTGAACGGATCCAGAGGACAGTATGCTCGAGGCCATGGCAGATTTTAGGTAATCTCTCCACATTTTTTTACCGTACATGTCATTAATAAAAGAAGTGCCATCTTGTTCTTGATGTTCACGTGTCATTTATCTCTTATACATGTGTAATGACCTCAAATAGTTCATTTATTATTGTTTTTATGAGATTGTACATGATTTTCACTAACATCTAGAACATATATATGATGTACAACTAAGTTCTTATGCTCATTCTTTTCTGGTTTGTAGGTTCTGGAGCATAAAGAGTTGCAGGGGGTTTGCACCCCACGGGATCTACTACATCCGAAGGATATACGAGTAAGGTCTGCAACCTTTAGTTTCTAGTTTAAAGCATAGAAGTTAGTTAAGTGAGTCCTTCTTGTGATGACATGCCCTTGATATATGAAGGTTTATCAACCCAAGACCTTAGGTTAACATTACCCACAACAACAAGGACTTATTCATCCCCTTGTAATCGAAAAATACGTAATACAAAGGCTCTCTTCCTTTCATGGTGCAGTGAGCATCTTCTAAGAAAAGCGACTTAACATTTTTTTGCTTACCTGAGCTAACTACGCAGTCCCTTGACCAAGTGAGACTCAATTCTAGTGCAAAGTAGGTCCATATCTAGGTCATTGTAGTCCTCAAATGCGCAATATTGGATTTTTTCCATCGATCACTACGCACTATGCAGTTACAGTGCCTAGTCTTGCCACTCATGCTAACTAAAACCCCTCACTGTGCAGTTTCCTTGCCCTACCTTGCCTCAAATACGCATTGCACAATTACATTGAACAGTGGCGTCATCCCTCAATCCTTGTGCTGCTGAAATATTCAATCCTTGCCTCCTCTCCTTAAGCATTGCGCATTGTGCATCCTTAGTCAACAAGCTTATCACCTTATCTCCTGGACTTACCCACTGCGCAAAACCTTGAGGATCCTATCCTTATTATGCATTGCACAATTCCATTGGATAATATGTTCATCCCTTGGTCACCACTAAGCTCAACTGCACAATTCGTAGTCACTCTCAAAACCCTTGCCCATTATCCCATCAAAGTCAGTATATTGTATGAGAAAGCACATATAGAATAGGTGATTATGGGACTGATGTTATCTTTTCATCAGTGAATTCATTTGCAAGTGATATCATTGTCCCATGACAAGATGATCTCAAAGGGTGTAGAAATTTGAATAATTTGCTGGATTATTCTCCGAGATTATCCTGATTACACACTATTTAAGCTTCATGCATAATACATAACCTCTTCTACAATTGATCATCAATATGTGGAAATAGAAACAGTCGCATGCGCACATAAACACAATAATCAAACACACATATCAACACAGGATGTAATGGGGAAAGCAATAGCTGAAAACCCCCAACTATCTGTATAATATAATGATGGAGAACATGTAACAATACATAGCACAATACTCCTCATAAGTACTCAGTACTATCTCCAAAAGCTACACACAAACTATATGAGATTTGAACAAGTCAGGGGTTCAAATCTCCTCCACAAGTCTGCCTGCCTCTACTGCGCAATCCAAGTGAGTAATGAATGAGATCCAAGTTCGAATCCCACTAGCTCCAACTGTGCAATCCTCATTGGCAATCTCCATCAAAGTGTGTGCAAATCTCATGCACAATCAATGGTCACAACTGATAGTAAATCACACCCTTTCACCCACCTCTAACGCTGGTCTCCACTGAACTGTCCATGCATTGCAGTTAACTGATGTGTTCTCTAGTTGATTTATGAGTTAATAATTAGTGAATTAATTAATAATTAATTCACACCACTCATCACTAGTGTATTTGTCAGTTAGACTAAATACAACTAGTTCAACTAAGTTAAACAGAACACAACTCCACCAACTGGCTCATCAACTCCACCAAACTTTGCCACATGAGTTCTAACTGAAGTCAACCATGCAATAGCTCAACTAACCCCTAGGAATAGCGTAATTCCTTCTGTCAGCTGCATGGGCCACATCCAAGCATCAAACTGAAGTGCTCCAAGAGGATAAGATGATGTTTATAGTCTAAATATTATTAAGGATTAATAATATTTGACTGTTCTATTTTTAGCCCGGCAGTCTAAAAATAGAAATCGCCCAATGTCTAAAAATAGAGGTCCATCTATTTTTACCAACTCGACCAATCATCCACAAATAGCATCCTGCAACTCATAGACCACGATCCATATGTCTAAAAATAGACATAGTCTAAAAATAGACTTTGCGCCAAAAATAGCCTGCGGGCCCACTTAGTGAAGGCGACTTCATTTCATTAAGCTCCATCATCTTGTTGCATTTTCAACAAAGGGTTATTAAGTAGTGGTCACTAGGAGGACACTTGTCGAGGTGAGACACAAAGATCTCATCATGCAAGAGTAAAGGAGTCTTTGAGCAAGATAAAGAGATGGTAGATCATGCTAACTTGGAAGGTTCCAAAACTCATCTAGACTCCTTGGAGGGTGAATATGAAGTACAAGAAAAGATCCATCATTAAGAATTTGAAGTCATAGCAGCAAATATAAGAGATTGGCACTGATGAAATGAATTATTATGTGACCATAGCCAAGTCATGGATTCTCAAAGTGTCACTACAAAAGTCATATTTTTCAACATATTACGACCACGTTATTTGTGGAATGTAATTGCATAATTTCCAAAAAACGATAAAATGTAAAATGTGTGGAAGACCAAGGGTCCCTCATGGAATTTCAAAGGTCACTAGAAAGTCTGAGAGTCATGTAGAAGCTCAAAGGTCACATAGGAATTTGAAAATTCACATGGGAGCTCAAGAGTCATGAGGGAAGGTCAAGAGTCACAAGGTATGTGTAGAGTCACCTCATTTGTTATATATACACCCTCATAGCACAAGAAAAGGGCTTTTCACCTTTGATTCTCTAGCTTTGCATAGGAAAGAAGAGCTTTCTTTGGAGGAGAAAGTGGTGACTTAATGTTCCACTACTGGTGCTAGTGTTGCATCACTGTGTTAGGCCCCTGTATTACTATTGTATTCCCTTATTGTTGTTAGTGTAGCCCCCTTCTTGTTATTGTTGTACCCATATAGTCCCCATATTGTTATTATTATTCCCCGTAAATCCCCACTATTGTTATTGTTGTGCCCTTACATTATTATTGTTAGGTCGGATATGATTATGTAGAAAGGAGGTTTTTTTCATTTGAATCATCCAAGAATTGTTCATTAATGTAATGTAAAGGAGTTTTCCCCCTCAAAGTGGCTGATTTCTAAGACGTTGATCTCTCTTTTCTTCTATTTTTTGAGTTGGCTTCATAAAATTTGGTATCAGAGCTTTGGATTCTAGGGTTTCGTTGCTTCAAATAGCTCATCATGGAATTTTCACTATAAATTATTTTCTATGAAGTTTCAGAAGCTAAAAACAAACCACATTTACGAAGAAATCCTAATGAACGTCGTGTAAAAATTTCAGATCTTGGTTTGCAATAAGTTTGGAGATATGATCTGTAGAATTTAGGGTTTTGGCAGAATCCTGAATTTCATCTCAAAGAGATGACCTTGGGAAAATCATCATAACCCTCTCTCTGAGCATCAGATTGGAATTATGTAAAAAATGGCCGAAATTACATGGACTCTAGTTTACTATGTATCAATTTCAGAGCCGAAGGAGGAAACATTGACACGCGGCACACCGTACACGTTCCCTCTACTGAACTAGTCCATAATTATATCACTGCGGGAGATTAGGCATAACTTTGGCTTGAAGAATCCAAATCAAGTTACACTTGTGGCATTAGAAAGAAGATTCAGAGGGCTATTAAAGCACTGAAGGTAAAATCTTAGGGATCCAAAATTCTAGATATACATCAGTTTCAATATAGATCTCCTCAAAAGCAAGAAAAAGGTGTGTATTTTTTTCAAATTTCATAAGTCTTGCTTGAAAAATCAGTTTGAAGTGATTCCAAGGGCATATTGAAGCATAGATATCAGTATTGGGTTCGAAAATGGCCCCTAAAAAGAATTAAACACTCATTAAGCCCTTAGAAGGCTCTACTATGACTCATGAAGAGGAAGAAGTGCACTTTTGATATATCAAAATTACAAGACCAAGTGCACCAAATTTCGCTCTCGTAAAGAGAAACAAAAAATGAAATGGAAGTTTTGAAGACATGGAAGCTAAGATGGATGTTTTGAAGAAAGGCATGGAAGCTAATATGGATGGTCTGAAGAAAGGTGTAGAAGCTAATATGGATGGTTTGAAGAAAGGCATGGAAGCTAAGATGGATGTTTTGAAGAATTGCATGGAAGCAAAGATGGATGGCATAGAAACTAAGATGGATGACATGGAAGCTAAGATAGATGAAAAAATGAAAGACGACATGGAAGACATGAAGAATGATCTAAAAGCATACATGGAAGGTTTGACAAATTTTATACAAAAAATGATTCCTAATGGTGAAAAGGTAGTACAGGAAACTCATGATGAGAACAACATAAATGTTAATCGTGATTTCATAAACTCTAATGTTAGATTGAAGACCCACCCCACCATATTCCAAAGATCGATATGAGGAAGTTTGATGACAAGGATCCCGTAACATGGATACTACATATGGAGCAATATTTTGATCTCCATAATGTGCAAAACACACAAAAGATACACGTTGCAGCTTTAAATTTAGAACAAAATACATTTGTATGGTATCGATGGCTTTGCTCTTATAAAAAAATTGTCACTTGGTCAATTATTATGGAGGAAATGATAACACATTATGAGGATAAAAAGAGCAACACCTTCTTTAGCAAATTCATAAATGTCAAACAAAAGGGTTCGATGGTGGAGCACATTGAGGACTTCCAAAAATTGGATATAAGGGTAACTGATATTCTAGAGGAACACATAATTGATGCCTTCAAAGGGACTTTAAAGGATAACATCCAACGTGAGGTTCACCTTTGGGAACCTGATTCACTGGAGAAGGCATTCAAGTTGTCAAGAAAAATTGAAAGTAAAATTATGGCGACAAGGAAGCCTACCACTCACATATATAAATATGGAAGTGTTGCTACTCCTAGACTTCCACAACCTACAATATTGACACCACGACAATTGGAAGAAAAAAGAGAAAAAGGGCTTTGCTACAGTTGTGATAGCAAATACGCTAAAGGTCATATGTGTGATGAGAAGAAATTATTTTACATATATTGTGAAGACGAGGAAGGAAATGAACAAGAAACTTCAAAAGAAGAGGATATAAACCAGGAACCAACCCTAGAGAAAGAAGAAATGAGTCTGACCATATCCTGTAATGCATTGGCAAGAATTACCACTCATCAAACTCTCAAGATAGAAGGACATATCAAGAAGAAAAATGTAATAGTGTTGATTGATTTAGGTAGTACCCATAATTTTATTCATTGTAAGGTAGCCAAGGAATTGAATTGCTTCCTATACCCAGCACCAGAGTGTCAAGTGATGGTTTCAAATGGAGGGACTATAAATTGCTCTGAAAAAATCCATAATATCAAGCTGACCATGGGGGAATATGTATTGAATGGTCCAATGCTTTCTGTTCCAATGGGAGGTGTTGATGTTGTACTAGGAGTACAATGGTGACAATCTTTGGGGACGATAGCTTTTAATTTTCAAGAAATTTTCTTGAAATTTTTTTCGGAAGGAAAGGAAGTTGAATTACGGCAGTATTTTTTTATGATATACTAATATATAGTAGGTCTTGGAAGGATCATGTTCAACATGTTGACAGGGTGCTCAAACTATTGGAGGAGAAACAATTATATGCAAAAACCTCCAAATGTTTCTTTGGAGTACAAGAGGTGGAATATTTGGGTCATATTGTATCTCAAGAGGGTGTCAAGGTAGACCTTAACAAAATTAAATCCATTAAGGAATGGAAATTCCCCACAACCATAAAGCAATTGCAGGGATTTATCAGGTTAATAGGGTATTATCACAAGTTTGTTAAGAATTATGGGAGAATAACAGCAGCTCTAACAACATTATTGAAGAAAGATGCATTTTCATGGACTCTTGAAGCAACTAAGGCCCTTGAACATCTTAAAGAGGCAATGTGCCTAGCACCGATCTTAGCTACGCCAGACTTCATAGAAACCTTTATTATGGAATGTGATGCCTCATGAAATGAAATTGGTGTTGTTTTAATGCAAGAAGGAAAACCCATTACTTTTGAAAGTCATTCAATCAAAGGAAAGTATTTACATAAAGCTATTTATGAGAAGGAAATGTTGGCAATACTACATGCATTAAAGAAATGGCGACCTTACCTAATAGGAAGACACTTCAAGGTAAAAATTGAACATGATAGTCTTAAATAATTTTTGGAACAAAGACTATCTTCAGAAGAGAAGCAAAAACGAGTCACAAAGATGTTGGATTGTGACTTTGAAATCATCTACAAAAAAGGGAAGCAAAATATTGTTGCATATGCTCTCTCAAGAAAGGATGAGGAGGTGAAAGCATTGCTTTGTGCCATTTCTATTATCCAACCAGATTGGATAACCGAAGCAAGGGAGGAATGGAAGAATGATGAATAAGTGTGGACACTCATTCAAAAGTTGTAGCAAGATCCTAGTACATCTGATACATTTAGTTCGAAAATTGAATCCTTATGGTACAAATATCGCTTATACCTTTGTAAGAATTCCCAACTAAAACAAAATATTCTTTTGGAATTGCACACCTCTCCCGTAGGAGAACACTCAAGATTTTTAAAAAATTACCACAAGGTGAAGAAAGAATTTTTTTGGGTGGCCTTAAATCTGATATTCAAAAGTTTGTGGCGGGATGTTTGGTTTGCTAGCAAAATAAAGTTGAGACAATTAAGACCTTGGGTCTGCTACAACCTTTACCCATTCCAAGTCAACATTGGGAGGAGGTTTCAATGGATTTTATCACAAGTTTACCTAAGTCCAAAGGAAAGAGTGTCATCATGGTGGTATTTGATAGACTTACCAAGTATGCACACTTTTGTGCATTATCTCGTCCATTTAAATCAAGTACAGTTGTTGTTGCATTTATGGAAACAATTCAAAAGCTACATGGAAACCAAAAGATTATTGTAAGCGACATAGATCCCATTTTCATTGTAAATTTTTGGATGAAATTATTTTCTTGTTTGGGTACTCAGCTAGACCATAACTCATCTTATCATCCTCAATCCAATGGGAAAACTGAGATAGTGAACAAATGTTTGGAAGGATATCTTCATTGTTTTGTATCTGATAAACAAAAACAATGGCTCAAGTGGTTACCTCTGGCTGAATGGTGGCATAACACTTCCTTCCATACTGCAGCAAAAATTACCCCATTTATGTCACTTTATGGATATCATCCACCGTCCATCACATCATATTTAAGAGAAAATTATAAGGTTTAAGTAGTGGAAGATCACATTGAGCATCACGAACAACTTCTCCAACTCTTAAAGGATAATCTAAATTTGGCACAAAATCGAATGAAACAACAGGCATATCAACATTGCAACGAGAGAATTTTTGATGTAGGAGACTAGGTATTTTTATGGCTACAACCATACAAACAAATGTCCCTCAAGCAAGCTAATAAGGGTAATAAATTATTGCTAAAGTATTATGGTCCTTACAAGGTGCTGCAAAATATTGGTACTATGGCATACAAATTGGAGCTTCTTGCTTCTTCTCGAGTGCACCTAGTTTTCCAGGTTTCATGCTTAAAGAAGGTTATAGGTGACAAAATTCCAGTTCAAAAAATATTGCCAGAACTTGATGAGGAAGGAAAAATCATATTAGAACCTAAAGCAGTCACAAAAACAAGAACTTGACAGCTACGAAATCGATCAATTTCAGAGTATCTCATCAAGTGGAAGAACTTACCCACTAAAGATTCCACATGGGAGGATGAGAATTTTATAGATAAGCATCCAGAGCTACTCCAGCATTGAGGACAACACTTTTTTGAAGGAGAGGGGCATGTTAGGTCCCTATATTACTAGTGTAGTCCCTTATTGTTGTTAGTGTAGCCCCCTTATTGTTATTGTTGTGCCCTTGTAGTCCCCATATTGTCATTATTGTGCCCCATAAAACCCAACTATTGTTATTATTGTTCTCTTACATTATTATTGTTAGGTCGGCTATGATTATATTGTGACCCCATGGAATCCTATATATAGAAAGGAGGTTTTTTCATTTGAATCATCCAATAATTTCCCATTTATGTAATGTAAAGGAGGTTTTCCCCTCGAAGTGGCTAATTTCTAAGGCATTGATCTCTCTTTTCTTCTATTTTTGGAGTTGGTTTCATAACACAATGTAATCATGTATCTTGGGAATTTCAGTTAATATATGAATCTCTTAGAGCCGACACACTTTCATGCATATGTCATGAATGATTGTAAAACTATTATTTCATTGTTTGCAGTGTATGTTTATGTTTACACATACTAATGAAAATGAAATATTTTGTTGGATTTAGTATGCATATTGTTGAATGTGCATTGTTACTTTATTTTATGATCATTGTTCCATTCTCTTGTGTGTCTCTTTTAGGATAGTACTATTAATTTTCTTCATAGTACTATTAATTTTCTTCTAGAGGCTCACTGTCATTTGTTGATAAATATAAGGGCAACAAGTGTAGGTGATTTCTCTTACCTTGATAACTGCTTGTGATGTATTTTTACTTTACTTAATTAAATTTTTATTTCCTTTATTATTATTAGAGTTCTCTATCATCGAATAGCTACCAAATAATAAATAACAATGATACAATAGGACACAAGATGTAGGCGATCAGCTAGGGCCAAAACCTCTCCAACCGAGAGGAAAACCCACCAGAATTCTTCTCTTCTTTTAGAACTTCAACTAACAAATTCCAAGACCTATGACCCTTGACTAAGACCCTCTAATACCAAGTCAACCTTCCTTCTTGATGAGCTTTCCTAGCACAACTTCTAGCAACAAACTTCAACCTTCTAGTAACTTTGACCCTAATAACAATTTCTGAAACTTTGACCTAGAAGCTTCACTGCTTCAATTCAACTTGAAAATTTCAGCCTTGCACCTTCATAGCTACCTTGAAACTTCACATATTTTATGCAGCTTCACATCTTTGATGCAGTTTCATAGCTTCGATGTAGCTTCACAACTTCGATGCAATTTCACATATTTGACCTTGAAACTTCATAGTTTCGACCTTTCAGCACACATCTTCGATGTAGCTTCAAAAATTTGATGCATCCTCACATTTTAAACCTTGAAACTTTAGAATTTCAGCTATCCCAGTAACTCTAGCAACTCTAAAAAGAGAGAGAGAGAGCGGGGGGGGGGGAGAGAGAGAGAGAGACCCAAAACTTTGATCTTGTTTTTCTTCTTCTTCTTCGCCTTTTTCCAGCTTCTACCTTGAGGAGATCAAACTTTCTTGAAAGCGTGTCCAAATGAGGTCAAGTTCTTTCTTAAATATAGATTTTTGATGGGTACAAATTGTTTCCTTTAGGCTGACTTGTTCCTTCATGTAGGCCGACTTGATATTTGCACCATGACGATGTCTTGGAGGGTATTTTGACTCTCTTTTGACTCAAATAAAATTTCTTTACAATATGTAACATGCCCAAATGGGTCTTCAATACATGACAATGACTCAATTGACTTAGAAGCACTCAATGGGTGCTTGACCTAAAAATAAATTTCCCTTGAGCTTGAAACACATGCCTCAAGAACAATAATAATAAATTTATTTTTCTCTTTTAATTAAATACATAAAATCATGATTACATATGCCCTTATGAAGATCGAACCTAGTTACATATTACAACATAATTTCCCTTATGTGAAAGTACCTTATATACATTGCAATTGTATGCCTCATAGCATCAACTTTCTTATTTCAAAGGTTGTTTGCATAATCTCTTATGTTGATAATTGCAGGCATGGAAAATCCCTAAGAATAATGGTGGTCAGGCCTACTATCTAGATGGGGCTCCTACTCCACATAGTGTGAGGTCTAGTTTGGACTTCGTACCAAGGATACCCCCTTTGTTGGCGTATTTCAGCACCGTCAACAATTTGGTGCTAGAAGGAGGGCCAGATGACAAACTGAGCCCATGAATTTTGTTTTGAATCTCCCATATTAAATGACTTCTTCCCAAATCATATTCTTGGGATGCTTTTCTAATAGAGAAAATATTAAATTCCCCACGAAAATAATTGATGACTTTTCACATTTGAATTTCAATGGAGAGGGTGAAACATCCATGGCTAAGTATACTCTTAAGTTTCTTAAGTTTTGAGACTATCATAAAATGATTTGTGAAGATGATGCTTGTAAATTATCCACCCTCACACTTGAAGGTAGAGTTAATAAATGTTGTCATACCTTACCATCTTCTTATATTCATTCATCTTAACAACTCTTAAAGGAGATTCATCAAGCCTTTGGCATGTATGATTATCGAAATCAACTTAGAATGAAATTTGGCGAATCATTAGAAGATTTTCTAGATCAGTTTCTTCACCTTTGCTATGATTTTTCTAAGGAAGATGTGCATTGGGACTTTATGAATGAAAACTTTCAGTGTTTAGTTTGGATTTCTTTAGAACACCTGAATCTGAATATCTTACAAGTGTCCTAGTTTATCCAGTCTCACAACACTTAAAATTTCAAAGGAGGAACCTACTCTCCAATATGTTCCTTTTCCTCCTCCTTTTCCATTACCAAATAAAGTGGTCTCTTGTGTCGACGTTGCAATTGGGAAATATGAAAATATAATTTTTTATCCATTTATCCCACCTTCGTATGATTCCCATGATCATTATTTTATCCAGAAGAAATTTGAATGTTCTAACAAATCCATGGAGCCTGAGGTGAAGATTGATTCCTTGATCCCTCAAGATGAGATTGATACACATAATTAAAATCTTGAATTTGATATGATTGAAAGTATTGCTTCATCGAGGGATATTTTTCATCCTTTATCAATTACACCTCACGATCCTTTTTACCTTTATCAATATGCTTCACTGGTAATTTCTCCAAATACTCTAGATTTTTTCGGTTGGTTCACAGGGTAATTAGGTACAAGGTGACCAAATTTCATTGGTAGAGGTTCATAAGGATGTAGACATTTTTAATATATATTTTCTTTTTCAAATTCCTCTATGTCAAAACTATGTTTCTACATTCTTTTTTTATCAAGAAACTTGACATCTCGGTAATTAATCAAGTGGAATTGAATTCCTCAACCAAGATGAAGGCTTGGACAACCATCACCCTAAAAACAATGACTCCACCAATCTGAATGGTGATGAGTGCCCGAGTACATTGGATGATCTCTTGTTTTCATAGGAAGACTTGGATTTTCAAAGCTTTGATTTGGACTTTGATCTTATTATATAAGAGTTTGCCACAGGAATTTCTTTCTCAGCTCACTAACCCTTCTGTTGAAATGTGTAATACATCAACTAATATATCATGTTCTTCCAATTCACATTTTGATGAATTAGATCTCAAATCCACACAAGGTGGTAAGTTTTCCCATGATGAAGAAGATGATATGGTAATCATCAAACACATTTCTTACAATTTGGGTAATTTATTTGGTGATGTTGACACATCTGATGAAACTGTTGATTCCAATAAATTCCATCTAATTCATAATGATCTTGTTGAAATAATTGGTGACATTTGTTTTCACACAAATTGTGATATGAATATGTCCTAATTAAAGTTTAATCATTCAACATTTGAAATTTCGGGGACTTGTTAGGAAGTCAAGGCACTTCAGCTCCTGCTAATGGTTATGTTAGGTTCTCATAATCTTGATGAGGTCCTCGAACTAGGTCATATTAGAATTTCTCATGTAATTATTTTCTCAGCATTGTTTCACTGGATTTAAGCTCATTCTTGAAGGATTTTCATCCTTTTCAAGTTTATTTTCTTAGTCCTCAAGATAAATTTTCTAATCAGGTGAAATATTCTTGTTTGGCTAATTCTTCTCGATGCAAATCTCTTATATCTAACCCAGGGTTGGAATGCATATATTTCTCAGATGTACACAAATTTTAAGCCTATCATTTGGATCATCAAGACAAGGATCGTCACCAGTTGAAAGTTTCATTCCTGTAAATTTATTCCATGAATAATCGGTTTCTTATATTTGTAGCGGATTCTATGAAGCTAATATTTTTGTTGGCACAATCAATCCTTTGAAGTACCATTCAATGCTTGAATAATTTTGTGGATAAAAACCACCATGTTGATATGGATACTATATTTGATTTAACATATGTTTATAATATTTTTCAGCCTTGTATCCTAATTGGTTTCCCATATTTATGATGCCAACAAACATTTTTAATCCCAAAGGCCCTCACGGTACTGATCTAATATATAATCGGGTACAAAGGGAACCAATGGAGAATCAAGGATCTTATATGTCAAATCATCAATCTCATCGTAATACCGATTATAACAACTATCACTCGATTAATATTTTTCCCGCGAGTACATCTGATGATAGTTGTTTTACATCAGTTAATATTGTTGAGCTTGTTGATAATTATGATTCATCATTTCACTATTCAAATACCTATCGAATAGATGAGGCACTTCAACTTTTGTTTATGGTTATGTCAGTTGCTCACGATCTTGACAAATTCTCTGGAGAAGATCACATTAAATCTCCCTCGCAAGATTATCTTTGTAGTTCAAGTGCATTGAATGAAAATTCATCTTTCCAAGAATTTGAAGGTTTTCAAATGGGCTGTTTTGAATTCCATGATTGAATCACAGATTGGATAGAAAATATTACTTAGCAATATTTGTCGTTGATAATAAGATTTGATCTTACTTGATGTTTGCTAAGAAGGAAAACATTAATGAATGTACAATTGCAAATTGGTTAAAAGTAGCATGCATGACACGCTTTTCTTACCAATAGGGAAGACCTTCAAAGTTTTGTGTAGGCTATTCAGGTAAATATTTTTATTCCTGCACATTATTTCATCTTGGTGCTAATTGAGTATCTTTCAGCTTGCAGGTCGGGAGCAACTCTCGTGGCTATATTAGAAATTTTATTTCGCATGATCCTAGCCCTCTAGTTTAGATAGATTAGGATTTAGGTTTAATTCTATTTTTATGATTTTCATTTTAGTTACTTCTGCATTGAATTATATCAATTTTGTTGCATCCCTCTTTTTATTTGAGTTTTGTTATTTACATGTTCTTTACTGGTTTTACATGTTGTTTTGATTTATTATGTTATTTCTTTTATGTTGTGGCATGATTTCTTTAATTTCTTTGCTCGCATTTTGTTTTAATAAAAACATGTATGTAATTCGATTTATTTGGATCTATGGTAATGTGGAAAAAGTTGAAAAGGAAAATGTGAGAACTAGCAATTCTTGGCTCATATTAGGTCTACTTCTTTGTTTGGGCCTAAATATATTTTAAGGTCAATGATGCATGTACAGAAAATACATTCCATCCTAAATGAAAGATCAAGCAGATCTAAGATGCTCGTATATGTAATAGGATCTTTGTTCATTGAATCGACTTTTATATTGACTAGTTTTAACATGTTATCTCAGTCAAGTAGAAAAGGGAAAGGAGGAAAAACTTAAGCAGTCATACTAATTTCAAAGGTGTAAATATAAGAGTATTTGTAAATAAAGGAACAATCTCTCTTGCCCATAAAATAATTTAGGATCCCTCTTCTGCCCTTGGTGAAATAAATGTCGATAAAATTCCAATGTGTATAAATCTATAAAATAAATAAATGTGAAAGAAGATAAATGCTTCCTATACAAAGAGGTGAAGCAAGCAACTTCGTCGTGGTACTGAACAAGCTCACTGGAAGCGAAGCAATTCTTGTGATTCCTTGAAGTGACTCTACTAGGGTACTAAATAGGCTTGCTGGCAGCAAAGAAACACTAGAGACAAAAATAAAACTCTAAACATCTTAAAATCGTGGAATTTACACACTCCTTATCCCCAAATGAAACCATTAAAGTTTGACTAGTCTCATGTAATGTGTTAAACTGACAATATGAATTGAAGAGACTAAATTTGTAACCAGGCTAAATAAGGAAGCAAGAGTGATTAATAGGATGAGAGAATACTTCCAAAATTTAGACCTCATACTTAATGTTATACCTAAATGGAGAAATTTGAGTTCTTCCAATGTGTCTCCAAGTGTTGTCACTACGACCAACACCCTTCAAATTTTTCCTACATCAAAATTTTCAAGCCTCCTTATGGTCCTACCATCCTTCATTTAAAGACATTATGTCATGCTTAGTCATGTTTCTCGAGTGTTCAAGTATTCCTTCAAGAATTATAAGTTTCTAAGTAACCTGCTATTACATGCTTATGTTCTGATGTCTGCATAGAAAACCTCTTTTGAGAAATCCTGGTAGTTAGTGTGTATCTTTGGAAGGAAAGCACTACAAAATCCTTAATGGAAGACATTATGTAGCTCATGATGGAAGTGACTACACAGTCCCTAATGACAGTGAGTGTTCAGTTCCATGAGGATGACTACTGCACAGTTCTTGGAGACAGTGCTTTTGCAATCTCTAGTGATAGTGATCGCACAGTTCCTAGAGATTGAGACTGCACAATCCTAATTGACAGTGATAGTGTGAGGACATATTCTACAGAAATTGACTATGCATATTTTTTTGACAATGAGAGTGTTTCTCAAGTTAGTCAATCCTCTCTTGGCTCCTATTTTTTAGACGTGCTTTAAGCACCCTCATCAATTATAAACCTCATGGCACGTATGCTCTCTTTGTATAAAGAGTATAGCCCAAATCTCATCCTTATCTTCCGCTTTTGAGCTCTATACACTATTGGGGTGTAAGGAGCATTCTCTCACTCATGCTTGCAAATGCTCTATCTACTGGGTGAGTTTCTCAACTATTTGCTTTTGCAAGTGTCGTGTTTGCTTTATTTGTCTCTTACATGTGTCATTTTTTCTTTCTCTATCTTTTACAAGTGTCTCTTTTTCCTACCTTCATTCTTACATCTGTCGCTTCTGTTTTATTTGTGATTTCAAGTTTCGTTTTCACTCTTTCATGTGTTACTCTCACTTATTTTCACATATCTCCAAAGCACCATGGCACACGCCCATATAGGTAGCTTCAGTGCACCCTATTACACTAGTTGATGTTATTTACCATTAAAATATGTGTTGGACACTTTCCCATGGCATAGCACACTTTTTTTATTATAGTCAGCACTTGTATTTCCACTTGAATTTTAAGTGTTGCAACCCTACGATTTAACTGTCGCACCCAGAAAGAAGTGTTGCTTTTATATAATTTTGATCTATATGTGTCAGTTTTGGATATTGAACATTTTTTTCCTTGCATTTGATGGTATACATGTGTGTGATATCTATTTGGTACTTGTTTTAATGTATCTCTCTCATGTTCCATTAATCCAACACTTGGCCATTTTCGGAGATCTTTTGGTCCTCCCATCAGGCACAAGTTGTAAAAGCACTAACCCTTCACCAAGAAATGAGTACTTCCCATTAATAAGCCTAATTGATGAAAAATTCACCTCCTCAACTTGTGCACTGAGCCTTTCTCAGGGACATCTCCCATTCATTACGCATTGAGCACCTTTAGGGCATAGTTACTGAACCCTTGATGATAGTACTGCCTTACTGCACTAAGACTTAATCAGCTCTACTCAATATTGCGCATTGAAAACTTAAATTTGACATAAAGTACTTCTTCATCCCAGTGCAATGGAAAATTTCACAATACAAAGGCTCTCTTAGTTTCATGGTGTAGTGAGACTCTTCAAAGAAAAGTGACCTAACGTTTTTCTACTCACCTCAACTAATTGAAAAATCCCTTGACCAAGTGAGGCTCATTTATAATGGATATTATCTCCCTCTCTAGGCCATTACAACCCTCGACTGCGCAATCTTGGAGTCTACCCCTCAATCATTGCACACTGCATAGTTACAGTGCCTACTCTTGCCACTTGTAGTTCCAGTGGATAGTGGGGTCATCATCAGTCCCTATGAAGCTCAATTGTGCAATCCTTACCTCCTCTCCTTGAGCACTACACACTACACATCCTCAATCAACAAGCTTATCACATGTCTCATGTACTTTCCCACTGCACAGAACCTTGAAGATCTTATCTTTATTGTGCATTGTGTCGTTCCAGTGGACAATATGGTCATCCCTTGGTCACTTTTGAGTTTAATTGTGAAATTCCCAGTCTCTCTCAAATCCCTTTCTCATTGTCCCATCATAGTCAATATATTGTATGAGAAATCACATATAGGATTGTTGATTATGGGATTGATGTTGTCTTGTCATTAGTGAATTCATTTGAAGGTGATATCATTGTACCATGAAAATATGATTTCAGAGGGTTAGCAAGGAGTGGTCACAAGGAGGAAACTTGTCGAGATGAGACACGAAGATGTTATCGTGTAATATTAAAGGAGTCTTGGACCAAGACAAAGAGATGACAACTCATGTTAACTTATAAGGTTCCAACACTCACCTAGACCCTTTGGAGGGTGAAGATGAAGTAAAAGCAAAGATCCATCATGAAGAATTCGTAGTCACATCAAAAAACAAAAGAGCTTTCCATTGGTGAAATGAAGCCTTATGTCACCATAGCGAATTCATGGCTTCTCAAAATGTCACCAAAAAAATCATATGTGTCAATGTATTATGGCCACAATATTTGTGGACTATAATTATGTAATTTCCAAAAAATAAAAAAATGTAAAATGTGTGGAATCCCAAGGGTCCCACATGGAATTTTAAAGGTCACGAGAAGGTCCTAAAGTCATGTAGAAGCTCAAAGGTCGCATATGAATTCGAAAAGTCACATTTGAGCTCAAGAGTCATGAAGGAAGGTCAAGAGTCACAAGGGAGGTGGAGAGTCACCTCATTTGTTATATATACACCCTCATAGCTCAAGAAAAGGACTTTTCACCTTGGCTTTGCACATAATATCTTTCTCTAGAGGATAAAGTGGTGACTTAATGTTCCACTATTAGGGCTAATGTTGCATCATGGTAATCATGTATCTTGGGACTTTCACTTAATATATGAAGCTCTTAAATCCAACACACTTTCATGCATATGTCGTGAAATATTGTAAGACTATTCTTTCATTGTTTGTGGTGTATGTTTATGTTTACACATACTAATGAAAATGAACTATTTCATTGGATTTATTATGCATCTTGGTGAATGTGCGGTGTTACTTGTTTTTATGATCATTGTTATCTTGTGAACTACTTTGCAGGTTAACTAATGATTTTTCCATTCTCTTGTGTGTATCTTTTAGGATAGTACTATTACTTTTATTCTATACACTCATTGTCTTTTCCCTTGCATGAAAGTACCTTATATACATTACAATTGTATGCCTCACAGTGCAAACTTACATGATCGTTTCAACGATTGTTTTCATAATCTCTTATGTTGATAATTGCAGCCAAGGAAAATCCCTAATAATAATGGTGGTTGGGCTTATTATTCAGATGGAGCTCCTACTCCAAATGGTACGAGGTCTAATTGGGAATTCATATCAGGGAGACCCCTTTTTTCATATTTCTAGCACCGTCAATAGACTCATGTGAATATGTTGGAAACATATTTGGCATTTACCCCTGATGATGGACTCACTTAAGAAGTCTGAAACATTGGGTTATTAAAAAACTTAGAACATGTTATTCCCCTCTCTTCAAATACTAGAATCTCGTCATTTTTAAACTAATGCAATGACAAGACAATTTTAATTAATTTATATATAATTTACTTGATATAAAGAAGGATCCAGACTAGCAGAAATATATGTTTAACAAATATTTTAACAAAGTCAAAAGGATAGGCAGTGAACGGCCTTAAGGTATTAATAGTCACTATCTTTGGCATAATAGACCAAAGCAACATTGACTTGCATCACTAAATAAACTATGTTACTCTACCAGTCATTTAATTAAAGAGTAATTCCTTTAAAAGTATACAAATGACAAAAGAATAAAAATATTTCACCAATACAATGTTACGAAACCAGCTCCAAAAATAGAAGAAAAGAGAGGTCAACGCCTTAGAAATCGGCCACTTCGAGGGAGCAACCTTCTTTACATTACATAAATGAACAATTCTTGGATGATTCAAATGACAAAACCTCCTTTCTATATATAGGATTCCATGGGGTCACAATATAATCCTAGCCGACCTAACAATAATAATTTAAGGGCACAATAATAACAATAGTGGCTTTTTATGGGGCACAATAATAACAATATGGGGGCTACATGGGTACAACAATAACAATAAGGGGGCTACACTAACAACAATAAGGGACTACACTAGTAATATAGGGACCTAACATGCCCCTCTCCTTCAAAAAAGTGTTGTCCTCGATGCTTGAGTAGCTCTGAATGCTTTAGTATAAAATTCTCATCCTCCCATGTGGAATCTTCAATGGGTAAGTTCTTCCACTTGATGAGATACTCTGAAATTGATCAATTTCGTAGCTGTCGAGTTCTTGTTTCTGTGACTGCTTCGGGTTCCAATATAATTTTTCCTTCCTCATCCAGTTCTGACAATATTGTTTCAACTGGAAGTTTGTCACCTATAACCTTCTTTAAGCATGAAACATGGAAAACTGGGTGCACTCAAGAAGAAGCAAGAAGCTCCAATTTGTATGCCATAGTACCAATATTTTGCAACACCTTGTAAGGACCATAGTACTTGGTGATAATTTATTATCCTTCTTAGCTTGCATGAGGGACATTTGTTTGTATGGTTGTAGCCGTAAAAATACCCAGTCTCCTACATCAAAACTTCTCTCGCTGCGATGTTGATATGCCTGTTGTTTCATTCGATTTTGTGCCAAATTTAGGTTATCCTTTAAGATTTGGAGAACTTATTGTTGATGCTCGATGTGATCTTCCACTACTTGAACCTTATAATTTTCTCTTAAAGATGATGTGATAGATGGTGGATGATATCCATAAAGTGCCATAAATGGGGTCATTTTTGCTGCAGTATGGAAGGAAGTGTTATACCACCATTCAGCCAGAGGTAACCACTCGACCCATTGTGTTTTTTTATCAAATACAAAACACTGAATATAACCTTCCAAACACTTGTTCACTATCTCATTTTTCCCATCGGATTGAGGATGATAAGATGAGCTATGAGCTAGTTGAGTACCCAAACAAGAAAATAATTCCATAAAAAAAATTCCAGTAAAAATGGGATCTCTGTCGCTTACAATAATATTTGGGTTTCCATGCAGCTTTTCAATTGTTTCCATAAACGCAGTAGCAACTGTACTTGCTTTAAATGGATGAGATTGTTAAGAAACCAGCTCCAAAAATAGAATAAAACAGAGATCAACGACTTAGAAATAAGTCACTTCGAGGGGGCAACCTCCTTTACATTACATAAATGAACAATTCTTCGATGATACAAATGACAAAACCTCCTTTCTATATATAGGAGTCCATGGGGTCACAATATAATCCTAGCCAACCTAACAATAATAATATAAGGGCACAATAAATAAATATATTTATATTCCAACTGAATTGTGCTAGGTCTACTTATTTATATTATATGCTCAACCTATTCATGAATTTTATATTTTATATTTTGTTTTGTTTTATAATTTATGGAATATAATGATTTCTTCACATTTTTGAAATTCATTTTTATGATGTTAAAACCTTAACACAATTTAAAGTTTTCTTTTACAAGTTCTTTATGTTAATAATTTTTATTATATTTTATCATTTCATTTAAAAGACTTTAAATAAGATTATTGAAATGATGAAACTCTATTTAACTTAAGTATTTTAAAAGGTAATAAATTTATTGGTTGAAGGAAAATGATTAGGAATTAATTCCTTTATTTTAAGGAGAAACATTGCTGAAGTATCATAGTTTAGATGAGTTTCAAAGTTATGAGGGTTGATATTCTAATAAATATGTTAAAATTAAGGTTTAATGTGGATTTACAAAAGCCTAAGAAATTTTTTGTTCTTCAACTATCTTAGTGCCACAAAGATGACAAATTCTTACAACCTATGATGTTTTAGAAATAGCTTAACACTATGTTTCATTAAGGAACTCTTAATTTAATAACAATAATAATAATAATAATATTGTTAATGTTAATGTTATAGACAAGCCAAACAACATGTTGATGTATGAGAGCCCTATGATACACACATAATCCTGGAAATAATTTGGAAGTGGGAGAAATGAACAATCACAAAATAAACCTATAATTTCTAATAAAATATAAAATGAATAGCCACTTCCTTATATATATACACCTTTTAGCAAATAAAATAATCTTCAAATTATTGAGTTATTTCTAAATTTGACACCTTTTAGCAAATAAATTAATCCTCAAAGTACTGATTTATTCCTCAATTTGACATGATATCAAAGTTAAACATTTTCCAACAACACAACTTTTGGTGTTACACTCATGCTATGTTATGCCATGCTAGTCTCTTAGTTGTCGATGTCCATTCATTTGGAAGCTTGTTCCTTTGTTTACATTTTTTATTCATGCTTAAGAAACCCTCACTTTACATCTGTGTCTGTGTTTGGAGTCTCTATGTGCTAAAAAATATAGTTACAACCAAATGATGGTCAACCATGGTCCAACGTCACATTGTGACAAAAACTGTCTCAATATGAAAATCAACCATGGTCACATTTTGATAAAGATTGTGTCATGGTCTAACATCACATTGTGACAACAATGGTCATCCATGGTCAACCATAGTCAACAATGGTTGAATGCCGCATTGTGACAAAGAATGTCTCAATGTGAAAATCAACCATTGTCAACCATGTTTGTTTTAGGGATTATAATATTTATCTTAGGGTTTATATACCTTGGGTTTACAATATTAATCCCTTGGGTTTAATATTATTCCATTGGGTTTTTAGTATTAATCCCTTGGGTTTATTTTTTTTTGTAAGCTTGGCAGGACTACATCTTCATCATGTCCAACATATCACCCCAATTGGGGCGGATAATTGAACCAGTGACTTCACATCAAGGAGTGCCTTGAGAGAACACCCAATCACCATGTATCCAAGGCCCCATGGACAATGCCTTGGGGTTTATAATATCAATCACTTGGGTTTATTAATCTAAGGGTTCATATTCCTAGGGTATAATATTATTGATAGGGTTTATAATATTAATCCTAGGCTTTAATATGAATCCCTTGAACTTATAATCCAATTGGTTTATAATATAAATTCCTTGATTTTATTAATCCATTGGGTTTATAATATTAATAATCGCTTACGTTTATAATATTAATCCGAAGCTGTTATAATATTAATCTCTTGGGTTCTCAATATTAATTCCTTAGGTTTTTATTATCAATCCATTGGGTTTATTAATCCATAAGGTTTACAATAATAATCCCTGAAATATATTAATCTTATGGTTTATATTCCAATGGTTTACTATTAATGCTAGGGTTCAATGTTATTCCCTTGGGTTTATAAATTCTTGGTTTTCAAAATTAATCCATTGGGTTTGTGACAAATATTTTCTGAATATGGAAATTAATCATGGTCAATGATGGTCAATCATCGTCAACCTTGGTCAACTAAGGTCAATCATGGTCAACATTGGTCAAAGATGGTCGACCATGGACAATTATGGTCAGCCATGGTCTAATTCCACATTGTGAGAAAGATTGTATCAATATGAAAATCAAACATGGTCAACCATGCTCAATAACCATAGCCACATTGTGACAAAAGTTGTCTCATGGTCCAACGGCACATTGTGACACCCATGGTCCAACGTTGCATTGTGACAAAGGTTGTCTCAATATGAAAATCAACCATGGTCCAACGTCTCATTATGACACAAATTATCTTGATATGAAAATCAATCATGGTAAACCATGGTCCAACGTCGCATTGTGACAAAGATTGTCTCAATATGAAAATAAACAATAGTAAACCATGGTTAACCCTGTTTATTTTAGGGTTTATAGTATTTATATGAGGGTTTACATACCCTGGGTTTATAATATTAATCCCTTGGGTTTTTAGTATTTATCCCTTGGGTTTATAATATCAATCCATTGGGTTTATTAATTTAAGGGTTCACATTCATAGGGTTTATAATATTAATCCTGGGGTTCAATATAAATCCCTTGGGTTTATAATCATAGTCAACCATGGTCAACCATGGTCCAATGTCACATTGTGACAAATATTGTCTCGATATGAAAATCAACCACTGTCAACCATCGTCAAGCATGGTCCAATGTCACATTGTGACAAATATTGTCTCAATATGAAAATCAATCATGGTTCATGGTCAACCATGTTCCAACATCGCATTGTGACAAATATGGTCTCAATATGAAAATCAATCATGGTAAACCATGGTGAAATATGGTCCAACTTCATCTTGTGACAAAGATTGTCATAATATGTAAATAAACCATGGCCAACTATGTTTATTTTATCATTTATAATATTTATCATAGGGTTTATAATGTTTATCATAGGGTTTATAATATTTATCTTAGTGTTTATCATACAATTTTCGCGATATGAAAAACAATCATGGTGACCAGCCAAGGTCCAACATTGCATTGTGATAAAGATTGTCTCGAGATGAAAATCAATCATGGTAAACCATGGTTAACCATGGTCCAATGTCGCATTGTGACAAAGATTGTCTCGATATGAAAATCAACCATGGTCCAACATTGCATTGTGATAAGGATTATCCCAACATGAAAATCAACCATGGTCAATCATGTTTATTTTAGAGTTTATATACCTTGGGTTCATAATATTAATCCCTTAAGTTTAATATTATTCCCTTGGGGTTTTAGAATTAATCCCTTGGGTTTATAATATCAATCCCTTGGGCTTATTAAACTAAGTGTTCATATTCCTAGGGTATAACATTATTCATAAGGTTTATAATATTAATCCTAGGGTTTAATATAGATCCCTTCGGTTTATAATCACGATTAACCATGGTTCAACGTCACATTGTGACAAATATTGTCTCAATATGAAAATCAACCATGGTCAATCATTGTCAACCATCATCAACCATGGTCAATCATGGTCAACCATGGTCCAATGTCGCATTGTGACAAATATGATCTCAATATGAAAATCAACCATGGTCAACTATGCTTATTTTACCATTTATAATATTTATCATAGGGTTTATATACCCTGGTTTATAATATTTATCTTAGGGTTTTTGATAGGATTGTCTCAATGTGAAAATCAGTCATGGTCAACCATGACTCAATCACACTTAGTCGTAGTCAACAAAGGTTAAACATGGTCTACCATGTTCAATTATGGTTAGTCATGGTTAACCATGGTCAACAGTGGTCCAATGTCACACTGTGAAAAAATATTGTCTTAATATGAAAATCAACCATGGTCAAAATGGTCCAATGTCACATTGTGACAAAGATTGTGTCAATATCAAAATCAACCATGGTCACATCGTGACATAGATTGTCTCAATATGAAAATCAACCATGGTCAACCATGGCTAATCATATTCAGCCGTGGTCCAACATCGCATTGTGAGAAAGATTTGCTCGATATGAAAATAATTCATGGTGAACCATGGTGAACCATGATCAACCTAGTCCAAAATTGCATTGTGACAAAGATTATCTCAATATGAAAAATAACCGTGGTCAACCATGTTTGTTTTAGGGTTTATAATATTTATCATAGGGTTTATATACCTTGGGTTTATAATATTTATCACAGGTTTACATAACTTGGGTTTACAATATTAATCCCTTGGGTTTTTAGTAATAATCTTTTGTTTATTAGTGCATTGGGTTTATAATACTATTAATTCATTGGGTTCATTAATCCCTTGGGTTTATAATATCAATCTCTTAGGTTTTTAATCCCCGGGGTTTATAATATTAATCCCTTGGGTTTGTTGATTGCTTGTGTTAATGATCCCCATGGTTTATAATACTAATCCCTTTGGTTTAGTCTCTTAGTAATTCCTTGGGTTTATTAATACCTTGGGTTTATTATTCTCTTGGGTTTATAATATCAATCCCTTGGGTTTATTAATCCAAGGGTTCATATTCCTAAAGTATAATATTATTCATAGAGTTTATAATTTTAATCCTAAGGTTTGATATTAATCCTAGGGTTTAAGATTGTCTCTATATGAAAATCAACCATGGTCAACTATAGTCAATAACCATGGTCACATTGTGACAAATATTATCTTATGGTCTAACGTCACATTGTGACAACCATGGTCACTTGTGGTAAACCATGGTCCAACATTGCATTATGATGAAGATTGTCTCAATATGAAAACCAATCATGGTCAATCATGGTAAACCATGCTCCAATGTTGCATTGTGAAAAAGCTTCTCTCAATATTAAAGTCAATCATGGTCAACCTTGCTCAGTATTAGTTATTATTATTATTAGTATTTATATTATTTTAAAGTTTTTTTTTGAAGCTTAGTAGGACCTTTCATTCATTCAAAAAAAAAATAGGTTATAGCCAGAATAGACATTCCATGGCCTCAACCTGCCCAGTTGGGAAACCGGGTCTGTTGGCTATTGGAAAGAGCTATATGCCATCCAAACTTTGAAGCTCTTAAGTCTACCAAACTTATCCTTATAGGCTTGGATGTATGAAACCCAGTTCACTATTATCCTATTAACAACAGATCTACTTAATGACATATACATCATAAAAAATTAACAACAACAAAAAAGGAAAGCATCTAAAACTAGTCCTCCGAGGAATCCACTTGAGCCAGATCCTTTGCACTGGATGCTAAAATCTTTGACTGAGGCGGGCACCTGATGTGTCGTTAAATACAGCCTAAGCAAACATTTTGATGTTGAATTTGAAATTGGACAAGTTGGAAATCCTTCTGGATTTCCTGAAGTCCTCGATCAGTTCTAATGAAACTAGTTCAAATCATAATTTCCCTGGTCACTATTTTCTTCATCATCCAATAAAGATGAACAATTTGTTTATATTGTGTAAGCCTGTCGCGAGTGTTACCAGGGTCCGATACCTGCCTCCAGTCCTCCTCTTGAATTTCCTGTTCTGCACGCTAGTTGAGGTCTACCTCCCAGCCAACAATCATTTGTCTCACATGGGCTGGAGTACCAGTAACATAAGCATGGGACACAACATTAATATGTCAGTTTTGCAATTTCTGTCCTGCCTGTGTAGGCGTCTACGAGGAGGAGCCACCTCTTCCCTTCCGAGGCTTCACTTTGCGGCTGCATCTACTCCCCCCAGTCTCCTTTTCTTTTTTAACCGTCATTGGACTGACCATATTCACCAAACCCCACTGAGCCACAGACCAGTCATTGAGCCGCACCACCAGACCAGAAGCCCCCGACTCGGCGACTGGGAAACTTCTCCACCTACTGACACCTGATACATTGACAAAAAATAAAAAAATGGAGCATAAAAATTAGGTTTAATTCAAAAGACAACATAGCATAATCGGGCGTTCCCTTGCCAGTGGTCCTCCTCTCCCACCACAAGCATGTCTTGTTTGATCACCATGTTGAAACGATACCATCCATGATGGGTTAGTTTCCTTCCATGGAAGGAAGTACCTGCCTGCTCCTCAGGCCAAAATCCATATCGGAATTCGAAGTAATAATGAACCATAAACAACATCCTACATATCCTAGATGGAAACCTATTCACCCAAATCTAAAACCAGGCATGCCGAACGTGACAGATATCCCTCCCACAAAAAGAGCAAGTCCATCCTACACCAAACATTCCCATTCAAAGAAGTAAAATGTCATATAGAACCAAGACCAACTTGGAAACAACAGAAGCAACCAAATTTCCTTCTAACAGGTGAATTACATCAGGTCTCACAATCCTCCATTTATAGGAAATAATACTAATTCTGCGAGAAACATTCATATTTTCAACGTTTCTCTGGTTAAAAGGAAGGAACCAAACATACCCTAACATCGTCACCTTGAAGCTTGCAGCAAGACCCATCCGCCACCAGAGCCTTATGTCCGCCCTTGCCAGCGGAGAAGAATGCAACCCCTGGACCTCATCTCCTGAAACCTCAAGATCTCGCAACCAAATTGCATGCAACAAATAAGCAATTGCTTCCACCACGTGACTGATAAATGATCGACATGCCTTGCCGCCCACCTTGCTCTCTCTCGCGTCTCCTTGCATCGCCTCACCTTTATCACACATGCCTTGTTCTTGCCAAGATCACCTTCCCTCTTCAATGTCCGTCATATCAAACTCGTTGAGTCCCAAGTGGGACAACCTCCCTACACGCACCCCGACCGGGGGATTTCAAAGTTTTATTTATATTATTATTTATTATAAATATTAATATATTTTTTTTAATGTTGTTGTTATTATTATTATTATATATTTATCAATATGAATATTAATGTTGCGATTAATATTAGATCTATACCATTAACGTCTATCCACATATATCAACTACATTTATTAATGTGGTTGTGCTAGTACATTAAAGTGCTAACTAAAATTAGATGATGGTAAAAACATAAAATTAAATTACTTGTCACCATTCAACATCAATAGCCTAGTGTGATTGTTCTAAAAGTTCCTTTCTATCCATGCATAATCTTCCATTCACATGCATCAATGGGGTTGGTGATGAAAACCTTGCGTTTTATGAGTCATTTATAAATTGCAATATTTTCTTTTATTGCCTTTTACTTCATTACAGTATACAATACAAATTAATATTAAAAATAACATATTATAACATATATTTTAATTTAAGTTGCCACGCAAGAAAAGGACACGCTCTCCACGGACCAGGAGAGCCCAATGCTTATGTAACCGCCCAAAAACGATCTCATGAGTCCTCCTCCTCAAATTCGGATAAGGAGACTACTCCTTTAGTCAACAACAGCCCTCAACTGGTTTTAGCCCATCTGCCTCATGAAGGATGGGTTAAAGTTTCAAAAAAGAAAGGAAAGAAATGTCATATTGAGGATTCTACCCAATCTCGGTAGATCCTTGTGTCTGTCTCTTACTGCTCCCTTGTTTATCTTCTAGGCTCTCTTGGCTAATTTCAGGACCAAGGTTGATAGTCCATCACTTCCGACTTCCCCGTTTCTCAACCTCTCTTGACTGTAACTCCATATTGTATCATATGCTTTTTTTAATAGAATTAGTCTAATTTACCAAAAAAAAACATATATTTTAATTTAACTATATTTAAACTAGGTTAGTTTAACTATATTTTAATCTAACACCACACATTCGTCTTTTCCCATGAGAGCATTTCTAGAAGGAAGTTGTATATTTTGTGGAAAATAATATAACATTTCCATGCAAATCTATACAAATAATAGATTAAAATGAAGAAATATGATATTAAAGTTTATTAATACAATCATGAATTATCTTGCTATTTTAATTGTAATTTTTATTAATATAAAATTGTATGTTTTTATTCTTTTCGACTCTAATTTAACTCTATATAAACTAAGTGAGAGTAGCTATGTAAGAACTGGTTCATACTTTTCAAAATTCAATAATTAAACTAAGCAGGGAATGCTAGCTATACAACCTTGTTAAAATTTATGACAATGTATATACCCTATATAAACTTGGTTCACAATGAACTTCAATCAAGGAAGAAGAAAATCGAAAATAATATTACAACCAATCAATGGTTTGAACATGCAAGACAACTCTATGAGAAAGAATCAGAGGTCGAGTCTCCCCCGGGGCTCAACGCAACTACAAAGCTCTTCACGTTACAAGAGGTGGAGATTGGAATTAAGAAGATGAAAACAGGAAAGGCAAAAGACTTGGTTGAACTTCAAGTAGAGTATCTAAAATGGGGAATATAACTCTTGCACCGCACATCATGGGAATATTCAACAACATCATTCAACAAGGATTCCCAAGAGACTGGACAACTTGCCTAACAATACCCCTTTTTAAAAGTGGAGACATTAATAATCCTTCCAATTATAGAACCATTATGATCAATCCTTTGTTTGCAAAGATTTTCGGCAGCATGGTAGAAAATAGAATCAATGAGTGGATAGAGATAAAATAAAAGAGGGCAAAAGGTCAAGCGGGTTTTAGGCCAAAGCATTCTACCGTGGATCATGACATCACGTTGAGACACATTATTGAAAAGGTTTGGGGGGATAAAGAAGAAGTATTCTGTTGTTTTGTTGACTTCAAAAAGGCATTTGACACAATCCCCAAAGATAAGTTGTGGTGTAGAATGGAAGAACTTGAAATCTCTTTGTATTATAGAGTTGTTGTCCATAAAATTTTATGAAGAGGTGAAAGTCAAAATTAAAACCTCAACGGGTATTTCATAAAGCTTTAGAAGTGACACTGGAGTCAAGCAAGGTTGACCTCTACCCCCTACTCTTTTTGGTTTATATATTGATAAACTGGAAGAGTGGCTAAATTTGCAAGGCGGGGATGGTGTTTGGTTGAGGGAGTTTGTGATAAAGCTTCTTTTATATGCTAATGATCTTGTATTGATTTCTAAATCGACCCATGGATTGTAGATGCACCTGTATGCCCTTGAGCATTTTTGTAGAGCAGCGAGGATGCAAGTCAATATTAGCAAGACCAAAATAATGATTTTCTCTAATAAAAGGAACCAAAGTCAGCATACATTCTTCTTTGAAGGCAACATTCTTGAAGAAGTAAATGAGTACAAATACCTTGGGATTGATTTCAACAACAAACTTAATTGGGAGGATTGCAGAAAGAAGAGAATCTTATGAGGGTGGAAAGCATTATATGCTCTTCAAAATAGATGTAGAGAGGCAGAGTTATGGGATTGGAAAATGATTAAAGTGCTTTTTGGACTCTTAGTTTGTCGAGTGATGCTATATGGGTGTGAATTGTGGGCTAGCAACACCCCTATATCAAAATGGAAGCAAATTGAGAAAATCCAAAAACGCTTGATCATGAGCAAGTTCGAAATAAAAAGTTCGGTACCTTATGAGATAATGTTGAGTGAAACATAAACAACTCCCATCGAAGCAATTGCTATGGTGTGGCTCATAAGACATCTAAAAATAATTGAGCAAATGGGAGTAGGTAGATGGCCTAATGTTATATTCAAGGAAGGCATGAGTAAAAGAAAGAAAACATGGATGAGACAAAACTGCACATGGATGCAAAATTGAAATATCTACCTCAATGCTTGTCCCACAAATAGCAAGGAGCTAAAGAATTTTTTTATGGAGAAGTTTTGTAAACATGTATGGGGAAAAGAGTTGGGTAGAAAGAAGAAGTACTACATTGAAGAATTCAACCCTACATATGATCTCCAACAAAAAGAGTACATTGGAGCTAACATTCCGTGGGGGGCAAAGGTTCTTATTGCTCAATTAAGAACCAACTTGCATCAACTTCGGTGTGAAACAAGACGGTGGAAAAGGCTTAAAGAAGCTTGGGAAGAACGTGTATGTGCATTTTGCATGTCTGAGGCAGTGGAATTGGAAAAACATTTCATTTTGGAATGCGATACATTCAAAGACATCAAATAAAGTTACAGGAATATGTTAACATCGGTTTCTTGACATTGTCTTTTTAGTGATGAGATTGTTAGAAGGTTGGGCAAGCTCATCATCAATTTAATAAGAAAATGACTATAATACAAAAAAAAAAAAAACATTAAAAAAACAACTAAAATACAAAAAGTGAAAAACATAAAACTCATAGTCCTATGAACTGTTTTAGTATCATAAACTTTAAAATATCATTTCATTTCAATGCTTTATAAAAGAACAAACTATTTACCATTGACCATGTAAGACCTTAAACTTGGAATGCTTTGGTTAGATGACATTGAGATTATTGATCGAAGAGAGAATATCGACTCTACTTGCTTATAAGTAAACATGGTATATAAATTTCATTGCCACACCTGGTATGTTTGAAATAGAAGCCTCGATGGTATGAAGCGATGGTGTAGTAGAGTTTCAGATATTTGAGAAAACATTGAAGAAGGCATTTGAGGAACATGTCCATGGTTCCAGGGTTCAGGTGTTTCCTGGGGACTCACCTCTCTATTAGAAATTAATGGAGAAAGTTAAGTTAGGATAGGATTGAGATTCTAATTCTAGATCTCAGATCCTAATATTCAGGGAGTGGTTCAAACCACCCGATTATGAGAAAGCCTATATGTACTAGGCTGTTCTCTTGATTCATGTATCAGATTGTGTGAGTGTGTTTGTACACTCTCCAGGTTCTCACCTGGAGAGTTATTTCATTAATTTTATCATGGTATCAGAGGTTTAGGTCGAAGCTAAATAGATATGTGGGAAAGTGAATGCTGCATGAAGCCAAGAGCCTGTGAGAAGGCCGTGAAGGTGAATTTGCGTGTCTGTTGGTGGAGGCTGTAGTCCATTGGCTGTAGTCACCTGCGAGTGCCTGAGTGAAAGCGTTTGGACTATGTTCTCGTGGCCGGTTTCAAAAGGAATCGAGGAATCTTGCTGCTGTCGTTGGAAGTCCACTCCATCGGATCCACAGAGCTTATGAGCAGATGGAGTCTGGTTGCTCAAGTGGATCGAATTACCGGGTCAGCGAAATTCAATGCCGGGTGAGATCATAATTCATAATTTGTTTTTAATTTCTGGTGTCCCATCTCTGTGCTGCGTTTGAAGCAGAGATCCTTAGCGTGATACTCATTTCGAAGCAGCACTCCAATAGCGTGAAAGACCCCCGTGAAGGCATGTTGAATTGTTGGCATTGCATGTTGGATTGCTGGCATCATTCACTGCAAGATCGATTCAGAGGGGAACATGCAGTGAAGAGGGGGATGCTGTTCTTCAACAACAACGTCCGTAGTTGAAGATTATTTGTTGCTGTTTTTTCACATTAATGATGGGGATCGTATACTTGGTCGATCTTATCCATCTCAGTTAACTAGATTTGCATTGTCGTGAGGATCGATCCAATTGAATTATTGAGGCCGCTACAAAGATTTTAATGCTGCAAATTAATTTTTAATGCTGCAAATATTGAAGCCGCAACCATTATTCCTGCTATCTGCAAGCTTGAACGAGCGCCCAAAGCTTGGGTATATATTTTTTAAATCACTGATACTCGTCCACAGGCTCCTCCGAGAGGGGGACTTCATTGTACAGGACCAGCTCAGCGTCGACACCTTCAGCAGGGGTCGCAGTTATCTCAATCTCGTTGCCTTCAAGGACAAGTCGACGGCGCTGACGTGGCATCTGTCGTGCTGGGTGAGGTGCTATGCCAAATACATAGACCAGTGGTTGTGCACCTGTCGTGCCCTAGGGGAATTCTTGGACGGGAGGTCTGGAGATCGAACCACCTCGAGTCTGGTTAACACAGAGCTGGTGAGGGAATTATCGGCGTTGATAGCCTTTGAGTGGGATTCTTGTTGTTCGAGCTAGCTGAGGAAGAGACCATTTATGTTGCCTTTGCCCTCTGCGTGAGTGTGAAGAGGCTCTCTGTCCTCCGCGTAGAGACAAGGAAGATCACGGAAGCGCTGGTGCTACACATTTTAAAAACGAGGACAAGGGTGTATTACATCTTCGTGGAGCTTTGTAGAGTGGACGAACACTTAGCAACTGCTACATTTCTCCAATCTATACGCGGAGCTCAATTCCGTAGTTAGGTTGGGTGGAAAGCATTCATTAATAAAAAAAAATATTAATTAATTTGTTGTGTCTTTCTTCAGAAATATGTATCATTAGAGATCACATGCATCAGAATTGGATGGCGATATCATTTCCAGTTTGTTGAGAGGTCATTTGCTGCTCGTTGCAAGAGCTGAGGGCACTAAGCCCTGCGTGGCATAAAAGCCACAGTCTACAAGGTTCTACTGTTGAAGAGCTGCCAAAGGGAGGATTCCCGCCTGCATGGTGATGGGGTTGTTGGAGCTCGTAAGAGGACTGAGTGGAGTCAAAATCTGGAAGCAAGACAAAATCAGATAAATTGGACCTTTTAACAACATGTCTATATTTTTAGATATTTTTGATTCTGATGATGATGATGATGATATTTTCATGTTGGCATTTGGAGGCATTAGCATGAGTAGTATTTTTAAGTTTGGATTTTTTTCTTTTCTTTTAGAAATACAATGTGGTTATGTTAATGACCACGAGAAACAAGAGGCACAATCCGCTGTGCAAGATCCTGATATTGAAGAGTCACACGTTGATCTTCAGGAAGGATGTAAAGATGAACAAAGTGTTGAAGATCAATTCGACGAGCCACATGAAGCTGATGGCGAAGACCTGGCAGAAGAAGACAGAGCTGGAGAGAATTTAAAATGTGATAATCTCATCAATATTTATGTGTGTGCAGATGACAACATTGCTGAAATTTACATGCGTGACACCAGAAATGGTGAGAGAAAACAATTTCCTACTAAGCCTGTCTTAACTTTCAAAAGGGCGTGGATAAGCGTTCAAGTTTTCCATCACTGGGGAAGAAATGAGGCGAAGATACATCACTATCTCATGACAAAGAAAGTGAAGATGAAGCCTCATCCACGAATGAACAAATATGGTCTCACAAGCATAAAGACCAAGATGAAAACTTTGTTACCAAGTTTTTTATGTCTTTTTACCATTGTAAGCCTAGCTGAGACTAGTACAACAGGCGTATGTTATCATACATTATTGTTCTGTACCTTTTCTCCATTAAGGGGGAGTGTTAGAAATTAATGGAGAAAGTTAAGTTATGATAGGATTGAGATTCTAATTCTAGATCTCAGATCCTAATATTCAGGGAGTGGTTCAAACCACCCGATTATGAGAAAGCCTATATGTACTAGGCTGTTCTCTTGATTTATGTATCCGATTGTGTGAGTGTGTTTGTACACTCTCTAAGTTCTTACCTAGAAAGTCATTTCATTAATTTTAGTATCATAAACTTTAAAATATCATTTCATTTCAATGCTTTATAAAAGAACAAACTATTTACCATTGACCATGCAAGACCTTGAACTTGGAATACTTTGGTTAGATGACATCGAGATTATTGGTCGAAGAGAGAATATCGACTCTACTTGCCTATAAGTAAACATGGTATATAAATGTCATTGCCACACCTGGTATGTTTGAAATAGAAGCCTCGTGGTATGAAGCGATGGTGTAGTAGGGTTTCAGACATTTGAGAAAACATTGAAGAAGGCATTTGAGGAACATGTCCATGGTTCCAGGGTTCAGGCGTTTCCTGGGGACTCACCTCTCTTCTCCATTTCCACGCTTTACAGCCTTTTTCTCGAGGGGAGTCACCACCAAACTTTTTGTTGGAGGTATGTATGCTTCATGAATGCCCCACCATCAGTTCCCCTCATGATATCGACCTTCAAACAAAATTGGATGGCTGTAGACTCACGCACAGAATAGCAGATGAAGTTTATCGATATCCAATAGCCAGTTAGAATTGACGTTGAGCTTTGTTTTTTCTTTAGTGCCAACTTTGTTCAGGGGATTTTCTGTTAAGTCTATCTGTTGCTTCTCCAAGGGAATTGTTTCAAGCTATATTGATTAAAATGTGTATGATATATGTTTCGGTCTCTGGTTGAATAAATTGCTTAAGGACAAGTTGTTTAGGATGGGTTTAGCTCAAGGAGATCCATTAACTGAAAATACTTCAAGAATTCAAACACATATCTGGGCTACCTCAACCTCCTGACTATGAACAACAGAGATCTCGAGGGAGCGAGAGAAGGGTCGGTCTTTCTGACGTTTGGAAATATTTGGGAGGGAATTTCCTTCGTAATTTTTTCCCTGGGCGCCAGTGAAACGCCATTTGTTTAGACGGAGGGACTATGAAACTTTGTATTGTGTACAACGGGTACAACAACTGCATAAACGCTATCCGTTTTCTGTTTTAACACGGCCCTTGATTGGGCATCCATCGGGATTCGAACCTCGGTCATTGCAGCAGTAAGAGAGAGACTGATGAACATATCCGTTTTAGGGTCTCATTTATTTATTTTTGAATAAAATACTTCTCATTCTACAATTTACAATAAAAGTTACATGTATTTTGTTAAAAAGGGCCGTAAGGACAGTCGTCACAAGAACAATGGCAATACCTACCAGTCCTATAAACAGCTCAAAATGTATACCACACAGGACCAACAAGTAAATGTTCTTCATAAAGGAAGCACAGGCTAAATCACTAGAGATCAAAACCGCAATCATTAGGCCAACTGTCCGTGACTCCGGTCAGAATGTCATGTCAAGCATCTATAGGGATAGTGCCTGGACCGGGAATAGTAGGGTCTAACTAATTTTCATCCAGTGGAAACTTAGTCTATGCAACAGCATAGATTTTGAGTCAAAATGTCTTTGCCGTTCCTGCCAGTTTTTCTTTCACCATACAAATGAGGGCTTCCACGTTGATTCAATTGTCCAACTCCTTTACTAAGGCTTCTTGGATGTATGATACGAAATGAAGTAGGTATCTGTACTTTAATAGTCATTCTGGTGGCTGAATGTGTTCAACTTGGTGGTGTTTAGATCTTTCATAGAAACATTGACGAATGCCTTATACCTGATACGTTAGTATGCTGTGTGTTTTGGTGGTTTTGTTGAGAATTATAGCTCAAACAGGAACTTCTGGACAAGTTTAGTCTGAACGAGAAGTAGTTCGAGATATTTCATAAAATAATTATAGTTTGTAATTCACTTTAGTAAAAAAGTGAAAAGTCTTATATTTAGTTGTGAAGTCTTTAAAAGTGGATTTCTTACATGACTTAGACTAGGTGTAATATCAAAAATTGATTAGGGTTTTGGTTTCAGCTAAAAGTATAAAGAAAGATCAAGATAGAGGGTTTACACACACAGTTGAACAGTTTAGCAGGTTGTGAGAGAGGGAGAGTAGGGATTCAGGAAAGAGACGAATCTTGGCAGCAAGCAGAGGCTGTACAGAGTAGGTCTGTACAGTTTTGTACAATTGTACAAATCTAAGTAGTTTTGTACAGCTGTATGGAACAGTTTCGCCACACCTGTATGGAAGTCTGCACAGTTGTAGAATTATATTGTAGAATTGTATGGAAGTTTGTACAGTGGCACGGACATGCAGTGCAGTCTTACGGATAGAGCCATACAGTTCATATTGTGAGGCTGTACAGCAGGCTCTATTCTTTGGCAGGCCATACTGCTTAGTTCAGGGTGATTTTTGTTCACCATGCAGCTGCTTGGTTTTAGCAAACTGTGGAGGTTTCCTTGTAAGTTTTTCAAAGGAATGAAAAGTTGAATTTGAAGGAGACATTACCTGTGTATGTGTGAAACTGTTTCTATGCTATTGCTATTTAATTTCCAGCTATTGTGAGTGGAGCTACGTTTGAACTTAATTTCTGCATTTATTAAATTAAAAAATTCACTTGTTTAATTGAGATCATAAGGACATTAGTCATCTAGGCTTATAAAATTTACATGTTTTTAGAGCTATTTCTTTGATTGAAATTCTCAGGGATTGGCAGCAGTAAATCAATTGCAAGGAAGTGTTGAAATCTAGGGCAAAGATATTAGATGATTTCTCTTATAATGATAACTGCTTGTGAGGACTTTTTACTTTTCTTAATTAGGTTTTTCTTGTACTTGATTATTATTATGTGTTCTTCTTCATCAAACAGCTACAAGACCATAAAGAACAATGAGACAAAGGACACAAGATGTAGGCGATTAGCCAAGGCCAAAACCTCTCCAGCCTGAGAGGAAAACCCACAAGAATTCTTCTTCTTATAGAATATTCAATTGACGAATTCCAAGGCCTAGACCCTTGACAAAGAACCCCTCCAAGACCAAGTCAATGCTTCCTCTTTGATATTCTTCTTCTTCCAGCAACTTTGACCTACTCAGCAACTGCAACTTCGATTTGCCCAGAAACTACAACTTCAACTTGCCCAGAAACTGCAATTTCGATTTGCCGAGAAGCTGCAACTTCGACTTGCCCAGAAACTGCAACTTCGATTTGCTGAGAAGCTGCAACTTTGACTTGCCCAGAAATTGCAACTTCGACTGCAACTTCGACTTGCCCAGAAACCGCAACTTCGACTGCAACCAGAACCTGCAACTTTGACTGCAACCAGAACCTGCAACTTTGACTGCAACTTCGATTGCCCAGAAACTACAGCTTCTCTTCTTTTCTTGGGTAGATTTTCTCTCCTAGAGAATTTGACTTTCAGAATAACTCTTCTTGGTGACCTAACTTCAATTTTGCAACTCAGCTTCACTGTAACAATATGTGCCCTAATTCCTTCGCATGCGTGGAGAGAAGTAGCCCAAAAACAAATCCAAAACTTCGACTTTTTCTCCTTCCTTAGCCTTCCTCTTCTTCGCACTTCCTTTCGTCCTTAAGATTGAACTTGTGTGTGTATTCTCCAAATGAGGCCGAGGTCTTCTTTATATAGGCTTCACATAGGGTCGAATTGCTTCTTTTAGGCTGACTAGAAGTTTCCTTAGTCCGACTTGATGCTTGCATGTTTGACATGGTATTGGAGGGTCTTTTGACAATATGTAACATGCCCAAATGGGTCATTCATACATGACAATGACTCAATGACTTTATAACAAACCTAGAAGCACTCAATGGGTGCTTGATCTATAAAATAAATTCTCTTAAGCATGAAACCCATGCCACAAGACTTACAATAATAAATTTATTTTTCTCTTTTCATTAAATGCATGAAATCATGATTACATTTGTTATTATGAAGACCGAACCTAGTTACATATTTCAACACTCCCTCTTAACTAGAGAGGTATTCATAATCCATACAAGGTACTTGGACATTCTCAATTTGAAGAATTCTCATAAGAAGAGTCAGATTGGTAACCAATTGTTTAGCATCATATCATCCAACGTTGTCATATAGCAAGGCCTTGACTAACAACTCTATCTCTCCACAAGATCAGAGCACAATGCTGGCGAGACCAATTATTTATAGACACCCTCATCATTGTCTCCCTCAGAACATACCCCACCTGTGTTCTCTCAGAATATGTTCCACCATGACTATTCTTATATTGGATTCCCAGTCCTCAAAGAATATCGGTCCTTTACGACCACTCTTATCTTGGATGCCCTACCACATCCTCAAAGAGTATCGAATGCCAGATTCTTACCCAATTCTCCATTCTATCTTCCCAAGTGAAGACAAGAATGATGTGTCTATCTCTCTCTCTTAATTAGGGAGGACATATCCATTCCAATGAAGGAATGTACCCATTCCTATAAAAAGGATGTACCCAAGCTCCCTCTTGTCCAGGGACTTGCTTCCAGCAGCCCTTTAGGTGGAGATCATGGGACAACCAACTGCTTGAAGAGCTCCTCCCTTCGATGTCATGAACTTCTTTTCTTTATTCAAGAGTCTTCATCTTTTTGGGACTTCTTTGTAGGGCATCTGTTGAGAAGTTAGGGCGTTTAATTCAATTTCTCTTTCATGATAATTACTTGTAAACTTGTTATGCTTCTTTTACTTAGATCTTATCTTTGTTAGCTTATTATGTCTTTCATCAAGTCAATTATCAGAAGACAAGAAACGCAAAGTTTAGGCTCTTCAAGCCAGGGCCAAAACCTCTCCCTTTTGGAGAGGAAAACCCAAAAACATTTCTTCTTATAGATCTTCAATTGACAAGTACCATTATCCTAACCTAGACCTTTGACTTCTATATGCCTCCAAGACCTTGTCACTGCTCCATTAGTCTCCTTATGGCGACTTCTCTTTTCTGCATTGCACTGCACCAACACTAGGGAGACTCGGTCCCTATATTAGCAACCTTAATAATGTGCTTCTTATCCTTTCCTTTCGGCCTCCAAGATGTTCCTCTTCAACCTTCTATTTGCACCTATGACATCCAAGATCGAGCTCTTGCACCTTCTGGAATATCCCTCCTTAATGTTGTGTATACTTTGATCTTCTTCAGATATGTCTAGAATATTTCTGATTTGAGGTTTCTGGGAGTGTTGACTTGTTGTGACAAATTTTCCTTTATTATCATCAAATACCTAAAATTATATATTTATTAAAACAAGTCAATTAACCTTTTAAAAAAAATAAATTATATAATTATTATGACAAATTATTAACTTTTTTAAAATTAAATTAAATCTATTTCCCTCTATTTTCATATCATTGTCGACCTTTTTCACCTAATCATAACCCTATTTATTACATCCCAAACTTATCTGTTTTCCTCATATTTTCTATATCCCGATGATGAACCTTAGTTGAAGGTTCGAAACATCGATTTTAATGTAAATTTATGGGATGGATCTGGAAAATTTGTCACAACATGTCTGGAATATGTTAACCCAAAACTAAGGCTTGTATTGTCTTTTCTATGCACTCCTTATAGTCTTCCTTTCTTAGCTATTTAGTCACGTTTATTTTTTGCACACTAGGTTGATCCTTTGCATACCCTTACAACCTTATTTCTTGTGTTATATTCCTCCCTCTTCACGCATTGCAATCCACAATCTTATCACAAAATTTGGGCCCAAAGACAAGCCCTTATTCCAACCCTGTTCTTCTTTTATCCTCTTTCGAAATGCTCCCTTTCTTCACACTAAATTCAAACATTTTATTCGTACTTGATTACAGAAATGATCTAAAAACTTGATATCATATGAGGCCGCAGTTCCTCTTATTTATAGAGACTGTCTTCCATTCATTACGCCGACATGACTGGGCAGGCCAACTTGATAAGGCGTATATCCATCAATTTTGAGCCGACTTTCTTGGAGCGTTTAGACAAGGTCTTGACTCTTGAGGCATACTTTTTACATCTATAATTGTCTTTACAAGTGTAACAACACTTTATATACATGACTCTAAATTATACATTTATGACAAGATGACAAACCCTTAAAGACATCAAGAAGTATTTGACCTATAATAAAAAATACTTTCTCATGAAACCCATGAGGCAAGCATTTAGAAAATACATTTTATTATCATTGTCTTCTTCATTACATAAATTCATAATTACTTAGTCATTATGAACATCGAACCTAGTTACATATCCAACACTCCCTCTTAACTAGGGAGGTATTCATAATGGTACATGGTCACTCTCAATTTGAAGAATCTCATAATAAGAATTTGATTGGTAATCCCATCTGTATAGCATCATGTCAACCAACATTGTCAAAGTGCAAGGCCTTGACTAACAATTCCATCTCTCCACTAGACCATGAGCTGGTGAGACCAATGATGAGTAGACACCCTCATCATTGTCTCTCTAGGATCATATCCCACCCTGGGTTCATATAGGATATGTCCATCAGGACTATTCTTACTATTGGATTCCTAGTCCTTAAAGAATATCCGACCTTTCACGACTGCTCTTTCCTTGGATGTCCTAATACATCCCTAAAAGAGTATTGGATGCCAGATGATTACCCAATCCCGCATTCTGTCTTCTAGGTGAAGACCAGAATGATGTGTCTATCTCTCCCTCTCAGTTAGGGAGGACATATTCCACAAAGGAATGTACTCATTCCTATGCAAGGAATATGCCTAAGCTCCCTCTTGGCTTAGGAATTACCCAGTTTCTTCCAAATAAGAAACTTATTTCCAGGCTCCCTCTTAATTAGGGACGACCTGTAGCAACAATGATGAAAAACACCCAGCTGCACATGAAGAACTCCTTCCTTCAATGTCATGAATTTCTTTGTTGTTGAGGAGTCTTCATCTTTTGGGATCTTTACATAGGGCTCAGGTCATCCATCACTTTCATCTAAGAGTCATGTCTTCTATCAGAAAGTGATCCATCAATCTTCTTGTTTGGTCTAACTTTATGCCATGCTGCTTTCCTTCGAACCATACTTCTTCCAAGGTTCTTTTTTCTGCCATATGGTTGTCAACCCGTGGAAGTCATATACTTCCCTTTGGCATCCCTGCATAAGCTCATCATATATTAATTAATTATAAACATGAACTTTAAATCAAAAGTTACCTTAGTGGTGATCTTTCACCATGACATCATTTTGTATGCATCGACATCCTTTGTTTATAGATTGACACATCTCATAAAGATATGTATTGTCAAGGTGTCTTCATCTTTTCCAGACTTCTATCAGAGTCTACATATCTTCCCAGGAGATTTTCTAGTCAAGTCTTCTTGGCTTCCTTGGATGTTGACTGCTTCTTTCCATGGTTGTACTTCTCACAATCTCTTCCTTCTTCTTTCTCCACACAATTTTATTTCATTCCCAGGAAATTCCACTGTACAGTTCATTGATAATGTATAATCACCTCATATTCCATGTGAGGACATATTATGTTGATTTCATCTAGTGTAGATCATGCCTTTTGGCAACCTGTGCATCGGAAGAGTTTCTGCTTTCTATTTTGATCGTACTTCTAAAAATAGAAGTATACTACATGACATGACTTCATAGAATCCAGTGTTAGCATATATATAAATGTACCTCATCCTTTTCCTTTTGAGTCATTCCACAACAAGTTTCCTTAGAATGAAGAGTTTCATCCCCTTGACCTGCTTCATCAATATGTCATCATATCCTAATCCCATAATTCTGCAATTTAGAATTCTCGATGAAACCTATTGCTTTCTTTCTAACCAGTGAGTCCAAAGATGACTCCATTAGAAAATGTCAGCATCTTTTTCCATATTGATTATTGAATGATGACCCTTGATCTAGATGACTACCTTCCATCAATGTTGTTTTAGTGAGGTTCCCAGGAGCCACTTCTTTCATGGCAAGTTGTTGCATAAGTGTATTGCAGACATCCTCCTATGACAAGTGCTCCTTCTTCAATGCTTCTATCATAATGCTAATTTTAAAATGATGCATCTATCTAATATACAATGCTTCCTAACATACTATTTTACAACCAACATATACCTCTTTAAGAGGAAGATGATCTCAATCATAATAGAGATCTTTCACTTCTTCTTTCTTAGGCTTCTTTGGATCAGGTTCTTCTATTTCTCCGACAACATGGGCTTCCTCCTTTTTTCCTTTTGACCTTGTTAGATTTGGGACAATCCTTTCTAAAGTGCCCAAGTTCATTACATTTGAAGCATTGAATTTTATATGTGTTCCTTATTTTCTTTTGAGGACCAGACTTACCAAATTTTCCTTTCCTTCTTGACATAGTAGCATAGGCTTTATTTGATCCTATATTGATGTTTGATCTAGTTTCTTCTATTTTACATAAAGTCCATAGATCCTGGAATGGCATTGCTTCTTTCTTCTCATAGATGCTTGAAGTGAAGCTTCCACATTCCTTGGTAGAGCATTTAGTATCATAGTAAGTATTTCTCCACTAGACATTACTTCTCCCAATTTCTGCAGTTGATCTCTTATTTCAAAAATCTTCATAAAATATGAAGTTATTCCTTCCTTTCTCGACATCTTCAACTTGTGTAATTCTTGTCTCAGAGACATTATTTTCCCTGCAGTACTTACCGAGAATAGCTCCACCAATTTATCATATATTTCTCATGAGGATTCTAGATTTGATACATAGGGAATGATAAAGTCCTTTATGGATTCTATAAGAATTTATAGAATCCTTCGAGCTCTTATATCTCCCTTCATGTATTTGGCATGAGCTTGAGTATCTTCTTTTAAAGGTTTAGCTATTGATCCTTTGACATAGTCCATTACTTCATTTTCAATCAAATTTAAATTTGTCCTTATCTTCCATGCAAGAAAGTTTGTAGTTCCAGACAATCTGTTACTTTCCTTGCAGAAGGTCATTTTAACAGATTTAGATAAAGACATTAGGATACTTACTTGAGTAGAAGCTTTCTCCTTCTATCAGCTTCCTTGATGATGATGTAAATAGTAGCAGGGGCTCCCTCTTAGATTGGCTTCTTTAAGAGATGTGAAGAGAGCTAGATCACCTTGAATCCTTGATGCTCAAGCATAGCTTGATGATGACTTCAGCAGAATAATTTGATGAAGTCTATAATGGTGTTGAACAATGTCTTCAACAAAATGGTTGAAGCGAACAAAGTTCCTTCTCAAGTTAAATGCTCCAAAAGACTTGGAATACAAAGATATCCATGAGGATACAAATATTATATTAGATGTAAGATGAATGAGATGGATAGATAGATGATTTGAATGTTACAAATTAGGCCTGCTTATATACCTACGCAGGTGCCTCTTCACGAAAGGTCATGTCTTATCAGACATGACCTTTCAGCCTAATTACTAATTAACTAATTTATCAGTTATTTACATTATTTATTCATGACATTGCCTTCCCCTCAAAAAGCTTTGTCCTCAAAGCTTGTCGATGAAGGCCTCGATTTCTTTTCCTGCTACGAACATCTTCTCGTCTCAGGGCAGTTATCTTTGTCGATACAAGTTGATATGATCCTCTAAGTGACAAACAAAACTGTCGCATTGAGAACGGATCAGACCATCCTAAATCAATCTTCTGTGGAATCTTACGATGACTGGCAACTTGTGATGATTTGTTAGTATTCTTCGGAATATCAGCTTGTTTCTGTTCTGGATACATAGCTCGGCTGAGTTGTCTGCTCCCGTGATTTGGATGTCGATAGGGAACTTTTTTGGTTTGACTTTGATTTTCTTTTGGCGAGGATGTTATTGAGTATGTTACAGAACCTTCACTTAGAATGCTCCTTGTCTGAACTGCAACATTGAAGTTTGTATCGTTTGCAACTTGCCTGTCTTCTTCTTGAGTTGTGACATTTACTGGATCAATGTTCATTTTTCCTGCAACTTGAACTTCTACATTTGTCAGTTTCGACAACTCTTTTTCGACAAGTTGTTGCACCTTGTTTTCCAATGACTTTGTATCCTTCTTCAATTTCTTAATTTGCGTTAGCAATTTTTCGTTGTGGTCCTTGAGGCGAGCAACTTCTTCATTCTTATTAGTTGTGATTTTGTCAATTTCCTTTTGCATATTTTGGATCGCCTTTTTACTTTCTTGAGAAATTACTTTTGAAATTTCTTGAATGTCTTCAGGTGTCACTGAATTTGGCTTTAAGTTGACCTCCTGTAGCGTTATTTTCTTTTTTTTGTAGGAGAATGTTAAAAATTTCTTTTTTGTATTAAGGACGAATGACCCTAGTGATTCCATCCAGAGCGAACCCAAAATTATATCACTATTGTTACAAAATAAGGTTTTAACAGTAAATTGCGAGACCAAGGAATACTCCCCAATACTTAGGTGTAGATTCCTTATGTCGTATTGTTTTTCATTTGCGTTAATTGAATTTGTTTCGATTATATTTGATTAAGGGATCACTAATTGGTTAGCACATTCAATACTACATAATTATCCTTTTGATTAAGATCGATAGATATGAGAACTTCCTTTCCCGCAAGTGACCCTTTGATTCTAATTAGCGTACAAACAAACATACTATAATTTTCAGGAAATCTTCCTTCTTTCCTTTCCGAATTAGATTCAATTTCCTTTTCATCAATGATTGATTCCATTTTGTCTGTTGAATTGAGTTTTTAGGGTTTTTAAGGTAACCCTTCCTAACTTGCTCTTCTTATTTTTAATGAAGTTATTATTCCTTCAATTTTTTTATTTATTTATTTTTAATAATTTAATTAATTAAATATATATATATTCTTTTAACAATTGATTTTTTTTTAACTCTTTTTTTTTGTTGAAAGGTTACAACCCTAGTGAAACGTGGCTATTCACATATATCCACCTATAAAAAATATGTCCACTTATGTATATTTGACTCGGTTAATGTTTTCCATGTAAAAGTGAACTTACCATTCACACAAAGATTTTTTATTCCTTTACTTCTTATTTTACCTTGCAAATACCATGGGCTTCCAAAACCACGAGTTTGTAAACCACTGGAAGAATAATCAAAATAACCTTACCTACTCTTCCTTATTTCTTTTTCCTTTTTAATTTTAAATTGTCTTGGTATGTACGTATATGTATCTCTTCTTTATATATATCTTTTTATTTTTTTTGTTTTTACTTTTATATATATATATATATATATATTTTTTTTTTTTTTTGACTATATATATATATATATTTCTTTTGCTTTTCTTTTTTTTCAAAAATTTCCCTTTTTTTCTTCAAATTTTTAATTTTGGCCAGAGGCCTACTGGTGAAATTTCTTCAAATTTTTAATTATGGCCAAAGGCCTACTGGTGAAATTCTTCAAATTTTTAACTCTGGCCAAAGGCCTACTGGTGAAAATGGAGAAACTCCAACACTAGTAGCAAAATGCTTCGACGACAACAATGTTGACAAATTTTTGATGGCCAAAGGCTTGGACCGAGGAGCGTAGCTCTGTGCAGCGATGAGCGGCCAGAAGATTGAACTCCTTTGATACCAAATAAAGCGAACAAAGTTCCTTCTCAAGTTAAATGCTCCAAAAGACTTGGAATACAAAGATATCCATGAGGATACAAATACTATATTAGATGTAAGATGAATGAGATAGATAGATAGATGATTTGAATGTTACAAATGAGGTCTGCTTATATACCTACGCAGGTGCTTCTTCACGAAAGGTCATGTCTTATCCGACATGACCTTTCAACGTAATTACTAATTAACTAATTAGTAATTTATCATTTATTTACATTATTTATTCATTACAATGGTGGCTTGATGATGTCTCCAACAATGTTGATTAGGCTTCAACACCAAATATCTTTAGAATCTTTGATGGTAAAGATTTCCTTCTTAATATGTAGGTCCTTTGAATAAGGTCGTTGATCTTCTTGAGATGGCTTGAGGGTTTCTCCAATTTCTGCATGGTGCTTTTTGAATGAAGGTCTTCTTCCTTGGATCTAGGGTTTTGACCTTTTAATGTAGATTTCTTTTCTTTGAAGCTTTCCTTGAAAACTGATCTTTGCCCTCCTTCCCAAAACTCGATCTTTGTGTCTTCTTGAAAATTGCCCTTTCTTGTCTTCAACACCTTAGCTCTGATACCATGTTGAGAAGTTAGGGCGTTTAATTCAATTTCTCTTTCATGATAATTACTTGTGAACTTGTTAGGCTTCTTTTACTTAGATCTTATCTTTGTTAGCTTATTATGTCTTTCATCAAGTCAATTATCAAAATACAAGAAACATAAAGTTTAGGCTCTTCAAGCCAAGGCCAAAACCTCTCCCTTTTGGAGAGGAAAACCCAAAAGCAATTCTTCTTATAGATCTTCAATTGACAAGTACCATTATCTTGACCTAGACCTTTGACTTTAGTATGCCTCCAAGACCTTGTCACTGCTCCACTAGTCTCCTTATGCTGACTTCTCTTTTCTGCACTGTACTGCACCAACACTAGGGAGACTCTGTCCCTATTTTAGTAGCCCCAATAATGTGCTTCTTATCCTTTCCGTTCGGCCTCCAAGAAGTTCCTCCTCAACCTTCTATCTGCACCTATTTCATCCAAGATTGAGCTCTTGCACTTGTTGGAATATCCCTCCTTAATGCTGTGTATACTTTGATATTCTTCAGATATGTCTGGAATATGTTAACCCAAAATTGAGACCTGTATTGTCCTTTCTATGCACTCCTTATAGTCTTCCTTTCTTACCTGTATAGTCACCTTTATTTTTTCACACTAGGTTGATCCTTCACATACCCTTACAACCTTATTTCTTGTGGTATATTCGTCCCTCTTCATGCACTACAATCCGCAGTCTTATCACAGACTTTAGACCCAAAGACAAGAGCCCTTATTCCAACATTGTTCTTCTTTTATTCTCTTCTGAAATGCTCCCTTTCTTCGCACTAAATTCAAACCTTTTCTTCGTACTTGATTACAGAACTGATCCGAAAATCTTGATATCATATGAGGCCGTAGTCCCTCCTATTTATAGAGATTGTCTTCCATTCATTCGGCCGACATGAGCTCTTGTGGGAAGGCCGACTTGATAAGGTGTATATCCATCACTTTTGAGCCGACTTTCTTGGAGTGTTTAGACAAGGTCTTGACGCTAACAAGAATTGAAATCTGAAAAGAAGTGGAGCAGAGGATTGCTCTTATGAGTATTACGAATTACTTAAATAAGATTACATTGGAAACATCGGCAATAAATGACTGGAGTGAAACTTGACTAAACTGGACTAATTGAAACTGAACTAGGACACTTGGATGGATGGTTTCGACAACTAGCAGGTGGTTGGAATTAGATTCTCCAACACTCCCCCTTAATTACAACCACATAAAAATTTAATTAAGATACCTGTTGGTCTATGTCTCAGTGAGGCTTACAATTTAAAAAAAATTGACTTCAACTAGATTTAGTTTTCTTCTTCTCTTCTTCCAAATCATGTAGCCTCTAAATTGTTTCATCATTTTCTTCTTGTTGTATTCCTTAAACTTCATTTTCTTCATTTGCTGGTGCAGGTCTTCTATTGTTCCAGACTGTCTTAGCATGTCGTGGACTTCTTCAAGAAATGACTTGTATGTGGGCTGCTGCCACATATTGTCTTCTGTAGTGCACTTTTCATCATAAATCTACTGCAACATAAGATGTGAATAATATTTTATCTCTTAAGAATTCCAATACCTGAAAATTTCATTGACATTTTCATCATGCATGCTGTCTTCAACATTCATATCTACAACTTTTGTGTACACCTCATCAAGACATGGTGTTGCAAGAAACTTTAACTCTTCTTCATAATTAGACTATGTACCTGCACACTGGAAATCAAAGTTAGAATTAAAAATATTTGCAGAACGACATTGGTTCTGGTCTTTTTGCTCTGTAATGAGAGTTGTATCCTGTTGCGCTTCCTTCGCTGCCTCTTCCTCTGTCTCCATTTCTGCTTTCCCTTTGCAGAATTATTTCTTTGCATTTGCCTTTATATCTGTTTCTGTCTTTGTCTTTGTCTTTGTCTCTGTCTTTTTCTCTACCTTTGTCTTTTTCTCTGTCTCTGTCTCTTCTTCACGAACCTGTGTTGCTGCAATCAGGTTGTCTTCCACTAACTGAAGTGGGATTATCTCACCAAATAGCATCATGTCGATATCGTGTTTTAGTTGTATCATCTGCAACCAGTCATCATTAGCCAACAAATCTTGATCAAATTTTGCATCAACTAGATTTACCATAGTATTTTTACTCTAATCAGCAAGCTCAGTTGCTGGATTCACCAAATCTTCATCAACAAGCTGTGTTGCCGGATTCACCAAATCTTCATCAACAAACTCTGTTGCTGGTATCACCAAGTCATCATCAGCAAGCTCTGTTGCTGGAATCACGTTAGCAAGCTCTGTTGCTGGAATCACCAAGTCTTCATCAACAAGCTCTGTTGCTGGATTCATCAAATTGTCATTAGCAAGATCTGTTGCTGGATTCATCAAATTGTCCTCAGCAAGTTGTGTTGCTGGATTCACCAAAGTTTCGTCAGCAAGCTCCGTTGCTGGATTCATCAAATCTTCGTCCACTTGTGGCTGTCCACAGTGGGGTTCACGAGCCTCTTCGTGTTGCTTCTCTGTTGCTTCTGCAATTGCTTCAGATTCACCTTCATCGTCAACTTTAGTGCTCCCCCTTGCACCAAAACACCTCTCAAGGGTATCCCATGCCTCCTTGGTTGTCTTGGCATCTGAAATTAAGGGAAGAATGCTTTCATCCACATATTGTTTTATGCATTTTAATGCTAAGGCCTCCTTTTGCCTATTTATTTCCAGATCTAAAAAGATCTCAAACATCTTTTGTTTTTGCTTTAGCCTCTTGGCTTTTCCCATTTGTTGACTGCAGCTCAACAAAAAAACTGATTTGCATACTTTTTTTGTGGTGGCTTCTCCGTTGCTCTTCCACAAACAAATAGACTTGCAATTTCTCTATAACCACAATGATTTTTGAAAAACTTTTATCAACTCCTCTTCAAAGAAGTGAAAACCCATATATATGAATATTTATATGATCATTTTTTAAACCATAATGCTTCTCCTCATATGCACTTCAAAGGCATATTATATCATAACCCTTTTTAAAACAATTATTCATGCACTTTTTGATTTACCATGCCAACTTAAAATTAATCTTTAAATAAAAAACACGTGAAGCATTTTTTAAGAAAAGCCCCCCTTAAAATAAACTTTCAAAAACAATACTCATGGTTTCTTAATGTGTTACGAATACTTTTCTTGCTCCAAAAAAAGACTTTTTGACTTTTCAAGCAATGTGTGGTCCCAAACCGTTTCGTGTAGAGGTGGGCTTCAAAACTGCGGTGGACTTCAAACTTCGTGCACCGAATTGACTTGTTGCAATGTAATCTGGCTAACACTATTGTTGATGCTCTGTGACCGCTTGTTGCATTGGAATCTGGCTAACGCTATCGTTGATGCTCTGTGGCCGCATCAGTTTTCGAAACTAACGCACGTCTTCGCTTTGGAGTGCTGTGTTAATAACAGTCTCGTTGCTATGGACTTTGGCGTTAGTAACGCATCGACTAACACACCTCTAATAATCTGGGCCTGGGGTATAACACTCTGGCTGCATTGCTTGGAGTGCGTTATGTTGATTTTTTATTTTTTATTTTTTTAAATAAAAACATATTTTGAGCTGAACCTTTTTCAATTTGTTTGGCTTGCGCCATCACTAGTTTGCCGTAACTGGCTTTTACGTTCTTCAACTGCTTCTTTGCAGGAAGCGTCTTCCAATTTCTTCAAACTTCTGCTGCTCTCTCAAAGAGTCTTATGCAGGCTCGCCTCTTCTCTCTGCTACTCCAACTTGGCTCTCGTTGCTGCTCTCTCCAGGAGTCTTATGCAAACTAGCTCTGATACCATGACAAGAATTGAAAACTGAAAAGAAGCGGAGCAGAGGATTCCTCTTCTGAGTATTACGAATTACTTAAATAAGATTACATTGGAAACATCGGCAATAAATAACTGGAGTGAAACTCGACTAAACTGGACTAATTGAAACTGAACTGGGACACTTGGATGGACGGTTTCGACAACTAGCAGGTGGTTGGAATTAGATTCTCCAACAGAGGCATACTTTGACATCAATAATTGTCTTTACAAGTGTAACAACACTTCATATACATGACTCTAAATTACACATTTATGACAAGATGAAAAACCCCTAAAGACATCAAGAAGAAGTCTTTGACCTATAATAAAAACTACTTGCTCATCAAACCCATGAGGCAAGCATTTACAAAATACATTTTATTATTTTTGTCTTCTTCATTACATAAATTCATAATTACTTAGTCATCATGAAGACCAAACCTAGTTACACTTTCCAACAACATCGACCATCCATCATTTTCATTCATGAATCATGTCAATCATGTCATCCTTTCATTGGAAAGTGATCCATTATTCCATATCTGGCCTTTCCTTCATGCCTTGCTACCTTCTTTGCATCATGTTTCCTTCAGGATCTTTCATCCTACCACATGTGTGTTATTTGTAGATGATATCTACAACTCTTCCTTTGGTAGACTTGCATTAACCCATCCAGATATCATTAAAAAATAGAAAATGAGCATTAAATCAAGAATATCTTTGTGATGGTATTTCATCATGACATCTCATTGATTGCATCAACCTCTTGCATACATATTGACACATCTCCAAAAGATATATGATGTCAAGGGTCTCTTTCTTTTTCAAACTTCATCAAAATCTTCATATCTTTCCCATAGAGATATCATAGTCAAATTTTCTAGTCCTTGGATGTTGATTGTCTTCTCCATAGTTGCATTTTTTCATTTTTTTATTCACACATTTTCTTCGAGGAACTTTCAATCATAGTTCCTTCAACTTTGTCAACCACTTCATATTTCATATGAGGACATATTATGTTGATTTCATCTAGTCAATGTGTGAACCATGCCTTCATGCATCCTTTCACAGGAGGAGATCCTTTCTTTTGATCATGCTCTTGAGATAGAGCACTTATTCATGATATCTGCAACCATATGACATGACTCTATTTTATCAATTACAAGCATACATACCTCATTTCTTTTGGTCATCTAAACTTCCTTCGACAACTTCCTTGATTGAAAGAACATCAATCCCTTGACCTGCTTCACTTCTTTTGACATCATACCATCATCCGTGAATTCCATACAAGTTGGAATCCCTGGCGAGACACTTACTTCTTTCAGCAGGTGAATCTTCCAATGAAGAATCCAACAGAGGATCTCGATCATCCTCATCTTGCAAATGCTCCCTCCTTTTGAATGATGTATGACGAGCTCTATACTAGATGACTTTCTTTTCCCCATAAGTACTCCTTATGCTTCTAATGAGGTTACCAAGAGCTACTTCCTTTTATAGGTGATATCTACAGACTTATATTTCAGCTATCTTTCATGCTTCTTTCAAGCTCTTGCTTTCAATTGTATGCTTCTATGATGTCATCTCCTAACATGATGCATCCTATCATGCTTGTAATGATTCCTACCATGATAGATATAGAAAAACAGAAACTTGAAAAAAACTAGGTGAGGAAGACTTATCTAAAGTTCTCAACAATAGTAGAGATCGTTTACATCCTCCATCTTGAATTTCTTCTTTTCACCTTCTTCCACTTCTTCAATGATATGGGCTTCTTCTCTTCTTCGTTTGTTGCTGTCCTTCTTGAGCTTGGGACAATCTCTCTTGCAGTGCCCATATTCTTGACATCCATAGCATTGGATCTGGGACGTATTGATCTTCTTCTTTTTCTGAGGACCAAACTTGTCAAATTTTCCTACTCTTGACATGACAATAAATGTTTGAACCTGCTCTTCTGATCCTGTATCACTTTTTGCCTTCAACTTGTTTTCTTCAATTTTGCATAGTGACCACAAATTATTGAATGGGATAGCTGTCTCCTTTTCATAGGCCTTTGATACAAGGCTTCCTTGTTCATTAGTTAGAGCATTTAGAACAATGGTAATCATTTCTTTATTGGATATCATCTCTCCTAGATCTTGAAGTTGATTCCTTATTTGTGATGCTTTAGTGAGACATGTAGATATCCCTTCATCCTTTGACGCTTTCAACTTGTATAGTTCAGATCTTAGTGATATAACTTGTCCTGTTGAGCTTTCAGAAAATAATTCTGCTAGCTTATCATATATCTCTTTTGATGTCTCCAATTCTTCTACAAATGGGATGAGAGAATCCTTGATGGATTCTATGAGAATCCTTTGAGCCCTTAGATTCTTTTTCATATATTTAGATAGTGCTTGTTCTTTAGATGGTATGGAGACTTTGCCTTTGATATGATTAATAACTTCATTTTCCTCTAGGACTTTATCCTCCTTTTCTATGCAAGGAAGTTCGATGACTCAACCAACTTGTTGATCTCCTTGCAAAATAAAGTCATTTTACTAGATTTGGATATAGAAGTATAAATACTTACTTGTTAAGTGAAGATGAACTCCTCAACTTGATGTCCTTATTGATGATGATGACTTCTTGATGATGCCTTGATGTCTTTGATGATCACAATGCCTTTGATCTAGCTTTCCTTGGATGAGTAGTCTTCAAGATGCTTCAAATCGAAGTCCTTCCTTTCTTGAGTAGAGATAGGGTCTTTTGATGTCTTCTTCCTTGAGATGATGATTTGAGCAAGGATCCCAATAATGCTTTAACTGTGAACTTTTTCTTTGATCGATCTAGGGTTTTGACACTTCCTTTAAGATAATGAAGTAGTGTTTATCTTCAAATTTGTGTTGGAGATGAGAGGATCTTCTTAATTCTTTGATGCCCTTGATATCCTTCTAGAACCTTGATCTTTGAGAGCTTGAGTGTCCCTTGTTGAGCTGCCCTTCCTTGACTTGTTACCTTAACTCTGATACCATGTTGAGAAATCTAGGGCAAAGATATTAGATGATTTCTCTTATAATGATAATTGCTTGTGAGAACTTTTTACTTTTCTTAATTAGGTTTTTCTTGTATTTTATTATTATTATGTGTTCTTCTTCATCAAACAACTACCAAACCATAAAGAATAATGAGACAAAGGACACAAGATGTAGGCGATCAACCGAGGCCAAAACCTCTCAAACCTGAGAGGAAAACCCATAAGAATTCTTCTTCTTATAGAATATTTAATTGACGAATTCCAAGACCTAGGCCCTTGACCAAGAACCCCTCCAAGACCAGGTCAGTGCTTCCTCTTTGATATTCTTCTTCTTCCAACAACTTCGACCTACTCAACAACTGCAACTATAACTTTGACTTGCCCAGAAACAACAACTTTGATTTGCCTAGATAGTAGAAACTACAACTTAGACTTGCCCAAAAATTGCAACCATAAACTACAATTTCGACTGCAACTTCGATTGCACAGAAACTGCAACTTCGATTTGCCCAGAAACTGCAACTTCGACTGCAACCAAAAACTGCAACTTGAAACTGCAACTTCGATTATTCGCTTGGTTAGATTCTCTCTCCTAGAGAATTCGGCTTCCAGAACAACTCTTCTTGGTGACCTAACTTCAATTTTGCAACTCGACTTCACTGCAACAATATGTGCCCTAATTCCTTCGCACATGTGGAAAGAAGTAGCCCAAAAACAAATCCAAAACTTCGACTTTTTCTCCTTCCTTGGCCTTTCTCTTCTTCGCACTTCCTTTCGTCCTTAAGATCCAACTTGTGTGAGTGAGAGTGTGTTCTCCAAATGAGGCCGAGATCTTCTTTATATAGGCTTCGCATAGGGTCGAGTGCTTCTTTTAGGCCGACTAGAAGTCTCCTTAGGCTGAAATTCGAATTGATGCTTGCATGTTTGACATGGTCTTGGAGGGTCTTTTGACTCTAATTTGACTCAAATAATTTTTCTTACAATATGTAACATGCCCAAATGGGTCATTCATACATGACAATGACTCAATGACTTTATAACAAACCTAGAAGCACTCAATGGGTGTTTGATCTATAAAATAAATTCTCTTGAGCATGAAACCCATGCTTCAAGACTTACAATAGTAAATTTATTTTTCTTTTTTCGTTAAATACATAAAATCATGATTACATCTGTCATTATGAAGACCGAACTTAGTTACATATTTCAACAGGAAGAAGGAGCAATAGTTAGAAGGTCTCAAAAAACAATTTTCAAATTTGGGAGTTTGTCCAGTAGATCTCAGAGATGTCATCAACTAGCCTCTGTAATATTCTTACTAGGATTATACCAATCAGCTAATAAGAAATTCCCACATATGCTAAACAGCCTCCCTAACTTCGCCCCATCGACCAATACAATTTTCTAGATTAAGCCAATCTACCCTTCAAATAACCAAACTGCTCATTAAGGCATTATGTCAAACACTTAGCATACATGCAACCAAGAGCAAATTTTGAAATATGCCAAACATCCTCAATACTGTCCCTTAATCTTATTGACTCAATTTACCTAACAGTTTATAATCAATCACATTATATGCATACCGAAAAAATAATGAGACAGGAGCCTTTTTACAAATACTTGGCATACATCGTAAGATAGAATCCTCACAAATTAGTTTTCGATCATGAACAGAAATCAAGACAGTAATATTATTAAATGGATGTCTGAAATTATACAAGCAATGATTAATTTCTGGAACTTGGTTAGATGGCACCCTGATGGCTGAAGGGTAAGTTAGGATATTCCGACACATAGGAAATAGGCTCCTTTTGTGTCACCTTTGTAAATCCTTCAATCCTATCCCAAGTTGTTCTTAAGGGGGGATGTTAGGATATTCCGACACATAGGAAATAGTTAAGAATAACTTAGTCTAGTGTAGAGTTAAGTAAAGTGTGTTTCTTTACTATGTACATTTGTAACTTATAATCCGACGGTCACAATTTGTAGTGATCCGACGGTTCACTCTCTCCTCGGTATTAACGACACTTGATCCGTGACTTAGCACCCGATTGGTCCATGATCTTTATTTAAAGAGCATGGAGTGTCATTTGTCCGGTAACCGTTTATGAGAGAAACATATGTAACTTTTCTTTTTATATTAATAAATTGCCTGAAGTGGTTGCGTTGGTTCAGGCCGTGGACTGTTTCCCTCTTCGAGGGTTTTAACCACGTGATAATACTGGTGTATTGATTTGTGATCTGTTTGTGAGTGGTGACCTTTGGTTTTTGATCTACGGAACTTACGCTGTAAATTCTTACATGGTATCAAGAGCTATTTTGAAGGCTGCATCCGTTGTTGATCCAAATCCGAAGCTGGTTTGACTGCATGCGACTGCCGTTTTGTAGATCTACTATTTCTGAACATTTGTCGGGCCTGGAGAGCTGCTCTGTTGTGTCCCTAGCGTCTGTTACAGTGAGGAACGCCTTTTGTTTCATGCGAAAAGTTTTCCGGCTGCCCAAGTTACATCAGTTTAGATCTGGAGGTATAAAGTATCTGTTTTGCAGTTATATTTGTTAATAGTTCTGCTTATTTTGGTTCCCTCTGTTTATTTTGGTTTTTAGGTTTTATTTATTTGCCAGATCTATACCCTCTTCTTTGTGTATGCTCTTTGCTCTGCGCTGTGTGCGATCTCGGCAAATCAGAAACAGGAAGAAGGGATTTTTTTGCTATGTATGCTCTTTCCCCACGTCTTTGTGCAATCTCGGGAAATAAAAAATAGTGAAAAATTAGATAGTTGCCAGTAAGGCTAATCGAAAATCTAACATTCTGCCGTAAGGCTTGTATTTCGTTTCAAACAATTACAGAATCCTTTTACTATCTCACTTGGTGAGGAGTTAGTTTATGAGAATAGAGGTCTTGGGTTCAAGTCTCTTTCTCAAGCTTCTTTTTGTAAAAGGTTTTTGTTGAAGGGGCGGGATTTTTAAAAAAAAAGTTGAACTTCATCATCAAATTTCAAACTGTTCCCATAACTATTCGGCATCTACAACTCGTTTTTTTCAAAAGGCATAACTTCTTCATTCGGAAGCTGTTTCTGGAGCCGTTTTTTTGGAATCGGACTAATTTTTCGAGATCTTTCCATTGGAGCAGTTAGTTTCAGCTTTTCTCAGCTTCAGTTTATAAAAAAAAATGGAAAGTGCATGCCTAATTATTCTTAAGAGCACCAATTATTTCCAATGGCTACCTCACATGGTAGATATACTTAGAAGTAAAGGGCTTTATAAAATAGCCACAGGACAAGAAACTAAACCTTTCGATGATGATAAAGTCGCTAAATGGGAAAATAAACAAGATCAAGCACGAGGGTTGATAAGAATGTCCATTGCTCAAGATCTTTGATTTCATATCCTTGACATTGACACCCCTCATGAAGCCCTGGAAAAGCTAAATACTGTCTTTGGCATTCAAAATCAAATCAGGGCCCACCAGCTTGAAAATGAGTTGCTTACTTTGGACCCCAATAATTTCTCCTCTATTGAAATTTTTTTGTCAAAATTCAAGACCCTTAGACTTCTTTTAGAAGGTTGTAAGGTAAAAAAGGAAGATGGTAGCCTTATATATTGCATTCTTGCTAAGCTTGGCCCTGCATGTTCTGTATTTGTTTTCACCTTCCATTCCACTAGAGAGGCCATCATTTCTTTAGGAACCACCTACAAGAACCCCTCTTTTGAATCCTTTTGCGATTTTTTGATAAGAGAGCAAGAAAAACTCTTACACCTTGGTCTTATCACTTTTGGAAACGCTTCTAAGAAAGCCTTAGCAGCCCAACAATGATCATATCAAAATAATCCCAAGAAGTAGTATCCTAAAAAGTATGCTCCGAAACCAAACAAGGGTCTTAAGCAATTTCAGCCGCAAACTGAAAAAACAACTCACCAAAATGATAAGGCAAATAAAAACAAAGGGAATAAAATATATAGACATTGCAGCTTTTGTAATCGTGATGGCCATATAGAGTCCAAATGTTTTAAGAAGATGGAAGCCTTAGAAGCAACAATACAACATCAATTTGGAGCACTCTTCACCTTCATCTTCAGGAATGGCACTTTCTGCTTGTGGTTGTCAAGCATCAAGATTTGGTTATGCATTAAATGTATCTTCTTCTTCTCATTCTCATGAGTGGCTCATTGATTCTGGAGCTTCTTACCACATGGCCAATGATAAAGCCATGTTTTCTTCATTAAATGATTGTAACACTAAACATATTTATGTTGGTGATGATAGATTTCTTAGTGCTGTAGGATCTGGAACCATTCATCTAGATAATGGTCAGTTTAATGATGTACACTGTGTTCCTACCTTGTCATGCAACCTTTTCTCTGTTTATCAGATAACTCATTCAAGGGAAGGGAAAATAGTAGAATTCTCACCTCATGATGTTGTAATCCAGGACCTTAAAGATCCTAGACATATTTTAGCTACTGGCATTGTTGATGATTCCACAAGGTTGTATAAGTTTGACAACTTTGGGTCATCATGTCTTGCCTCCGTTTTTGTTGCTCATAATGATGAAGTGAGCAAACTTTGGCATGAGCGATTTGGTCACTTAAACTATCGCTCTCTTCAAACACTATGTAAAGAAAATATGGTGACAGGTCTTCCTATGGTATCTTTCCAAGATGGTGTTTGCTCCGGATGTGTACTCGGAAAACATCATCAGGATAGTTTTGACAAATGTGCCTCTTGGCACGCTTCAACCCCTTTGCAGCTTGTGCACAGTGATTTATGTGGTCCACTTCCTGTTGTTTCTTTCTCTGGTTGCAAGTACTTCTTAACTTTCATTGATTATTTTTCCAGACACACTTGGGTATACTTCTTAAAACTCAAGAGTGAAGTTTTTAACATGTTCTTAGCCTTTAAGGCCTTTGTTGAGAAACAATCTGGACATCAAATTCTTAAGTTAAGATCAGACAATGGAGGAGAATATGTTAACAACAAATTTATCAACTTCTGCACTGAGCATGGCATTCAATTGCAACATACTATTCCATATACTCCACAACAAAATGGTGTAGTTGAAAGGAAGAATCGCACCTTAAAAGAAATGGCTAATTGTATGCTTCAATCTAAAGGACTTGGTCTCAATTTTTGGGCAGAAGCCATTAACTGTGCAAATTACATAGTAAATCGCACTCCTACTAATGTTTTAAAGAATATAACTCCAGAAGAAGCTTGGAGCTCCATCAAACCAGATGTAAGTCACTTTCGTGTTTTTGGAAGTGATGCTTGGGCCCATATTCTAGATGCGAAACATAAAGCCTTAGAACCTAAGAGTGAAAAATGTATTTTTGTTGGATATTCTGAAGATGTCAAAGGATATAGACTTCTTCAACCCAAATCAAAAAATATAATCATTAGAAGAGATGTAAAGTTTGATGAAAATATATCGGCCTGCAAGCCTAGTTCGGCGCGTGTGCCACCTTTGGCTTCCGAGCTTGATTTGGCATATGTGCCACCTCTCTCTCTCTCTTCTATTTTTAATAGCATTCCTTCTAGTTCAGATGATGACAGCGAGGATGAAAATTCTCCTCCAGCTCGTGAAATTGTTCCTTATACTCCATCGCTTCCAAGATGGGTCTGCTCTACCCGGGATGCAGCAGGTTCTCTTGCAGGTGACCCTGCCGAACGACGACGTACACGTTCTCAGTTCGAAAGAGCCTCTTCCTTATTGGCTCAAGTTCCAGAAAAACTTGATCTAGAAACCTTTGAAGAAGCCTTCGGTCTTTCAGATTGGGATGAAGCTATGAATGAAGAGTATCGTTTCTTATTGGCAAACAATACTTGGGATCTTGTTCCTCTTCCAAAAGGAAGAAAACTTGTCAGATGCAGATGGGTTTACAAAACAAAGTTTGGACCAGATGGAAAAGTGGATAGACATAAAGCTCGTCTTGTCGCTAAAGGTTTTTCACAAGTTGAAGGCATTGACTATATTGAAACCTTCTCCCCTGTTGCCAAAATGAATTCTATCTGCCTTGTTCTTTCCCTTGCTGCCTCCTTTAAATGGGAATTCCATCAGATGGATGTTAAATACGCATACACATGATTGCAGAAAATCTACATGGAACAACCTCTTGGTTTTATCCAAAATGACTCTAGCCTTGTTTGTCGCCTTAGGAAGTCTCTCTATGGTCCCAAACAAGCTCCTCGGGCTTTGTATGCCAAAATGGATCGATTTCTATTAGATAATGGCTTTTCTAGGTGTCATTCTGACAACACTGTCTACACCAAGAAAATGGGTAAGTCCTTCACCATCCTTGTTCTTTATGTTGATGATCTTATCCTTACTGGTAGTGATCCAAACCATATAAACCATGTGATCCATTTGTATGCCAAAATGGATCGATTTCTATTAGATAATGGCTTTTCTAGGTGTCATTCTGACAACACTGTCTACACCAAGAAAATGGGTAAGTCCTTCACCATCCTTGTTCTTTATGTTGATGATCTTATCCTTACTGGTAGTGATCCAAACCATATAAACCATGTGAAGTCTAGCCTCAAAAAGAAGTTTGAAATGACAAACTTAGGACGCTTGCATTATTTCCTTGGTCTTCAAGTCTTGCAATCCAAAGAAGGCATTACCGTCTCTTAGTCCAAGTACGCCTGTGATCTTCTACACCACTTTCACATGGAAGACGGTAAGCTAGCCTCTTTTCCCTTTCAGTCTGGAGTCAAGCTTTCAGTCACTTGTACTACCCCTAAAGTTGATGCTACCTTGTATCGTCAACTTGTTGATAAACTTCTGTATCTAACCCATACCCGTCCTGACCTTTCCTTTGCCGTTGGTCTTGTCACTCGGTTTATGCACCAACCTCATGAAAGTCACTGAAAAGCAGCTAAAAGAATACTTCGATATATTCGAGGTACAGTTTAGTTTGGGATTCATTACAGTGCAGGAGCATCTCCATTGTTGATTGGTGTCACTGATTCTGATTGGGTTGGTGACCCTGATGATCGAAAATCTACTGCAGGATATGTATTCACTCTTGGTTCAGGACCTATTACTTGGTCTTGTAAGAAACAAAGTGCCATCTCTCTTTCTTCAGCAGAAGTAGAGTATCGTGGTGCAGTTGAAGCCAGCAAGGAATCAATGTGGCTTTGTCAAATCTTGTTTGAATTTGGTCTTCATCAGTAGCATCCAACTACACCTTGGCGTTATAATCAGAGTGCCATTCAACTATGTAAAGATCCAGTTCAGCATCAGCGTATGAAACACATTGAACTACGCATACACTTCATCAGATAGCTCATTCATGATCGTGTTCTTGAAGTGCAGTATTGTCCAACCAATGATCAAGTAGCTGATATATTTACAAAGGCTCTCACAGAAGCGAAGTTTACCAAACTTCGATCCATGCTTGGAGTTCAGGAAAGTTCTCATTAAGGGGGGATAGGCTCTAATGCCTCCTTCCTTCTCCTATCGTGTCACCTTTGTAAATCCTTCAATCCTATCCCAAGTTGTTCTTAAGGGGGGATGTTAGGATATTCCGACACATAGGAAATAGGCTCCTTTTGTGTCACCTTGTAAATCTTTCAATCCTATCCCAAGTTGTTCTTAAGGGGGGATGTTAGGATATTTTGACACATAGGAAATAGTTAAGAATAACTTTGTCTAGTGTAGAGTTAGGTAAAGTGTGTTTCTTTACTATGTACATTTGTAACTTATAATCTGACGGTCACGATTTGTAGTGATCCGACAGTTCACTCTCTGCTCGGTATTAACGACTTGATCCGTGGCTTAACACCCGATTGGTCCATGATCTCTATTTAAGGAGCATGGAGGGTTATTTGTCTGGTAACCGTTTATGAGGGAAACATATGTAACTTTTCTTTTTATATTAATAAATTGCTTGAAGTGGCCGCGTTGGCTCAGGCCGTGGACTGTTTCCCTCTTCGAGGGTTTTAACCACGTGATAATACTGGCGTACTGATTTGTGATCTATTTGTGAGCGGTGACCTTTGGTTTTTGATCTACGGAACTTACCTTGTAAATTCCTACAGGGTTGCGCTGAGAAGTATGGCTATTCAAAAATGGATACTGCGCAAAGAGAAATTGCTGTACAAGAAAATCTGTGGCAATAAATAAAGTGCACCTTCCTTAACAATTTGGCCTACAATGGGTTTCGGCTTGGTATCTACCTAAAGAATTGTGCACTCGGCCCCTGTGAGGTTACTCTGACTGTAGCAAGTGATTCTGATTTCACTGTAGAAGTCCCATGTTATATATATCCTTGGATTGCCAAAGAGGAAGAGAATAACTACTGGTATCAATGGTAGATTCGGGTCCTGTGAGGTTAATCTGACCGTAGCAAGTGATGTTGATTTCACTGTAGAAGTCCCATGTTATATATATGCTTGGATTGCCAAAGAGGAAGAGAATAACTGCTGGTATCAATGGTAGATTCCCCAGAGTTTGCTGCCACATCTGGAGACAATGTTGGTACATCTTGAATTAAGCTATAGGTGAACCAGAATTTATGTTGTTGATGGTGCAATGCATTCAGCCCCAACTATGCTGAATTAGTACCTAGTCCTTTACCAATGGTCAAAACTAGTGTGTCCTCAACCTTCTTTATTAGGGAAACCTTGGCATGACAATAAATGGGACTTTGCATCAATATATATGCTACTGTTACCACTAGAGATCACGGGCTTCACAGGCTGTGGTCTTAATTTGAATTTCATACCTACTCCTATTTCACACTCGGCCTCAAAATAGCCACATAATTGCCACATAGGTTATCAATGAACCTGATTGCCATAAGAAAAAGGTCTCGACATGCTAGAATTAAGATGAATTCGGCCCTGTTCTCCTCACAAATGCTCATGGCCCAGGATAGGAATGTAAATCCTCCTCTAAACAAATTGAAATTCGGCCCACCGACTAGTATGCTCATGGCCTGCAAAATAGAGCACTACTTCTCTAGAGAATTTGACCCATGGTGCCAAACAAACAAGCTTGACTCCTTTTTAATTCAAGATTGGTCTCTTGTACTTTTATGAACCTTGTAGTAACACAATTTGGCCTCCAAAAATAATGGTGATAATTTCCTACAAAAATTAACTTCACAAATTATCAACCCCCCTCAAATGCATTCGGCCTCAATAAAAATATGGTTGCTCTTTCCAAATCTTGCAGCCTTGTTAAATTAATTGTAGTTCCTTGGAAACCATTTTTGTTGCTCTTAAATAATTTACCCCTACAAAGAAAAATTAAACCTCAAATATCTGGCAAACCTATTTTGCCAATCAATATGCTTCAGTGAGAAATCCGTAGTGATTCTTCCTTAGATTGGCTAGGGTGTATAATTTCAACATCGAACCCAATTTTCCTTAGGGATATGGTTTTACCACTTTTGTAGTCACAAGGGATCAAAATCAAATAGGAGAAATCATCCATCAATCTAAAGAATGAGCTTGAGCTCCCTTTTATAATATTTGGCCATCCCAATACCATGGGCAAGTATTCCATGGATACTAATACCATGGGTAAGTATTCCATGGGTGCCAATACTATGGGTACCAATTCCTTGGGCAAGTAATTACATAATAATGTGACTTTATAAAGTTCACCTTGTTCTCATAGCCACATATTAATCTAATTAAATCAATCATTTCCCTTGTAATATTCACTCAGAAAGGGACATGACAGTCCTCCCTGCTTGAGATTGCTTGTCCTCAAGCATTGCCATAACCTGCATATCAATACCTGGGTCCCAAATGTATCACTGTGTCACTTCATACCATTGTACTATCCAACCATCAATAAATCCCTCGATACCTGGGTCCCAAATATACCATTGTATCATTCAGCCACAAATGGATCCACTGTATCGTGAACCATCCCTGGTAAATCTGATGGGCATATATCCTCATGTGCCAATGGGGGTGTCACTGTTGTGCCAATCATATGATCCCCTGGATCCCAATCCACTAAATGGAGAGCATCCTTACCATACCATGCTCGACAGTGTCATATCAATGCCATCGCTCCTGAAAAGATCTTGCCAATGCACATTAGAGATCCTGCTATCCTGGTTGTTAAGAGTATACCTAGACATCTCATGGAGCTTGCACACTTCCCTGCCAAACAAACTTGCCCCCTGGGCTGACCTGTACTCCAATGGAAACGTGAAAGGATGGGTGAACTCGGTCACCTTGTCAGGTCACCTAGTCAATTACTCTATTAATGTAATCACATGCCTGCTCCTCTCATAGACCTATTATAGGCTCCATAGACACACTATCAAATTTTGGATCTAGAATAGGCAAGTCTTGCAATAAACTTGTTGAAGAATCATGCTACTTGTCCTACTAACAAGCCCTACACTCCATCTCATAACCTGACATAACACCCTCGAGGCCCTCCCCATAGAACGTCTCTCTGACCTGACTATAAATGTGGCCATCCTCAGGATGCACTACGAATAGTGAAGCATGGAGCACTCTCACAGTCTTATCCTTGAGTGTGAACTCAGGGACTGAGCAGATGAAGTCGTCCTGTATTGTATTCCCATCATCCGGTACGTGTACTTGTTCTCTGAATGCTCCATCCCCAAGTGGTACCCAATATCTGCATGTTGCTGGTATTTTGGATAAAATACCTGTAACACTGTCATCCATCCTCTCCATAAACTTGATAGTGCGCCCCACCACTCTACCAAAAGATCTATCTAATCCTGTTGCTCGTGATATCTCACCTCGACTGGATCTGAGAAATCGTTGCTGCATCAAATGAATCCTAGACACCCTGTCAAGGTTTGGATCCCATTGCCTATTTGAAATTTTGTCATCCCAAATATTCGAGGGTTTCTCCTGCGCTATACCTCTAGCTAGAAGTATCTTTCCAAACATCACTAACTCAGTGGGATACCAACTCATAATCTCTCTCCATTCCAACTGAAATGGACTTTTGAAATAGGAAGTATCAAAAAGAATGATATTTTTAGAGTCCATAACCTCCTACAAAATGTGTCTTCTTCCATCATCTTTAGTTATCAACAGCCTCTGAAAAAGACCTCGTGTATAAATGCAACACAAGAAATATTCCTACCATGCTAATGTTGTGCCACTCTAATTTCAACCGGAATGCCCGATCAACCTGTAAAAGCAATCGGAAAGAGTTGGCTCCTTCTTCCTCATACCAACTCACCTCCCCGCTATGCAAATGTGGTTTCATGGTATTCCAAGCCTTGTCTATATACTCACGAAAAGGGCTGCTGCACAGCTCCAGAGTAGGCTTTTTGGGCTACCTTATTATTAGACTGTTCCCCAACACGGGTAATATTGGCAGCTGGCTGAGCACACCTAACTTCAAGGAACATAAAGTCATTGTCCTGCTGTAATATAGTGTCCTTGAGCATCTTGGTTCTCTCCTTCATTTCTAGAAGGCCTTCTTTAAGATGTTTACTCTCTTCTTGAGTATGTTCTTTGTTGATCCCTCTATCTTGAGTATGTTTACCTATGGAAGAAGAGAGAACACACACTTGGAAGAAGAGAGTAAACTTGGACATCTTTGAATGGAGACAACTGTCCAAGTTGATCTCCTGCTCTAAAAATCTCTTCTTCCATCATTCTCCCCATCGTCATACTGCTGCTATGATTAGAAAGAGTGTTGGTCACTCACCCAAACAATCTGGATTTCATTGTTAACACCTCAGACTGGCAGGATGCACAACTCTGACACCACTGTAATGTCTCTTACTAGGATTATACCAATCAGCTAATAGGTGATTCCCACATATGCTAAACAAACTCCCTAACTTTGCCCCATCGATCAATAAAATAATTCAGATTAAGCCAATGTACACTTCAAATAACCAAACTGCTCTTTGAGGCATTATGTCAAACACTTAGCATACATGCAATTAAGAACAAATTTCGAAATATGCCAAACATCCTCAATACTGCAGCCTGCCCCTTAATCTCATTGACACATTTTGTCTAACAATTTATAATCAATCACATTATATGCATTGCATACCGAATAAATAAATGTGGCAGGAGCCTTTTTACAAATACTTGGCATACATAGTAAGATAGAATCCTCACAAATTGGTTTCCAATCATGAACTGCGATCAAGCCAGCAATATTATTAAATGGAGGTTTGAAATTTTACAAGCAGTGATTAATTTCTGGAACCTGGTAAGATGGCACCCTGATGGCTGAAGGGTTGCACTGAGAAGTATGGCTGTTAAAAAATGGATACTGCCTCAAGAGAAATTACTGTCCAAGAAAATCTGTCTGGCAATAGATAAACTGCACCTTCCTTAACAATTCAGCCTACAATGGGTACCAGCTCAACTTCTACCCAAAGAATTGTGCACTCGGCCCCTGTGAGGTTACTTTGGCTGTAGCAAGTGATGATGATTTCACTGTAGAAGGCCCATGTAATATATGTGCTTGCTGGTATTAATGGTTGTTGCCCCAGAGTTTGCTGACATCTGGAGACAATCTTGGTACCTCTGGAATTAAGATGTTGGTGAACCAGAATTTATTTTGTTGATGGTGCAATGCATTCAGCCCCATACTATGCTGAATTAGTACCCAGTCCTTTACCAATGGTCAAAACTAGTGTGTCCTTGGCCTTCTTTACCAGGGAAACCTTGGCATGACAATAAATGGGACTTTGCATCAATATATATGCTGCTGTTACCACTGAAAATCAGTGTCTCCTCAGGCTGTGGTCTTAATTTATACCCTGCTGCTCCTATTTGCAAGCACTCTTGAGTCTTGACCTTTAAATGGCCACAAAATTGTCACACAGGTTATCAATGAACCTGATTGCCATAAGAAAAGGGTCTCAACCTACTAGAATTAAGGTGAATTCGGCCCTGTCCTCCTCTCAAATGCTCACACCCCAGGATAGGGATGTAATTCCTCCTCTAAACAAATTGATATTTGGCCCTCCAACTCTTCTTTGAAAACACTACTTCTCCAAAGAATTCAACCCATAGTGCCAAACAAACAAGCTTGGCCCCTTTTTAATTCAAGCTCAGTCTCTTGTCCTTTTATGACCCCTGCAATAACGCAACTCATCCTCCAAAAATAATGGTGATAATTTCCTGCAAAAATTAATTGCACAAATGATCAGCCTCCCTCAAATGCATTTGGCCTCAATAAAAATATCGTTTCCCTTTTTAAATCTCTCACCCTTGTAAATTAATTGTGGTTCCTCGGAAACCTTTTTTGCTGCTCTTCAATAATTCACCCTTGCAATACAAAATTAAACCCCAAGTATCTGGCAAACCTATCTTTCCAATCAATATGCTCCAATGAGAAATCCGTAGTGATTCCTCTTTAGATTGTTGTCTAGGGTGTACAATTTCAATATCGAACTTAATTTTCCTTAGGGATAGGGTTTTACCCCTTCCTTAGCCACAAAGCCTCAAAATCAAATAAGAGAAATCATCCATTAACCTGCCTAAATAATGATCTGGAGCTGCCTTTTATAATCTTTGGCCATCCCAATACCATGGTAAATATTCCGTGGATACCCCAATACCATGGCTAAGTATTTCATGGGTGCCAATACCATGGGCAAGTAAATACATAATAATGTGACTTTATAAAGTTGTTCTTTTTCTTATAGCCACATATTAATCTAATTAAATCAATAGTTTCCCTTGTAGTGATCACTCGGAAAGGGACATGATAACCTCAGATTTGAGGACAGATTTGATGGTGCCTCAAATTTTTTGTCAAGGAAATTGAGGGTGGCCTTTATGTTAAATATTGTACATGTTCCTAAGATAGTGATTCTCCTAGTGATGGTGCAACAGAGAAAACAATAGAGATGGTGCCTTGGGTCTTTCCTTAAAGCAGTGATGAAGAGGAAAATGAGGGTGTAGGTTACAATAATATAGATTGTAGTTCGGTAGAACGCGCACACATGCGAATGAGATACATGCACCATCTTCAGTTAGTTTTAGTCTAGATGTTTTAGATTTATTTAGTTTCGGTTTAAGTGCTATTCTAGATTTAGCAATTTCAGTATTAGATAGAGTTTTCTATTTTGGAGTTTGTTGTTAGAGGGAGTTCTAGTCCCAAGTAGAGTGTGCTGATCTCTATGTGGGGAGGCATGCTTGTGTTCCATAGCTCATCTTCCATTTTAGGTGCACTTCATGGCACACTTATCCATGCAAGGAGTATGCACTATTTGACATGACTAGGGTCAATAATTGACCTAGTCAATAGGGGCGCTATTTGCATGTGTCTAGATTCATTTTATTGTTCTCTCACCTAGTCTATAGAGGAGAAGAAAGGGCATGTCTCTTGTTGGCTAGCAAAATTTTTGTTTGAGCTTATTTGTTATGTATTTCTTCTTTGAAATAATTGAATACAGATGCAATTTTGAGTGGTTTTGTCTACTTTATTTCAACTATTCCTATTTTCAATAGTATGTGTTTACAGATTAAAGTAGTTCAGATTTATTGTTTTGATTGACATTTAAAGTTTTAATCTACCTAGGCTTTACAATTGTTTATACGAGTGTAGAATTTGCCTATGTTGGTCTGGAAATATGACACTTTATGGGGCTACTGAAAGATTGAATGCAAATCCAGAAGAATTCACGAGGCTTTGAGAGCAACATTTGGCTTATCGGTTGGTGCATGGGATATTTGGAAGCACTTCAATCATGGTTGATGGGGTAAAACTTCTCCAGGGTTTGAGTTTTGGGCACTGCATCAAGTGCTTTTGCTTGAGAAAGAAATTATAGCAACTTTAACAATATTTAGTGCAAGAAAAGAAAGATGTTGTTAGCTACATAGTTGGAAGCCCTTGTTTATGTTTGTAGTAATTTGCATTTGGCCTTAAGCAATGTGTAAACATTCATTTGGTTCCACTCATCCATGGTTTGAGCCTGTTCCATTTGCAACAAAAGATGAAAATGATCTCGAAATTGATGGTGATACTAGTGGTGAATGTAGTGCTGATAGACTTATTGATGAACTTAGTGATCAAAATTCTAGTGGCTTTATTGTGCTAGGTGCTCTTGATGATTTAGAGCTTTACGATATTACATGTAGGCCAGAAGAATATAATTGGTGATCATGTTCTAAATTTGGTAGAATCTTAACTTTGTGACACAATTTCAAAGCATATTTATATATGCTTTTATGGACATCCTTTTAAATTTTGAAATATTAATAATATGTTCTTTTTGAACTTGGGCAGGGAGAATAACAATCCTAAAAAATGCTCGCGTTAGACCTAATTGATATATATATATATATATATATATATATATTATTTTATTTTATTTTTTCATTTTATTTCCTGTGTGGTTCACTGTACTAGAGATCGATACTAACTACATCCATGGAAAACCCATTGGTGTCTAGGTGAGTTGGTTATATTTCAGGTAGAAATTACTCCCAAGGAGTGAGCTTGTTGTTGAGAAATCTAGGGCAAAGTTGTTAGTGTAGTTATTAAATTGATCTTTCTTTAATCCTTGACACTTTCTTGTGATTTAGATTAGGGCGTCATTATTATAATTTGTTCTGTTCATCTTCAAGACAAATGCCAATAAGAAAATCACAATGCAAACAAGAAGACACCAGAAATAGGCTCCAAGCCAAGGCAAAACCCCACAAGGGGAAAACCCATAAACTCTTCCTTATAGAATCAATTCAATGAGGACTTCCAAGACCTTGACCCAAGACCAACCACCCAAAAGATAAGCCAGCCAACCCTCCAATGAGATCTTTGCAAAACAGATCTGAAGAAACTCTAGTTCCTCTAGCAGAATTCGCACGTGTGAGCTGTAGAGAATGTCAACCTCAAAATTTTTGTCCCTCGTTGACTTCACTGCTCTTTTCCTGCAATTTCGCTCCTCTATCTTCGCTAGGATCAGATCTAAAGTTGATGCAAGATGTGTGTTTCCAAGTGAGAAAGAGCTCCTTCTTTTATAGGCGTCTTGAGGGCAGATTAGGCCTCTTCTACGCCAACGTGAAGGGGCTGACCGACTTATCTTTTGGTGGCTCATATACGTCACTTTGTACATAAAATATATTTCTTTCTTTTGATACTTGAGCCACACAAGGGCTATTACATCATGACTTGACTCTTTGACTTTGCACAAGACCCTAGAGCACACAATGGGTGCTCAGACAATAAACCAATGGGCAAGAAACCCATTTACAATAAATAATTTTTCTTTTACAAAATAAATATTTTCTTTCATTTTTCTTTTGAAAAGTACATTAATGATTACATCATGACCCATTTACTATTATGAAGACCGACACTAGTTACATTTCAACACTCCCTCTTAACTAGGGAGGTATTCATAATTGACCATAGGTACAAGGACAATGCTTCCATTGAAGAGTTCTCATAAGAAGAGTCAGATTGGCAAGCCATCTCTTAAGCTATTTTTTCAGCTTATGTCAGTGCATCTCATCATATTGACCATCATTGCCATATTATATATAGCAAGGCCTTGACTAACAACTCTCTTCAAAGAAGAGAGAACACACACTTGGAGGGCAAATTCCTTGGCGGAGGTTGAGTTTCCTAGCTGCAGTGATTCAGCAGAGAGAAGTTCGAGCCAGAGAGGGGACACAGAGAGTCGAGACAGAGACGATGAGTCTAGAGGAACTTTTCCAGTTTTAGAGAGTCAACTACAAGAGGGTCGAGTCTCCAAAGTGAGGTTGGGAAAGGCCTGCGTAGAAGCTTCAGAGGTAGAGTTCAATTTGGCTTGACAGAGGGTCGATTCAGTTGCTGGAGGTCGGGAGAATTTCTGGAGGGGCTAGCAAGTCATTCTCAGAGGCTGAGTTGGGAAAACGACTTGATTAGAGCAGTTACCACTGAAAAAGAGGTAAGTGGATCCAAATGCACCCATGTATCAGAAGGATTTGATTCTGATAAAAATTTCCCAGCGAATGTAAAAGAGAATGAAATGGATTTATTATCATCCACACCCAACATTGGTGGTTGGCAAAAAGTGGAAAAAAATAAAGGTAGAAAATAATAGTTTTTAGCTCTTTGATGAGTTTGTATGGATCTAGATCCTGCAAGCCATTTTTTTTTACTGCAATCTCCCCCTCGCATCCCCTTTCCAACCCCCTCTCCATCGCTCTTCCCTCCGCCTTCGGCCCTCTCTACAACTCCGCCCTCACAACCTGCGGCCTGCTGCTGCCTTACGGCCCTACTCTCGTCCCCTTATTCACTATACTCTCTTACCCAACGCCCTACGCTTCCCCACCTCCCACAACCCTCGGCACCCCCTCTACCCATGCCCTCGCCTACCCGTCTGCTACCCTACTCTCCTCATTCCCCTACCCGCCACCGCTCACAAGCTCTCACTCCCACCCCTCGCTCTACACCCTCCCCCTCACTACGCTCCCCTGCCCTCCCTACACTCCCCTTCCCCATACACTCCCACTCAACCTGGTACGCCATTCCCTTATGAACACACTCTCCCCTCCTTGGCCGCTCGACCTTACTCTCATTTAGCCGCTCAGAGCTGCTCCCTCACTCCCATTTACCCCCTCGCACAAATCCCTCTTCCTCAAACCCTAGTCTCCCTTATTCGACCTTCTCAGCTCTGCAATCCCCAACGTTTTCTGCGTTTTAACTCAGCGTTTTTTATTTTTAAAATTTTTTTCTATAGTTAATTCCAAATTAATTCCATTCCCTTCTAGTTTTTTAATTAATTTAATTTTTTTTTTTTTACAGATTTACCTTCCCCAGATAAACCCTCCCCAAGCAAATCTTCCCTAGATAAACCCTCTCCCAGAAAACACCTTCCCTAGTTAAAACCTGCCCCAGTAAACACCTCCTCTAGTTTTACCTCTGTTTTCCCTATTTTTTTTATTAAAAAAAGAAGAAAAAAAAGAAGAAACAGAACAGCAGAGAGAGAGGAAGAGAGGAAATAAACAGCAGGGAGAGAAAATGGAAATGGCATATCAGTAAATGGACAATACACATAGACAAGAAAAGTGAGATTTGCATTGTGATTTGTGGCATTGGTAGAAGGGTGATTTTTAGCAAGAGATTTACATTTGAAGACAATTTGGTCTTCATTTTGAACAGCAGTGGCATTCTTTACTTGGACACAAAATTTCTGATTTGTGGAGTCTCTCTTAAGCTCTATTGCATTCTGCAACGAGGTCAAGCATCCAAGCTTGTGAATATCTCCTCTTTTTGTTGAGTTGAGTTGAGTTGTCTTTGGTGTAAAACAACTCTTTTGAAGAAGAAAAATCAGCTGCCTTAAAGGCTTCTTGCACAAGTGTTTTTGCTGCATATTTTGCAGAAATATTGTATTGAACTGACATTGTATTGTTTCTTCATAGTTGCAATCAGCAGATTTTGTACTCTGAGATTTCCATAGTTGGAAATTCTTTTGAGTCATTTGTAATTTTTGAAAGGAAGGTTGAATTACATTGTAAACGGGTGCATTTTTGGTTGAAGCCGACACCCTTTCATTTTTTGAGCCTAAGTTGTTGAAATGGCTAAAATCAATGAGGCATTAGAGTTGTTGAATAACCTCATTCATTCCAATGTTGATGACATGATAAAAATGAGCAAGAATGCTCTTTGTAACATTCAAAGTTGTTTGCAAGATGCACAAGAAAAGATTGAGTTTTTGCAGTTGGAATCTCAGCTCCAGCAAGATGAACTTCAGCGAAAGAGTCACCATTCTGAACTTGTTTCTGTTCAGAAGATTGAGAAGGACTCTCATCAGAAGAAAGAAGATAAAGTTGCAGTTGATCCACATTCAGTTCCTTGTACTAGAGCAGATCTACATGCAGATGCAGCCACTCAGCCTGCACTTCTCAAGCCCATCATCAGAGACCTTGGGAAGAGCTTGTCCACAACAAGCACAAAACTGGTATTGGATATGACAAGGATGTGTCCTTTCATATTCCAGACTACACCAAGCACATCATATTTCAGAGTGCCGAATTCTTGTATGACAAGTCACCTTCAGCTGTTTCAAATCCTGCTCCATTTCCACAACAACAACAGATTGTAAAATGCCAACACTGTGATCGAGTCGGCCATATGAAAGATCACTGTTTTGATCTTTATCCATGCAAGCACTGTGGTTGGCACACCCATTCTTCAGACAGATGCTTCAGAAACAAGCCTCCTGCAAGAACAAAGATTCATCTTGGATGGATTGCTTCTTGGCAATGGGCATCAACAGCCAAGAAGATGTTTAAGACACATCTCAGAACTTGTTCTCAGATATTGAGCAAACTCGCAGTTGAGTTTTCGCCATCATCTCACCTTGTCCCTGACAGGGGGGAAAATGGTGGTCATGTACAAGCTTCGACGTCAGATCAAGCGAGCCTGAGCCACAATCTCTCATTTCATATTCAGAGTTGTAGCCAGAGACACAACAGTTCAAGCGACCCTGAGCCACAATTCGTCATTCCAGATTCAGAGATGTAGCCAGAGACACGGAGAGACAACCTTAAACCATCATCTTTGGTTGGTAGACAACCTTAAACCATCATCTTTGGTTGGTAGACAACCTTAAACCATCGCTGGTTGTAGACCTCCCTTCTTTTAGGTTGAAGGTCTCCCTTTCATATATGAGGGACACTTCCTCTAGCAGAAGCCTTCAACTTCTTGTCAACTTTGGTTGAGTTCCAGGAAATGCTTCAAGCATTCCAGAGTTGTTGGTAATCCTAAAACCATCACAGGTAGTAGACCTCCCTTTTTTTAGGTTGAAGGTCTCCCTTTTTTATGAGGGACAATTCCTCTAGCAGAAACTTTTAGCTTCTTGCCAGTTTTGGAAGAGTTCCGGGAACTGCAATAAGTATTGCATTTCAGTGTTGGTGGTCATCCTTAAATCACCTTTTTTTGCCAACATTTCAGAGAGTTGATTCAGCCCAAGTGCTGCCATGTATACTTTGCAGATTTGTATTACAATTCTCTTCTTGGACTCACACATACCCCTTCGGATTAAGGGGGGATGTTGGAACACCTAATCCTACATGGGTAGGTGTGGAATGCAAAAAGTCACAATGGAGTCCAAGTGACCTTGGAATATGAAACCAAGAGTCATACCATTGTACTATAAATGTACATCTTTGTATAATGGAAAATAAGAAAGCTACACGCTTATCCTTCTATTGTGTGTTGAGTCTCTTGTGTTTGTGTTTATCTTTCTCATACACCATGTGTGTGTTTAACATGGTGTTTAACACTTTTTAGCATCTACAATATGTAATTTTGTTCAATATGAATAAAGTTGCGATTTTTCCTTGGGAAAAAATATAACGGAGACCCAAAATAAATAAGTAATAAAATGAATAAATAGAATGTAAGCATAATAAAGATAAATATATGTATATATGAATAATATAAGAGCAAAATATTATTAATATTAATATAAATATTATTATTATTAATATTAGTATAAATATTATTATTATTAATATGTTAGTATCATGTTAAAACATATTACCCAAAATTTAATATATAATTAATTAATTTGACAAGGGATACGTTTAATAATTTTATAGAATAAATATTAATAAAGTATATATAAATTCAAAAATACTGCAATATCGCTAATAATATAATGTCATTATGCTAAATCTTATTAACCAATACTGATATTGTAGTATTTTTGAATCTATGTATATGTTATTTATTTTATAAGATTATTAAACATATTATTAATATTTTTTCTATATCCTCTTATTATATATATAATATTTTAGTTAATATGATTTAACATAATGCCATCATATTATTAATAATAATATTTTGGTCCTATATTATTCACATATACTTATATTTATCTTTATTACCCTTATTTTCTATTATTTTATTTTTTTACTTGTTATCTATTTGGGTCTTCCTTATAATTTGGTTAACCTTTTTTTATTTTTATTTTTATATTATATTTTTTTCATTCTTGTTTCTTTAATTCGAATTTCGAACATCTTTGAGACTACATATTCTATTTTATTTATTCTAATATTATTAATGCCATTATAATAATACTTACATTAATATTAGTATTTATTTTATACTTTATAAATAACTTTTATCTCTATTTTCTTCACATTTTTATAAACTTCATTACTTTTACAAATAATTTTACCTTTGTTATTTAGGACTTCCTATTTTTATTATCTTATATTTATTCCTTTAATTTGAACCTCTTTGAGGCTACATATTCTATTTTATTTATTTTAATATTATATCATTATAATAATATCTATATTAATATTAATATTTATTTTATATTTCTGTGAATAACTTTTTTTGCTAATTTTCACACTTGTTTATAATCTTTACTACTTTTACTAATAATTTTATCTTTGTTATTTAGGAAATTGAACTGGTGACTTCACATTAAAGAGCACCTTAACAGAGCACCTGATCATCCAAGACCCCGTGCACATTATGTTATATTTTTAATCTATATATATTTTTTATATTATTACATATTATATTGCGAATCTTGATTGGATTTCTCATCTTTCTATCTTGATAATGAGCCACAGTGGCTGGGTTGAAACAAGCCACACTGGCTGGGTTGAAACATCGATTCCAAAATATTCAGTGTGATGGATCCAGAAATGTTTAATCAAAATAGTATAAATATTCACATAACAGAGTATAAATATGACATGGATGCTCACATAAAAATGTATAAATGCTATAGAGAATGGTGTCTCAGATCAAAGGATGAGGGAACACAGAAGCTCAGGTTAGAATAATTTCACAAAATTTTGGATGCCTTAAATCCAGTAGCTTCAACACAGAGATGAATTTGGACTTGACTTTCCCTGAAAGCCTGCGCTATTTTTGAAGAAAACTTTGGCCTTGACCCGGCCTACCACCTCAAACACCAGCATTTCAATTTGAGGTCTTCGGTCCTCGTTTTTTTAATTCAAAGGCAATTCAGCCTAAATCTCAGACATAACTAGGACCTGTCCAAACCTTCGCTTGCCGGGCTTGCCTTCCAACTGCTCTTTGATCTTCCATGGCTCTGATACTATGTTGATTGATTTTCCATTGCTCTGATACTATGTTGATTGATTTTCTAGGGTACATGTTAAAATTAAAATTTTCTTCAACAAATAACTACTTCCAATGATCAGTTAATATTAGTTCCACATGGCATTCAATCAACACCATAAAGCAGTTATACAAAAGAAAAATATCAATGGATAAACATGAAAGAGCAGTAGAAATAAACACGAGACAATGAGACAAGAGACAGAAATTAGGTCTAATGCCAAGGCAAAACCCACTGGGGAAAACCCATAAAAGACTTTCCTTATGAGAGAGAGTTCAATTCATCAATATATCCAGAAAAACCAAAACCATAATAGCTGACCAGAAACAAGTGTTTCCACAATTTGCCAAGTCTACTGAGATTTTCAGCCCCTCCTTGCTTATTTTCTTTGCTGGAACAGAGTTTTTTTGAGATAGATCGATGTGTCAAAATGAAGACAGGTGGTCTCCTTTTTATAGTGATCAAAGGGGGTCGAATGGGTGCCTCTTAGGGGCCAGCCAACTCATGAAAAAGGAGGCCGACTTGAAGTTAATTTTAGGAGGGAAAATATAAATTCGAATTTTCTAATTTTACATGAAGAAAATACTGACCATGACTACCATATTTCGAACAACTTTCAGTAAAGTTTTGTTTCTTCTTGTGAAATATGCTTTTATGGTCTCTTGATGCTTTCAGTAAATGGGAAATCTTTAAAAATATCAATAATTTTCTGTTATTATGGTTTTAGATATAATTTTTTGGGATTCAACTGCGTTAAGTAAGTCATTCATCTATGACCATTTCCATGAGAGTTAGTTGTAACTGACTAATTTCTCATGATTTTTGAATAGTCCACTTAGCACCTAAGTCACTTTGTAATAGGATACTCGGGACTAAGAATCGGATACGGGTACGGTGACCCCAGAACAGGATACTTTTGGGATACGATACGTTATATATTATTTTATTAAAAAAATATATATATTTTAAAATATATATATATATATATATATATTAAAAATTAGATATTTTTTACACAAATTCATACTTAATTCATTGATTTAAACATAGATTTATCTATCATCTTAGATAGTCAAGGTTTTGTTTGAGTGATGGGTACATTTTTAGTAGGGTCATGATAGAGGAGTTTGACAACCAATGTCACTAGCGTCAAGGTACATAGAGGGATTGGTGCTCTTGATTAAATACGAGTTCCATACCCTAATACATGACAAAATTCGATGGAAACATTGCAATAACCCAATCCTGAAATCTTGAAAAACTGATAAGTCTGCTAGATTTTGAATGAGATCTAAAATTCTACTTTCTCCATATGAAATCCAATGAGGTCGGAACCACTCTCAAACATCCTGAGTCATTTCATGGTAATGTTAAAAATTTAAGTAAAAGGATGAAGTCTTCATCCTTTTACTTTAAGAATTTAACATTACCATGAATCACATATAAATACTAGGGCCATAGGCTTGATGCCCTCTCCTGAAAATCCCTCCTCAATTGGTGAAAAACAATGAGCAAAAGCCCCCCTTTATAATAAAAAAACAACGCTTTTTTGACACTGCGGGCCCGGCTGTATCCAGTTTTACGGGATACGGCGTATCCGAACAGGGTACGGTCAGGATACGCTATACCTCGTTTGGATACGCCGTATCCGTTGAATTGGGGCAGAATCCCGTACGTATACGTACCCGATACGGGGATTCGGGATTCGGGATTCGTGGCCCTTTTAGGCGAATCCGGTGACTTAGCTTAGCACTCATTGCATCGGGTGATGCTCACAGGGGTGAAGAAGTGGGATTGAAACTCGTGAAATGAATCACATAGCGTCAATCGTCACTTCTGGGGTTTGCACTCGGTAACCAGGACTTCCCGGGAGGTCACCTATCCCAGAACTCCTCTGGCTCAAGCGCGCTTAACTATGGAGTTTTCCCCACAATCAAGGTCACTTAGCTTGCTACCCCCATTTGCAAAACCTTAGCAAGTATTGTGCCTCATAAACCATTCAAGTAGAGCTCCCTTTACTCTTTTTATTTTAAGTATGAGGGGCTTCTGCAGTGCATTATATTAGATATCATTTTTTGGGATTCAACTGCGTTAAGTCATTCATCTATGACCATTTCCATGAGAGTTAGTCGTAACTGACTAATTTCTCATGATTTTTGAATAGTCCACTTAGCACTCATTGCATCTGTAACTAACATTGAAAGAAATGTAATGTTGTCGTCAAACGAGTATATGGTCTGATTATCTATATAAATATTTGCTTGCTAAGAAATAGCTCGTGTCCTAAGATATCAATTCTATTTAAAGGCCATCTGTTGCAAGATAGATAGTCTATTCTGCATCAACAATATTTTTTGCATTAAATTATCATTTGAATTTCGATTTAGCATGCAAGTGTTTAAACTTTTAACAGCACACAGGTCAATTTACCCTTGTGCTTTTAAGGCAATTATGGTTATTTGCGTGTTAGAAGGTGATGACGAATTTATCAGTTTGTAAGGCCATAACTTGATTGTTGATGCCATGAAAAGGGAATATTTGATAAGGGAGGTTGTGGGCTAAAGATTACCCACTAGTAGAAGCTCATTCCCAAAACTTAACCTTTCTTTTCTTTGCATTAGAAACATTCCTTTCTTGGTTGAATCTTATTTCCTGCACTTCTTGAAGATTTGTTGAATTTTTCTTCTTCTCATCTTTCGAGTTAAATATTGTTTTCTCCTACTTGGGCTCTATCTTTGCCTGGGTTACTTCACTTTTTCATCATATTTTCATCAAAAATATGCTGTTACAAATCATAACTGTTTTGAATTTTATCCGTACAAATACATTTTCCTACAATGTCCATATCTTTTGGCTAAATAATGAGCATGGAAATATTAACATCATTATGAATACAACCACTTTTTCAAATGATATCGCAAACTTTTAAATGCAGATGAAATGTACCGGTACCTCGAGATGAGTTTTAAGTTGGTTTTGCAAAATAATCAACAAACTGAAGAACTATTACATTCTTTACCACTTGTTTATTTATTTCTCACTCGATTACATTAACATATGAAAGAATTTAGTACTTACAATATGAAGAAACAAGTCTTCTATAGTTATCTCCTGTTTTGAGTCAAATATGTTTGAAAACTGTGTGTATTTGAAGATTAAATCGTGCAATAAAACTAATTAGATCCTGACAGAAAATGTGGTGGATTGCAGGACTTTCTTTTTATACAACAGAGAAGGCTTTGACAGAAGCATTTTCGCGCTTTGGTGAAGTAGTTGAAGGTATGTGCATGCTATTTACTTCCATGACGAGGCCATGTGGGGGGAGGATGTGTGTTAATGTATATACTATATACATGCAGCAGAAAACTTCTATAAATGTCCACTTCATTCTTTTGCATATCTTGGTCATTGCAGTTAAAATAGTTATGGATAGAGTTTCTCAAAGATCAAAAGGCTTTGGCTTTGTTCAATATGCTTCTGAAGCAGATGCCGAAAGGGCTAAAGCTGAAATGAATGGGAAGGTATGTGATCTGTATCTGCTGGCATACTTCTCTATAGATGTTTTTGACTGTTTGGTATATTGAAACAATTTCTTTTCTTTGCAGGTTCTGAGTGGGAGGATAATATTTGTGGATGATGTAAAACCTAAATCTCAGCTTAGTGGGGATCTTCCAAGTTCCACAGTCTCTCCTGTTTTAAGCAATACAACAATTGGAAGAGATGATTTTGAAAAGCTCTAATTTACAGATTATATGCTTTTAGAATTTCTGGTTTGCATTTCCAAGAAAGAGTCATCATTGGTATATTGCCTAGAATAGCATTAGAAAAGTCATTGTATTGCCTTGTTGTCAAAGAAAAGAAAATCTAAAATACGATTAGAAAATCCGGACGAAAACAGTGCAAAATAAAATATATATATTAATAATATATGAAAGTGTACACTCTACATCCTCGTTGCATTTACCATTCAGAAGACATCAGGAAAGGAAAAACGTTTATGCTATAATTCTAGAAAAGAGTCTTTGGAGTCTGTAATGACTTTTGAAGCAGAAGCCACCTTAGATTACCCTAGTTAAAAAAAAGAAATGTAAGTTGGACCATGGGGGGCAAGCTTTCATTGCTCAAACAGAAATTCCTCTTGGTTTATATATGCGAGTTGATTAATCACGAGCTATAAGCTTTTATCACCAACAGAAATTCCTCTTGGTTTATATATGCGAGTTGATTAATCATGAGCTATAAGCTTTTATCGCCATTCTGTATTCTTATTCCAGTCAACTCATTTTGAGTAATTCGTGATGTCATTTCTCAACAAGAACCAAGATTGAACTAATGTGGCTGTACGAACATTGGTAGTTACTGAGCAATTATTGCTTATAATTTTAGTGTCAAGAGTTCAGTTATATTATAACAGTAAGTTCATCTTATATTTTGTCCCTAAGATATATATCATGTGACTCCTAGAGTGTTCTTGTTAATGCGTCTCTTTCTATCATTCTTACACTATCCCATATAAGAATCTCTCATTTCCCAAGTGTTCTCATTGTATCACTCTCATTGTATTCTGTTTCAGAATCCCACATTTTCCAAGTGTTAAACAACCATAAAAAGTGATATAACCACTGATATGATCAGTCAAAACTTGTTTCCTCTCTGCTTGCTTTGTCAAACTCACATCTACTAAATTGTAACAAGACTAACTATGCGTTCTTCATTAAATCAATTCATTTGGTTGGCGAAAGAGTGCCAACTGACTAGCAAACTTTTGAAAACTGTGGATTTGACCTTCCTAATCAAATTCATATATTCCTGAACCAATGAAATTGTTGAAATGCTGTTAGTTTAGTTACTTGACATTACGGCCAAGCACTCTCATTATTCTATTACCGGATTATGGTTTAATAACAATCTTAGTCAATGTTATTCTATATTATTCTTAGTCAATGTTATTCTATATTATTCTAGACATTTCTGTGGGCCCATAACCCCCTTACGGGGAAGTGTCCTGTCTTGTAAATTGTGTATAAATACACAACTTGAGTCTTGTATGATTATATTCATTCATTCTTTTTGCCAAAGAGCACCATATCTTTTCTTCTCCTTTTCATGGGTTCTCTTCTCTTTATGTGATATTTATGTGCAAAGTTTATGCTAAATTATTCATTGTAAACCCATAAATACACAACTTATGAGCCTTTTGTATGATCATATTGATTTATTCTTTTGCCTAAGGGCACCATATCTTTTGTTTTCTTATCTTCATGTGATATTCATGTGCAGGGTTTATGTTGAATTAGGGTTTATTAAATTGTTCATTGTCGACCCACAATCTTTTTATCCTCTCAACATAATTTTGGAGAGTGTGGTCCGTTCTTCACCTAATGTTGTCTTAGTGCCACATTTCAAGTCCATGGTTAATTTTCCAATACGAAATCTGATCTAGTATTTCTAGCAATTTATTTTTAAACAACAAAAATGTATTTACCCAGTTATTGAAAATGTAACTAGTTTCGGTCTTCATAATTGTTGTTGTACTCATTTCAATCTATATCCTATGTAACAAACAAGAAAAAAAAAAGAAAAAGAAAAAGTTATTATTATTAAAGCATGAGTTTCATGCTCTTTATTGATGGTCTTCTAGGTAAAAGCATGTTCTTCATGATTCTCGGGTTTGTTAGGTCTTAGGATTTATTTTAATGAGTAAGAGGAGTCAACATAATGTTTATAAGACCCTTTCAGACAAAATGTATTTATAAAAAGAATTATTTTTGAGTCTAGAAAGCCCTGGAATCTACTAAAGTACAAGTCGGCCTAAAGGATGAAATTCAACCCATTGAGAAGGCTATATAAAGGAGCATTTCGATCTCATTCTACCAAGAAAATTTGATATTTGAAGTTTTTGCTGAAGGTACAGAACCAGGTGCGGAATAGGTCGAAGGTATAAAATCAGGGGCGAAATAGGTTGAAGGTACAAAACTGGGTGCATAACAGGCCGAAGGTACATAAGCAGGTGCAAAATAGGTTGAAGGTACATAATTAGGTGCAGAACTTGGTGCAGAACAAGCTGAAGGTGTAGAATAAGGTAATCAACTGAAGGGCCAAAGTAATTATGCAAATTGTAACGCTGAGTTTGGCAGGTTGAAGTTGCAGCTGGTTGGTGCAGGTTCAAGGAAGGACTTGTTGGAAGGGTTGACTTGGTACTTGGAGAAGGACTTGGTCTAGGGATGGGTCTTTATATCTCATTTAAAGCAGATTCTAAGAAGAGCCTAATTTATGTGTTTTCTATTGTTACTATTTCATTCTTTATATTTGTTTGGTGAAGAGATCTAACTAAAGAACATAAAGAAGATTAATAAAGTTCAGAGGCATATATTTACTATTTTGTTCTTTATATTTGTTTGATGAAGAGATCTAACTAAAGAACATAAAGAAGATTAATAACGTTCAGAAGAAAATATTAAGGAAAATGAGAAATACAAACTGCCCCTTCACATTTTCCAACATGGTATCGGAGCTAAGGTGAACAAGGAAGGAAACTAGAAGGACACTAGAAGGATTTGCTTGTCAAAGGGAAGGAAAAAGGAAACTCTCAAGGAGTGTCTCTTGAAGGAATCTAGTTAAAGACTTACTGGTAGAAGATTTACTTATCTATTGTTTCTACATTGAAGACCAAGGACTACATCAACCTTGCAAGAAGTTTATTTGGAAGGCATCAATCTTGGAAGCTGTTGGTGGAAGAATCATAGGGAACATCTTTCAAGGAAGTCTCTTCAAAGATCTTGAAGACATCAATAAGGTTGGAGACATCATCAAGAAGAATCTTGGTTATCAAGTATCATATTATTACATCATGTCTGAATCTACAGGTCATATGGGTTCTTTCTGCAATGAGAGCAATAGGCTCGTTGGAGCATCAAATTATCTAACATGGAAGAAAATGATTGACTTACTCACAAAACAAGAAGTAATGAAGTATGTTATTGGGGAAATTACTGAACCAAGCAAAGTCAAGACACAAGAGCTAGCAAAGTACAAGAAAGGGGAAGTAAGGGCTCAAAGGATCATAGTTGAATCATTTAAGGATTCTCTTGTTCCATTTGTTGCAAACTTGAAGACTTCCAAGGCTATGTATGGGAAGCTAGTGAATGTGTACTTTGTAAGTACAACATGACAAAAGATGTTTGCGGAATAAAGTATATAGAATGAAGAAATCAAAGGATGAGGATGTGACATTCTTTCTCATGAGATTCTCTCAGATAAGAGACCATCTGTAAGGACTTTGGGAAGCAATTACTGATCTAGAAGTAACTATTTGTGCACTGAATGCATTTCCACCAGAATGGAGCAGCTTTGCAACAAGCATATACTCCATGAAGGATTCAACTTCCTTTGATGAGGTGTGGGCCCAATGCATATTGGAAGAATCAAGAATCAAGGTCAAGGATGATATTGGATAAGATAAGAAACCTCAAGCCTTTCTAGCCCAAGTCAAGAAGCAGAAGTAGGGAAAGTTTGGTAAGTCCAAGAAGAAAGACATGTCCAAGGTTCAATGCTTTAAGTGCAACGAGTTTGGACACTTTAAGAGGGATTGCCCAAACCAACAAAACAACAAGAGAAAAGAAAGGAGTGAAGCTCATGTACGCGAAGCAGTGGGAGAACTTGAGAAGACGATAAAGAATGAAGAAGTGAAGGATCTTTACTACTAAAGAAGGTTCATTGACTATCAAGTTCTTTATGAAGACTAATCTTTCTTTTAAGATAATATGCTTTGCATAAGCATCATAGGAAGAAAGTATATGATAATAACATATTTGGAATTTACATGATTTAAGTTGCTTTATAGAAATCATCTAGATAGATAGATAAGACCATTTTGCATAATGTTCATCCAAGCATTATCTAACATCATGTAGAAGTTGTCATATTGCCTAAATGGATCATCATGATATTGGCAGTGCCATCATTGTGAAAGGTCCTTGGGAATAACATCATGACAAGGGTAGTATACATTCCATGTCATGTGGAATCGATATTGGTAAAGGAATGAAGGAATGCAATGGGGTCAGGTTGCAGGGTCATTTTAGGGCAGGGAGCTAGATGATTGGATGAAAGCATAAGGAATGCATGTTGAAAGAAAACTTTGGATAAGATTCATATGTATAGAATCTTGTGAAAAGAAAGTTGGTCATAGAATATGCTTAAGTAAATGGATATATGATGCATGAAAAAAATGGGATTCAACTTACTTTAAGGTGAATAAAAGACTTAAGATTTTCTTTAAAATATATAAATAATGATTAACATCTAGTATAATCTCTAGAAGAAAAAGTTGTAAGTTGGTAATCAAGTTCGATCCTTGGGCACTCTGATGCATGAAGGAAGTTTCAAGTGGAGATGGTTGATGAGGATGTTGATGGTAGGAGAAGGTCATCAAGATGAGGTAGGTTTGATTTTAATTGTTGGTATTTGGTTAACATATTATTTTTTGTACCTGGAAGAATGTTGTAGGAATACATGATGACAGTTGAGGAAAGGTCAACTGTATGGATAAAGATTATCGAGGGAAGCTCAATATCTAGTTCTTGGAAACTATGAAGTCAAGATATGATCATCTTGAGGGTAGCAGAGCGGGTGGATAACCTGAAGGTCAAAGAAGATCACTTTAATAAGGAGGCCATGATCAAGCTTGAAGTTTAGTAAGGCTCAATTCAATGCCTTTATATCAAAGAACAAAGTGATGAGCAAGAGAGATGACTTGGATCCTGTCACAAGAACGAAGAGTGGAGATGGCCCCATGATACCTCGAAAAGAAAGCAAGAGATGCAAAGGAAAGAGGGAGTAATGAAGGCAAGTTGTAAGGCTTATGGTGTTGACTTCCCGAATAGAAAGGAAGTCTGGAATCTCCTCTGGTTTTGAGAGGGAGCAAAGGAGTCTCCTTGAATAAGGAGCAAGGTTTTATTGTCAAGATTAAGAGAGCATAGGGATGTCCTCTTGGTTTGAGAGGGAGTGATGTTGGACATTACGTGGGAATTCTCTTCTTCATATGTCATATATCATGTAGAGAGAATGGCCGAGGATTGGGTAAGCATTTGTGGTTTCCTTGAGGATATAACATCCAAGAAAGGAAAGGCACCGACACTCTTTGAGGATGAGACACAAATTCAAGAGAAGAGTAGTTGAAGAGGACCAATATTCTTTGAGGACTCATAAATGGAGATCCAAGATAAGAATAGGCTTAAAAGGGCATACCTTATGGACATCCGGATGGGGTATGTGCCTTGTAGAGGTGTGTGTTATCACACGTAAATCCTCCCAACATAATGCTCTTAATTAAAGAATAGCTTGTCTAGTTAAGCCTCAGAGAGAGTGTTGGTCATGATGATGATGCCTACAATATGACTTATCAATCTGACTATTCTTGTGAGAATTCTTCAGTTTGAGATATGATGTTGTACTAGTTGTACAATTATGAATACCTCCCTAGTTAAGAGGGAGTGTTGAAAATGTAACTAGTTTCGGTCTTCATACTTCTTGTTGTACTCATTTCAATATGTATCCTACGTAACAAAAAAGAAAAGAAAAAGTTATTATTATTAAAGCATGGGTTTCATGCTCTTTATTAATGGTTTTTTAGGTAAGAGCATGTTCTTCATGCTTCTAGGGTTTGTTAGGTCTTAGGATTTATTGTCATGAGTCAAACGAGTCAACATCATGTTTATAAGACCCTTTCGGGCAAAATGTATTTATAAAAAGAATTATTTTTGAGTCTAGAAAGCCTTGGAATCTCCTAAAGTACAAGTTGACCTAAGGGAGGGAATTTGACCCCTTGAGAAGGCTATATAAAGGAGTAGTTCGACCTCATTCAACCAAGAAAATTTGATCATCACACATGAAGTTTTTTCTAAGGTACAAAACCAAGTGTGGAATAGGCCGAAGGCACAGAATCGGGTGAAGAATAGGCTGAAGGTACAAAACCAGGTGCGGAACAGGCCAAAGGTACAAAACCGAGTGCATAATAGGCCGAAGGTACATAACCAGGTACGAAATAGGATGAAGGTATAGAACTGGGTGCAGAATAGCCCGAAGGTACAAAACTGGGTGCAGAATTGGGTGCATAACAGGTCAAAGGTACAAAATAGACCGAAGGTGCAGAACTGAGGTAATAGATCGAAGGGTCAAAGTAGCTATACAAATTGTAGGGTTGAGGCTAGCAGGTCAAAGTTGTAGTTGATTGGTGTAGGTTCAAGGAAGGACTTGTTGGAAGGGATGACTCGGTACTTGGAGAAGGACTTGGTCTAGGGTTGGGTCTTTGTATCTCATCTAAAGTAGATTCTAAGAAGAGACGAGTTTTTTGTTTGTTTGTTTGTTGTAAATTATTATTTATGGTTTTCCCCTTGGAGGGTTTTTCCTAGTTGAGAGCCTAATTTCTATGTTGTCTATTGTTATTGTTTTGTTCTTGATATTTATTTGATAAATAGATTTAACTAAAGAACATAAAGAAGACTAATGAAGTTCACAAGCAAATATTAAGGTTAAGGAAAATAAAAAGTACAAGTTGCCACTTTACATTTTCCAACACTAGTGAATTATTTTGGTATTTAATTTAAATATTTGGAGTGGAAATTTAAATAAAAAAAAAAGTCACTAAGCACAACAAATTTCACCCTCCAAATTCTCTTTCACTTTTCCAATACTCAGGAAAATTAAGGCTTCCCTAATAGGGAAAATGACCCTCAAAGAACACACAGAATATAACAAGTTTGAAACTAGAATATTTTGCCCATTAGAAATTTTGTCCTCTTGAAAAATTTCTCCCCTTGGAAATTTGGCTGCTCCAATCTATAAAGTCGACCTCTTCCTTGATCTGTATGGCCCTCAATGCATTGGAGAATTTCACCCTTCACCTCTGTGCACTAGAGAGATTCACCCTTCACCCATGTGCAAGACTTTGCTAGAAAACTCAGTCTCCTTACAAATCTTGACCATTTCTAAAAATCTTGTCTTCCCATCTCCAAGAACTTGCCACCTTAGAATTGCCATCTTGGTATCTCTTTGTTGCACAATTTTTTTTCTCTTTAGTCTTGACTCTCTCATTCCCTTGTGAAAAATTGGTCTCCCAATAACTCAATGTGTCTTCCACCTCTCCATTAGTTTGTTTGTTTGTTTTTTTTTAAAATTTTTGCTTGAGCTATATCTCTATCCCTAGATCTCCTAAGGGATGAATGGCTATGATTAGATCTCGAGCCTCAGTTGAGATCAACGATAGAATTAGGTTTAACTCATTAAAGTGAATTATTTCATTATTCATTAGAAAAAATTAGTCTAATAGGCAACATTAATTAATAAAAATCAATGTGTGTCTCGTAAGTTAAACTTAGGAATGAAATCATAAAACTCACTAACTTTATATGAGTAAGTACTTAAATATATTTGGACATTTACATTCTTGACACCTAGCCTATGCATAAACACTTGTTCAAGCTATCATCATCAACAACTGGAAGTGGAATTTTCCACATTTTGGGACATCAATAGATTTCTATTGTTTTATTATCTCCACCAACATCCCAGTTTATGTTGAATTACGGTTATAGATCCACAATCTCTTTATCCTCTCAACATGGTTTCAGATGTAGCACAATCTCTTTCTTTTCTATCTAGTGTTGTTTTAGGGCGATCTCAAGTATGAAATTGGTATTTTTTAGCACATTTTGTGAGATCAATAGATTGCTATTGCTTTAACCATGCCTTTCACCAAGATCTCGGTTTATGATGAGATATGTTTTGCTAAATTGTTTGCTGTAGATCCACAATTTTTCTATCCTGTCAACATGGTTTCAAAGGTAGTGTGGTCTCCTCATCTTTCCAGTGTTGTTTTTAGTCCATCTCAAACATGAAGTTGGGAATTTCCAATACCTTTTAGGACATCAACAAATTGTTATTGTTTTTGCGTCGAGGCACTCTATAGCTCAGTGTATGGGAGATGTGCAAGCGTAATGTAGGAAAATGTGTATGTCAACATTTTTTAAATGTCATAAAAAATGTTGGCTTCATATGTTTAATTAATCTTCAAATTAAAGCATATATAATGTAAAATGTAATGTATTATAAAATGTAAAACATACTGCAAAAAAAACAAATGTAGAGTAATGTAAAATGGTTAATGCAAAATGTAAGGCACAAAACTACCAATTTGATTAGAGGAAATTGGTTTGTCTATAATGTAAAGTTAACATGCTATTGTTTTTTTAACAAGGTGTTTATTTATATTTTAATGGTATAATAATCAATAATATTGATTATTATTATTCTAATATATTATAATAATAATAATCTCCAACGTTATTATTATTATAGAGATAGAGGTGGAGAGAAAGAGGGAGTGACAAGGGAGATATGGAGAGGGAGTGAGGGAGAGAAGAGGAGGGAAGAAAGAGAGGAGAGGAGATAGAGAGGGGGAGAGAAGGGGAAGAGAGAGAGAGAGAGGGAAACATAGAGATGGAAGGGGGAGAGAGAAGGAGAGGAAGGGAGATAACGACATAGCTGGAGGGCAGAGAGAGAGAGATGGGGAGAGAGGGAGAGAGAGTTGGAAGGTTGATAGTGACAAAGTTGGAGGGTGGAGAGAGAGAGAGTGTAATGGGGGGAGAGATGGAGGGAGGTGCAAGAGAGGGAGAGAGAGGGCTCGAGAGAAGAGAGAAAGGAGAGAGAGAGAGAGAGAGAGAGAGAGAGAGATAGATAGATATTAAGGGTGCATATGTTTGGGGGTCGAGATATATAGATAAGGGAGAGATAGATATAAATGGAGGGGGGGAGAAATAGATAGATATGGAGAGAGAGAGTGTGTGTTTGGGGGGTCAGACAGAGAGACAAAGGAGAGATGGAGGGATATATAGATATAGATGGTAGGGAGAGAGAGGGAAGAAGAAAGAGATGGAGAGAGGGAGGGAGAGGCGAAGAGAGAGAGAGTGTTAGGAACAAAGTTCGTACACGCGACAAAATATTCAAAATATTTGGAATATAGGAATGTCCATCGTAAGATGAATAATATATTTATATAAGAATGTTTGAATATAGGTGAGATAAGATATGAGATTGCTACAAATGAGGACTTGCTTAACTTACACCTTAAAATATTGCTTTTTATCCACCTCCCCAATTTTTTTTTTTTTTGGTTTTATATTATAATTTGTTTTACTCTCTATATACATGCCCTTAAACCTAAAAAATACCCTTCTTAACCCGATGTATGGACACATGCTATTCAAAAAAATATCCAACTCATTTTTTGATAAGAGTATGTTGGTCACATTGTACGATAACAGTGGCAACCAAACTGATTGATTGGAGACAACGAGGAAAAATGAGATCAATTGATGACAATGGTTGACACAAACACCACAATGTCACATTGGTAGGTATGCGACGATGGTGGCAAACACTCACAACGATGACTTGGTATGTGACAATGGTGGAAATAACATATATTGTATGACTGTTGTGGTCCTGTATGGAAGTTGTACGTGACAGGTTGTCAAGGAGGGTCGACAACTGCTATGGGTAGAGCATAGGTGTGGTTTCTTGGGAATGATGGCAGATTTGCTAATAGCTAGCTTCAGAGGTGGCAGGAGAACCCGATAGCCGTCAGAGGTGTGTCAGCATGTATACGATAGTTCTCTGCAATTACATGTATGTTGACACATTTTTTTTTTTTTTTTTGGTTTTTCTTGTTTCTTTTTAAAATAATTTATTTATTTTTTATAAGCTTTTTTTATTTTCAGTAATCATTGTTTTTAATATATATATATATATATATATATATATAATGTTTTTGGATTTTTTCTCCTTTATAATATATATGCTTATTTTTTTAATACTCTCTCTCTCTTTATCTCTCTTAATGGTCAAAGGCCTAACCCCAGAATGGAGAAACTCCAAAAATTGTGTAGCAAAATGCCTCAATCACAACGACAACAAAGTTGACGAAAAGTTGATGGCCAAAGGTCGGATCAGACTAGCTCTCTGCAATGTTTGAGCAACCAGAGGGTCGAATATTTTTGATACCAAATGTTACGAACTAAGTTCATATATGCAACAAAATATTCAAAATATTTGAAATATAAGAATGTCCATTGTAGGGTGAATAATATATTTATATAAGAATGTTTGAACACATGCAAGATGAGATATGAAATTGTTACAAATGAGGGCCCACTTATTTACTTAAGCAGGTACCCCTTCATGAATCAATTTACTATTTTTATATTATTCTATTATATCCATAACAAAGAGATAGGGGAGAGCAAGAGGGGGGGGGGATACAATGTTATTCACTAATATAGATGTATTAATTTCAGTGTAGACATTGATTCCTAATACTATTTGATTGATTGCACTGAATGCATTGATTTCAGTGTAGTTGTTGATTTCTAATATTATTTGATTGCTTGCACTGGATGCATTGATTTTAACGTAGATGTTGATTTCTAATCCTATTTGATTGCTTGCATTGGATGCATTGATTTTAGTGTAGATGTTGTTTTCTAATCCTATTTAATTGCTTGCACTAGATGCATTGATTTCAATGTATATGTTGATTTCTAATTCTATTTGAATGCTTGCACTAGATGCATTACTTTTAGTGTAGATGTTGATTTATGATTTGATGTAACTAGACGTATAATGCACATTAATTTTGAAGTAATTAGATTAATAGTGTGCATTGATTTCAGTATAAGCACAAAAAAATATTGACGACATGCATTGATTTCTATGTTACAATAATTCAACCATAAATAAAATACTTGAATTAAACAAAATGTTCACTTACTTGAAATGTTTTCTTTTTGAAATTATAGACTATTTGTAATTGACTACATTCTTATTATTCCCATTTTCCATCATTCAACATTGTTAGTCACTTTGCATTCAATTGAGACAATAGAAAAAAACTACCATTGAAACTTACTTGGGGTTTAACACTCCATAAGTCACAATGATTGACTTTGGAGAAAGCGACTATGGAGAGAAAGAGAGACAAGGTATGGCGTTTACTACAATAACTCAAGTTAAAGATTTGAATGGTCTACAATTTCAACCGCCCTATTCATATGACCCATATGAAAAGATGAGAAATCTAACATGTGTGACAATAAGAACAATAAAATAAAATAGTCTGATATTGATCATAATGAAGACTATTTTTAGTTGACTACATTCTTTTCTATTATTCAACACTATGACATTGTCACTTTGAATTCAATTTTTTATTTTATTTTATTTTATTTCATCATTCAAGTTATTAATAGTCTCTATCATCTCAACAAACTCATATAACTTAGCAAATTTAAAATTAGAATGACCAGATTAAACTTAGACATATTTTTCATATTAAAATGATTAGAATAATTAGATGTTCAACAAAGTTTCCATGGCTGCATTGTTGGAAATATTGAAAAGGAGGGGGGGGGGGGAGGCGGTTGAATCAATATTTCTTTCAATTGTTATATTATGCCAATTAATATTTTCATCAAAAGCAAAAACCAGAATACAAGAAATGAAACAAAAAATAATTTTATTGATGAATATAGTGAGGATTCAAATCCTCTTTTACAAAAATTAAGCTCCAACTTATACAACAAAATATATGAATTTTTCAAGGCTCCAACCTTGAAAAAATCCAAGCACCAACTTGGTAAAAAATGAGGACTCCAATCCTCTCAACAAATCCAAACCCCAACTTGGTCAAAATGAGGACTCCTATCCTCTCAATAAATCATCAAAAAGGCCTCGACCTCGAACAAATCTTTAACAAGGCTCCAATCTTCAACTGCTTCAAAAACTTCAAAGACTAAAGAATACTGCTTCAAAACATCATAAAAAAAGACTTCAAACACTTCTGCAAGATGTCTCTAAAATAGGTCTACAAAGTCCTCTCAAATCTCCCCCAAGAGTTCTTCAGATCTACTTCAATAGAGGTTGCTCTTCAAGCTTCAACAAGTTTGTCCCAAGGCTTCTACAAGTCTACTCTAGGCTTGATTCAAGGCTCATCAATGACTTCTCAAAAAGATTGATCCAGAACACATCGAAGTTTTCTCAAAAGACTAATTCAAAAGGATCTACAATGGAAGCTCCAAACCATGCATAAATATGCTTTATAACCAACCTAGATCCATCTTAACCCCATATCTATTAAGCGTCGAGAGGGATCAAATCTCTCGAGGTGCAAACCTATTTTTTGAGTGCAAAACTTGAGAAAAGGTTTGCACCTCAAGATATTTGATCCCTCTTGGCGCTTGATAGATCCGAGGTTAAGATGGATCTAGGCTAGTTTCAGTCGTGTGCGGTCATACAAAATTTGTTGAACATCTAATTATTTTGATCATTTTAAATATGCTAAATATTTCCAAGATTAATTTGGTTAATTCAATTTTAACTTTGCTTAGTTACCTTATTTTGTTGAGATGAGAGAGACTGTTAGTAACTTGAATGATGAAATTTGATGAAATAAATTTTTTAAGTGAAAAGTGGGAATGTAACAATGTTGAATGATAGAAAATGTGAACAATAAGAATACAATCAATTACAAACAATATTCATTGCGATGAATATGAAACTATTTTCTTCTGCTGTTCTTATTGTCACACCTATTAGTTATTTTCTATTACCGCATTTGAATGCAAAGTGATTAACAATGTTGAATGATTGAAAATGAAAATAATAAGAATGTATCCAGTTACAAATAGTTTAAAGTTTCAGGAAGAAGACATTTCAGGTAAGTGAACATTTTATTTAGGATGAAAATTCAAGTATTATATTTAAGGTTGAATTATGGTAACACAGAAGTCAATTCAGGTCATGAATAATGTTTATGTGCTTACACTAAGAGTGTGTGTGTATGTTTTGGGGGTGAAATAGAGATATAAATGGAGGGAGAGGGGGGAAGAGAGGGGAGGAATGATATGAAATTGTGAGAACAAAGTATTTCTCATACAGAGATTGACTGTAGGGGCATTCACCAGATATTTCACCTTTACTAGAAAGGATGAATCCGGAGGCTACCTGGCCCTTCTACAGACTCTGCCTAAAGAAATAAAATGTAATCACAAAGATCCGATCAATGAAAGTATTTGTTTTAACTGCAAAGTATTCATTGATCCAACTTTAATGTGTGAATAGACAAGTATACATATTCTGCAAATGAAGTGTAGTGGTTTGAAGATGAACTAACAAGTTTTGTTCCCTGTTTAAACCAGCTTGGGAAAAGATAGCTTATAAAAATTTACTGTTTAAAGGAGCAGAATCTGAAAATATGCAGCAAAATTATACAGTGTGACAACAAATAATTGTTTAAGCGGTTCACCCCTCTCTTGGGCTACCTCCGCTGGATCAAGCCTCCCAAAATGGGCTTGTCCTCTTTGATTAAATTGCTCAAAATGTGAATACAACTGTATAGAAGCCTCAAAGGGAAAAATACACTGCAAATTAAGATTCAGAAGGCTGTAATCAGTATAAAATGACTACAAAATCACCTCCATTGGATGAAGGTAGTCCAAAACAACTCTTCTTCCCTTAGGCCCTAGTGGCTCCACGACCAAAAACGCTGGTAAATTCTCTGTTAGAGCGCCCTGATGGCTCTGAAAACACTCCCAACAGCTTCAGAATGATGTCTACCCCCAAAATAAAAAAAAAATTCGTATCAAAAGGCCTCTCCTAGCCAAAGTTATGGCACTTTTACTCCGACTGCCAGTTTAGCCTAGAGAAACTCCACCAAATCTGGTGGAACTGCAGTTAAGCCCTCCAAAATAGGGCGGCCACCAAAATAGGCGGAATCCGCCATAAACTCCGCCGAAATGAAGGGCTAAAGGATAAGCCCATACGACCGCACCTGTCGGAGTGGAACGTGGATATAATAAAGTTTTGAACCAAATATTAATAACCTCCGCGCATGGGTGCTAACCCCACGGGACCACGTCCCACGGATTTAAAACGCGCCATCCAAAAAGTAAGTTTTAAACACAAAAACCGCGCCATGTTTCAACAACTAAACATGTGGGCCAACGGTAAAGTCTATCCGCTATTATCCCGCCGACCCATGTTCAAATCCTGCCGAGTGCATAAAACAAATTTTTTAACACGCCACTCCATTTGACCTTGGGGCCACGTGGCGACCTCCGGGCTGGCCACGTGGCGCCCTTTTATTGGCTGTGCCTGGAATATTTTGCAGAATATTCTGTGGAATATTCCACAGAATATTCCCAGAATATTTCGTGGAATATTCTTTTTTTAATAAAAATATATTTTTTCCAAAGCCAAATTTTGACCATTTTTAATTGAAACTGGCGAACTTAAAAGCTGAATATCTTCTTCATACGGCCTCGGATTTGAGTGCCGTTCGCGGCGTTGGGATCGTATTGACGAGCTCTTTCCAGTCGATCTGTTTCAGAGCAATTCTGAGCAACTTCATTTTTGAGCATTTTTCCATGGCTTGGACTTGAGCTCCTGATCACACCTCCCAAATGAGAAGCTTTTGGACCCAAAAAGCTCACTGAAATTCTAAAACTGAATTGTAGAACAGAAAATGAGAGAATAACAACATCCTCTTCTCTTCAGCCTCCAAAAATTTTCCTGAATTGCCCACTGTTCACATGGCGAATTTTGCTGAATGAGCCATGTACTTGTGTCGAATCCCGACCAAGTTTTCTCGCCATACCAATCTGCCATAATGAAACTAGCAATTACACTTGCTGAACTTTGTGCCCTCTTTGCTTGCATGCCTTTCCAACTCATGGAATCTTGCACTGCTTTGCACTGACACTTCGTTCTCTGCACCAAACGACACCAAAGGCATCTTGTGCAACATACGACATCAACAACAAGTTGACAATGAAATGTGCTATACAAATGACACACAAACTCTGTAACAAGTGTGCACACAACCGACACAAGTCGATAAACAACAAGATACATCTCGACAAACACATGTATGTATCATGTACAATGAACTATATACAGTTCGCTAATTACACATACAACCTCTATGTACATGTGCAACTTCAACTCTTATTTTCAAATACCAACAAGTACATCATCCCAAAAACATGTGGGTGATCAAGCGCTGAACCAAAAGACATTGCTGCAATATAAGTGAGTATCAAACTCATCTTTTACACCTCCATGGCGAAATTTTGCAACAACTAAGAAATTCCTTCAACTGAAACTTCTTATACATGCAATCTGGCATCAATTTTTCAACTGAAATACATGCATACCAATCTGAAATTTGCATGTACAAAATGAAGATGAATTACTGCAATAAGAAGTTAATCCACTTCTTACCAAGCCACCTCCATGGCGTCTTTTGCTGCAACTGCAATTCTTCATGTGAATCTTCCATTTCCACATCGATAATGGACTCCATGGATCCACTTGCGCCAAACTGTTTGTCCCTTAGCTGCATATGCTTTGGACGATTTGTTGGATGCAAAGTCCAACAATGAGAGACATCATGTCCCTTCCTTTGACAAACTGTGCAACTCTTAAGAACTTTCTGAGAAAGTTCTCTTTGCCTCTTCTGCTTCCTGTGTGCTTTCTTTTTCAACCAACATCTTGAAGCAACATGGTTAACTCCACCACAAAATGTGCAACAAAATTTTCTTTCATTTGAACAAGAAAAATGATCATTCTTTGCAGAAACATAATCAAATTGATCATGTGAATGATTATACCTCTTTTGCTGCAATGAAGGCTTCAAACAATGGTAAGGAATATTGCCATCATGACATTGAGAACTTGGGACAAAGGTTCTCTTTAAATTTGCATCACATTCTTGAATGCATGTGCTCAAAGCTTCGCCATTAAGCTGCTCATAGCCAAGACCAATATTCTTGGGACGCTCCACAACACAAATAGGCTCAACAATGCCTTGTGCATGCTTGCCCAAACCTTTTCCTTCTTGATAGCCCATCTTAAACATTAGTTTGGACCCGATTCCCCTTGTATGTTTTTCAAAAGAACCAACATACTTTTCACTGGAGGAACTTGAAGACAAGTTGGAATGGTTTACCTCTTCCTCACGCTTGTTCTTGGACAAAGCTTCTTGAGCTTGAAGAAGCTGCAACTCCATATCATGCAGTCTTTGAAGAATGGCTTCTTTCTCTTCCTGCATAGCTAGCAACTGTGCATGAAGCTTAACGCTTTCTCTTTGATCCTCAAGGAGGATCTGCACCATGTCCTTCACTTTAAAAAACTCATTCTTCATGTCATCATTGAAGAATCTCGTGAAGGAGGAAACTTCACTTGTAGAAGAAGATGACATTATGTAAATGTTCAAACAACCAAATAAACAGTAAATCTCTTATACTGTTTTAAAACCTTTTTCACAATAAGGAATGCTCAACCTGAGCTCTGATACCAACCTGATCTGAAATTGTGAGAACAAAGTATTTCTCATACAGATATTGACTGTAGGGGCATTCACTGGATATTTCACCTTTACTAGAAAGGATGAATCCGGAGGCTACCTGGCCCTTCTACAGACTCTGCCTAAAGAAATAAAATGTAATCACAGAGATCCGATCAATGAAAGTATTTTTTTTAACTGCAAAGTATTCATTGATCCAACTTTAATGTGTGAATAGACAAGTATACATATTCTGCAAATGAAGTGTAGAGGTTTGATGATGAACTGATAAATTTTGTTCTCTGTTTAAACCTGCTTGGGAAAAGTTTGCTTATAAAAATTTACTTTTTAAAAGAGCAGAATCTGAAAATATGCAGCAAAATTATACAGTATGACAGCAAATAATTGTTTAAGCGGTTCACCCCTCTCTTGGGCTACCTCCGCTGGATCAAACCTCCCAAAATGGGCTTGTCCTCTTTGATTAAATTGCTCAAAATGTGAATACAACTGTATAGAAGCCTCAAAGGGAAAAATACACTGCAAAATAAGATTCAGAAGGCTGTAATCAGTATAAAATGACTACAAAATCACCTCCATTGGATGAAGGTAGTCCAAAACAACTCTTCTTCCCTTAGGCCCTGGTGGCTCCACGAACAAAAACGCTGGTAAATTATCTATTATAGTACCCTGATGGCTCTGCAAACACTTTCAACAGCTTCAGAATGATGTCTACACCCAAAATAAAATAAAAAATTGTATCAAAAGGTCTCTCCTAGCCAAAGTTATGGCACTTTTACTCCAACTGCCAGTTTAGCCTAGAGAAACTCCACCAAATCTGGTGGAACTGCAGTTAAGCCCTCCAAAATAGGGCGGCCACCAAAATAGGCGGAATCTGCCATAAACTCCGCTGAAATGAAGGGCTAAAGGATAAGCCCATACGACCGCACCTGTCGGAGTGGAACGCGGATATAATAAAGTTTTGAACCAAATATTAATAACCTCCGCGCATGGGTGCTAACCCCACGGAACCACGTCCCATGGAGTTAAAACGCGCCATCCAAACAGTGAGTTTTAAACACAAAAACCGCGCCATGTTTCAACAACTGAACATGTGGGCCAACGGTAAAGTCTATCCGCTATTATCCCGCCGACCCATGTTCAAATCTTGCCGAGTGCATAAAACAAAATTTTTAACACGCCACTCCATTTGACCTTGGGGCCACGTGGCGGCCTCCGAGCTGGCCACGTGGCGCCCTTTTATTGGCTGCGCCTGGAATATTCCGCATAATATTTTGTGGAATATTCCATAGAATATTCCCAGAATATTCTGTGGAATATTCTTTTTTTAATAAAAATATATTTTTTCCAAAGTCAAATTTTGACCATTTTTAATTGAAACTAGCGAACTTCAAAGCTGAATATCTTCTTCATACGGCGTCGGATTTGAGTGCCGTTCACAGCGTTGGGATCGTATTGATGAACTCTTTCCAGACAATCTATTTTGAAGCAATTTTGAGCAACTTCATTTTTGAGCATTTTTCCATGGCTTGGACTTGAGCTCCTGATCAAGGAAGAAGAGAGAGGAAAATACAGGGAGGGAGGAAGAGATATAGATATGGAGAGAGAAGTGTTAGAGAGAGAGAGAGAAGAGGAAGAGAGAGAGAGAGAGTGAGTGGAAAAGGGAGGGAGAGACATGGAGAGAGAGTGTGTATGTTTGGGGGGTAAGATAGAGAGATAAAGGAGAGACAATGGGAGATAGAGATATAGATGGAGGGGGAAGAGATGTGCTTACACTGAAATCAACAATATTAATCTAATTACTTTGAAATTAATGTACATCATACATCTAGTTCCATCAAATAAAAAATCAACATCTACACTAAAATCAATGCATCTAGTGCAAACAATTAATTAGGATTAGAAACCAACATCTACACTAAAACCGATGCATTTAGTGCAAACAGTCAAATAGGATTATAAATCAAAATCTACACTAAAAACAATGCATCTACTGCAAGCAATCAAATAGGATTAGAAATCAATATCTACACTGAAACCAATGCATCGAGTGCAAACAATCAAATAGGAGTAGAAGTAAACATCTACAATGAAATTAATGCATCTAGTGTAATGCATTAATAGGATTAGAAATCGACATCTACACTGAAATCAATGCATCTAGTGCAAGCGATCATATAGGATTATAAACCAATATCTACACTAAAACCAATGCATCAAGCGCAATAATTCAAATAGGAGTAGAAATCAACATCTACACTGAAATCAATGCATCTAGTACAAGGTTTTAAATAGGATTATAAATTCCCCGGATGCGTGTGATTAAACGGCTCTGTACGTTGGCGCGTGGGCTAGCATGGTGGGTTGGCGTGTGGACATATACTGCCACCACCCAGACTCGCGCGATGCCAAGCATTTATCACCCTGCCATATTCTTCAATGCTGCCTTAATGCAGCTCATTCTCCCACGAAAGTCCGCCTGCATTTCTATCATGGCGCTTCATACTAGTTTCACTTCAGCTCCTCCTCTGAGCTCGAGCTGCTCCATTGCTGCCACTGAGCCTCGCTCTCAGACCGGCACTGGGAAGCACTGTGCTCTGGCATGCTGTATCGAGCTGATGCCGGGAATTCATTTCACTCATAGCCCTTTCTGCAATCTCTAGTCCAATCTGCTCATCGATAGTATCTCTTCTCTGCCTGATTGTGCTCCCCTGCGTTCCTCAGTGGGCTGTGTTCCCCACCATCGCCCTTCCGACTCTTGCATTGCCATGCCCGCTTGCGGCACCATGCCTAGATTGCGTCAACGTATGAGGTGCAGGAGAGACACCAGTCGTGGGCATGTTGCCTGTCAGCCTTCATCTTCCACCTCTAGCTCGACCTCCCAATCTTCGGATTATCTCTCTGGCCACTACCCAGCCACCAGGAGTGGTCGTGGCCGTGGGTCTGGGCAGTCCTCATTTGCTAGGGGCTCCCCCCACATCCCGGTTACACCGCTCTCCTCCCCTGTTCAGTCTCACACGGCTCAGCTCCGCATTCCCTGTGCTCTCAGTCAATCCACCATCATAGCTACGGTCACCATTGAATTTCATGAAGAATCCTTGGGTGTAGCTGTCCCGATTTCAGAGGTGCCTATGGAGAAGAACATCGGAACCATGCAAATTACTCCTCCCTCTGACAGCCTGAAGCGCAAGGAGCCCTGTTGCAGCGCAATTCAAGACACAAGCCACCTTGTTAGCCTAAGCGATCCCAAGCGTGGTGGCTCCATTGGCAAAGTTGAACATCAGGTGGAGGATGAAGACCCCTACGAGTATGGCTGCCGCATCGTTGAAGAACCGCCAACCAACTCTCATGATTCCTGAACAAGTCTACACTCTCAGGTTTTTGTTTCATAGTCGCTTGTTTGGGCTCAATTCTCTGTGTTTTTGTTTCATCAGTTTACAAACTCAGACCTTTGCTACTGTGTCTAATAGCTGGTTTCCCCTGCGTGGGTGGCATTTTACTGTTTGTATGGTTTGGAATAGGGTAGCATTTCTAGCTTCTGAAGTTTTTCTGGTTAGCCATCAGTTTTTTAATTGTAAGAATGCTGCAATTCTGGGCAAGATCTTTTGAGGCTCGGCTCTCTCTGTAACTTTTTGTATCAATAATAGAAGTAGAAAAATTCAGAAAAAAAAGGATTATAAATTGAAATCTACACTAAAATCAATGCATCTAGTGCAAGCGATCAAATAGGATTAGAAATAAAGAACTACACTAAAATCAATACATCTTTAGTGAAAACCCAAAATATTCATGACTTTCTAGATCTAACTTTTATGTCTGTGTTTGTATTTATGTGTCTCTTTCTTCTTCCCTCTTTCTCCACTTTCCATTTTGTGTTTATGTCCCTCCCTCTCTCCTTCTCTCTCTCCACCTCTCCTCCCCTTTCTCTATATTTCTCTTCTTCCCTCTCCCACCGTGCCATCTATATCTATACATCCCTTCATCTCTCCTTATTGTCTCTCTATCTCAACCACCTAAACACATCTCTCTCTCTCTCTCTCTCTCTCCATATCAATGCATCTAGTGCAAGTAATCAAATAGGATTATAAATCAATATCTACACTGAAACCAATGCATCCAGTGCAAGCAATAAAATAGGAGTAGAAATCGACATCTACACTGAAATCAATGCATCTAGTGAAAGCGACCATACATGATTATAAATCAATATCTACACTAAAACCAATGCATCTAGTGCAAACAATGAAATAGGAGTAGAAATCAACATGTACATTGAAATCAACGCATCTAGTATAAGGTATTAAATAAGATTATAAATCGACATCTACACAAAAATCAATGCATCTAGTGCAAGCGGTCAAATATGATTAGAAATCAATATCTACATTGAAACCAATGCATCTAGTGCAAGCAATCAAATAGGAGAAGAAATCACAATCTACACTGAAATCAATGCATCTAACGTAAGGTATTAAATATGATTAGAAATCGACACCTAAAATGAAATCAATGCATCTAGTGCAAGTGATCAAGTAGGATTATGAATAAAGAACTACACTAAAATCAATACATCTATATTAGTGAAAAACCAAAATATTCATGACTTTCTAGATCTAACTTCTATATATGTATTTGTCTTTGTGTGTCTCTTTATTCTTCCCTCTCTCTCCACTTTCCATTTTGTATCTGTTTCCCTCCCTCTCTCTCCACCTCTCCCTCCCTTTCTCTATCTTTCTCTTCCTCCCTCACCCCCCGTGCCATCTATATTTATACCTCCCTCCATCTCTCCTTATTTGTCTCTCTATCTCAACTCCCTAAACTCATCTCTCTCTCTCTCTCTCTCTTGCCCCCTCCATCTATATAATATCTATCTCCCTCTGTCTCTCCTTCTTCATATCTCTATATCATCCTGCATACACACTCTCTCTCCATATCTATTTATCTATCTATCTCTCCCTCTCCCTCTCCCTCTCTTTCTCTTCCCCTTCTCTCTATCTCTCTCTACCCCCTCCATCTACATCTCTATATCAACCCCCAAACACACACACACACACTCTCTCTCTCTCTCTCTCTCTCTCTCTTCCTCCCTCCTCTTTGCCTCTCTCTTCTTCCCTCTCTCCCCACTCCATATATATCTCTATCTCCCCTTGTCTCTCCTTCTCACCCCAAAAACATACACAATTTTTGTCCATATCTATCTATCTTTCTCTCCCTCTCTATCTTCCCCTCCTCTCTCTCTCTCTTCCCTCTTGCTCTCCTCTCTCCCTCATAATCTCTCCATCTCTCCCTTGTCACTCCCTCTCCCTCTCAACCTTTCTCTCTTTATGTCTTTCTTCCCCTTCCAACTCCATCTCTTTCCTCTCTCTCAAGTTCTCTTTCTCTCTTCCTTCCTCTTTCTCCCTTTCTATCCCACCTCCCTTTGTCTCTCGCCCCATTACACAAACTCTCTCTCTCTCCACCCTTCAACTTTGTCACTATCTCCCTCTCTCTCTCCTTCTGGCTCTCCCCCTCTCTTCCCCATCCATATAAAAATATTCTCATTTTTAATTTATTAAAACCTCGATTTTTTTATCAAAACCCTATTTAATATCTATGGGAATATTTAGATATACTTCAAAAGTAATTAAAAAATGTTATAAAATTGAATGAAAATAAAGTATTTGTAATATATATATATATATATAATTTTATTTTATAAATTTTGAAATAAATTATGGTTCTTGGGCATGTGGTATTGATAAGCCACGACATTGGGCCATGGTAGTGTAATATAATAATTAAAACCCTAGATCCATAACATAATATCAAAAGCATAGATGGCCCATGGTATTGATAAACCATGGTATTAGCCCATGGTATTATGATTTTCTTCCCTCCTCTCCCTCTCTCCCTCCCTCGCTCTATCTTTGTATTCTGGGTATTGGCCCATGGTATTGTAAAAAAACCTATTTAGAAGTAAATAATATCCATGGTAAATATTCATGATTAAAAATCTTGTTATATTGTAAGTATTAAATTTTTATTGTTTATTAATTAAATTTAAAGATGGTTATGCAATAGTTATTTTAATTTATATGGTAAAATGGATGTTAATTTATAAGTACTATTTATATGATATATATTTTAATGTGATATGTATATTATATTTTCTTTTATCTAAAAAAATGTTTGTAATTTTATTAATAAAAAAAAAGGTTACAATATAAAAAAATTGAATTTAAAAAATATCTCACATATCACATATCACGCTCACCCATCTAACGCTCATGCTCACACTCACACTCACCCATATAACTTAACGCTCACCCATCCACCCTAAACCTGGATGTAGAGTGCCTCTCGGCACAATCAAACAATGCCTATATTTGCCTTCAAAAAAATGCCTAAAGTTCTTGCCTCAGGTTCAAAGAAGAAGGGCCGAAGTTCTGGCTTCAGAGATGAGCTTACATCGTTGAAAAGTGTAACTACATTTGGTCTTCATAATGACATGTAATTATGATTTTATGTAAAGAAGAGACAAAGAAAAATAAAGTTATTTTATTATATTACTTGTATCATGGGTTTCATGAGAAAAATATTTTATATATAGGTCAAAGACTTATTCTTGATGTCTTTAGGATTTTTTTATCTTCTCATAAATATAATAGAGTCATTTTCATGTAAATGAAGTCATGTTACACTTGTAATAAGACACATTTGTCTATGGAAAAGTAATCCTCCAAGACCCTATCACTAGGCCTCTCCACATCGGCCTAAAATATGATGGAAATCCTCCTTGATGATGTCGGATCTCCTACAAAGATCATGTCGGCCTAGATACAAGAAGACAATTTCTCTATATAACATGATTCGTCCTCACTACAACACATTGAATTCAGTAAAGGATTTTAGAGCTAAAGTGCAAAGAAAGGGACTGCAGTAAGTGCGAAGAAGGAGGCATAGTATTGAAGGAATATAGTCTATATATATCTCTATTTTGGCTCTATACATATCTCGCATAACTCCGAAATGCCGAGGGTTATTACATTGTGAAGAAAAACTCGGTCTTGGGCTTAAGAGACATATAAGAAAGGTGAAGAAAGAAGGTCGAGAAGGACACTCTAGGAAGTTGAGGCTAGGATCAAAGGAAGTCGAGAAGGAGTACCTTATTTATGACTGCTAAAGTAGATAGTAAGATTCTCTAGTATTGGTGCAATACAATGTAGAAAATGAGGATCGAAGGAGGAGTCAAGAAGAGCAGTTAAGGCTAGTGACAAGGGTCTTGGGAGGATGATTGTGTCAAGGGTCTTTGTCATGGTCTTGGTACTCGTCAATTGAGGATCTATAAGAATAATTTCTGATTGCATTTTTCCTCTCAAAGAGTGAGATGTTTTGGACCTAGCTTCAAACCTAAATATTATATCTCTTGTGTATTTTATAATTTACTATATTCCAACGAAGACAAGATCTAAGGAAGAAGCACAAAGTAAATCAAAAATAATTATCAAGAAGAGAAATCTCATAAAAACCCTTAATTTCTAAACATGGTGTCACAGCTTAGGTGATGAAGATAATAAAGGGAAGTCTAGCAAGAAGACACTCAAGGATCAGGTTTTAATAAAGACATCAAATATGCATCATATTAGAATTGACAACATGATAGAAACATTGAAATAAGAGCACTTGTCATAGGAGAATGTCTAAAACAAAATATGTGACGATCATGCTATGAAGTATGTGGCTCTTGGAAACCTCACTATAATGACATTTATTAAAGAAAATTAAGTCATCTAGGTCTAGGCTCATCACTCATTCATAAATATGGAAATATGTGCTGAAATATTTTCTAATGGAATCCTCCTTAGATTCACTGTTTTAGAAAGGAAGAAAAATGTCTCATCGAGAATTCTAACTTGTAGAATTAAAGGGATTAGGATATGATGACATATTGATGAAGGAGGTTAAGGAAATGAAGCTCTTTCATTCAAAGGAAAAACTACTATAGGAAGGCTAGATGACTCAAGGGAAAATATGAGGTATATATGATTACACTGGACATTACAAAGTCATGTCATATGGTTGCAGATAATATACTTATATATTTAGAAGTATGATTAAAGTAAAAGAAATCTCCTCCTATGAAAAGGTTTCTGAAAGGAACCATTCACACTAGATAATATGTCTTCATATGGAGTATGGGGTGGTTGCATAAAATTAAGGAACTATGATTAGAAGCTCTTGGAAATGGAATAAAATGTGGGTAAAGAAAGAAAGGAAGAGATCATGAGAAGTGCAACCATGGTAGAGACAATCGACATCCAAGAAGACCAAGAAGACTTGACTAGGAAATCTCTTAGAAATATATGAAGACTCTGATGAAAGTTTGAAAAAGATGGAGACCCTTAACAATACATATCTTTGTGAGATGTGTCAACATGTATGAAGGATGATGATACCTACATAAATATGTCATGATGAAATACCATCACTAAGTTGGTAACCATGCGGTAGGATGAAAGATTTTCAGAATAAATATGGTATGGATATAGCAACATGACATGAAGCTAGGCATGATGAGAAGACTGAGAGATCACTCTCTGATGAAATGATGACACGAATCATGGTCTGCGCCTTATGAAAAGATCCCAAAAGATGAAGACTCCACAACGAAGAAGAAATTCATGACATCGAAGGATGGAGTTCTTCAAACTAGCTGGGTGTCCCATTATTTACACCTAGGAGTTGCTTCAGGTCCCTGATTAAGAGGGAGATTGGAAACAAGTTTCTTATTTGGTATAAACTTGGAAATTCCTAAGCCAAGTGGGAGCTTAGGTACATTCCTTGCATAGGAATGAGTAAATTCATTCATTGGAATATTTCCTCCCTAATTGAGAGGGAGAGATAGACACATCATTTTGGTATTCACCTAGGAAGGCAGAGTGGAGGATTGAGTAATCATTTGGAATTTGATACTCTTTGAGGATGTATTAGGGAATCCAAGATAAGAGTAGTGAAAGGATTGATATTATTTGATAAATGGGAATCCAAGATAGGAATAGTCCTGGACATACTCTGAGAGAACCTAGGTGGGGTATGTTCCGAGAGAGAAAATGATAAAAGTGTCTATTGATCATTGGTCTCATCAGCATTGGGCTCAAGATCTCATGGACATATGGAGCTATTAGTCAAGGCCTTGCTATATGGCAATCCTGGTTGATATGATTCTATACATATGGGTTACCAATCCAATTCTTCTTATGAGATTCTTCATATTGAGAATGACCAAGTACCATTATGAATACATCCCTAGTTAAGAGGGAGTGTTTAAAAGTGTGACTAGGTTCTGTCTTCATAATGACATGTAATTATGATTTTATGTAAAGAAGGGACAAGGAAAAATAAAATGAATTTATTAAATCACTTGAATCATGGGTTTCATGAGTAAGAGATTTTATTTATAGGTCAAATACTTCTTCTTCATGTCTTTAGGATTTTGTCATATTTTCATAAAATTAATAGAGTCATTGTCATGTAAATGAAGTCATGTTACACTTGTAAGAAGACACATTTTTCCATGGAAAAGTAATCCTCCAAGACCTTGTCACCGGGCCTCTCCAAGTCGGCCTAAAATATGATGTAAATCCTCCTCGATGATGTCGGATCTCCTACAAAGATCATGTTGGCCTAGAGACAAGAAGACAATAGGATATATATATAACATGATTCAACCTCACTACAACACATTGAATTCTATCAAGGATTTCAGAGCTAAAGTGCGAAGAAAAGGACTCCAATAAGTGAGAATAAGGAGGCATACTATCGAAGGAATATAGTATATATATATATATATATATATATATATATATATATATATATATATTTGTGTTGGTACTATACATATCTCACATAACTCAGAAAGGACGAGGGTTATTACAACGTGAATACAAACTTGGTCTTGGGATTAAGAGACATATACAAAAGGTGAAGAAATAAGTTCGAGAAGGAGACTCTAGGAAGCCGAGGCTAGGATCGAAGGAATTCGAGAAGGAGTACCTTATTTAGGGCTGCTGAAGTAGAGACTGAGCTTCTCTAGTATTGGTGCAGTACAATGTAGAAAAGAGGGATCGAAGGAGTCGAGAAGAGCAGTGAAGGCTAGTGACAAGGGTCTTGGGAGGATGATTGTTTCAACGATCTTTGTCATGGACTTGGTACTCGACAATTGGAGGTCTATACGAATAATTTCTGATCAGGTTTTTCCTCTCAAAGAGTGAGAGGTTTTGGCCCTAGCTTACAAGCCTAAATATTGTGTCTCTAGTGTATTTGATAATTTACTTGATGAGAAGGATATAATAATCTAATGAAGACAAGATCCAAGGAATAAGCATAAAGTAAATCACAAGTAATTATCAAGAAGAGAAATTTCATAAAAGCCCATAATTTCTCAACATAAAGAGCATAACGAAGGCCAAAAATGCTATCTGCAATCACCTTAGATTTGTCTTTAATCACAAGTCCAATTTATGTTGTTAGGGCCAAAATTACAGTCTCCAGTAGCCTTAGGTCTGTCTCTTGTCACAAGGCAAAATTTCTATTCCAAGAGGTCCGAAGTCCACACCAATATTTGTTGAGGTTTTATCCATGGTAGGTCTAAATATTTGCTCCAAAAGAGTGCTGAAAACCTCAAAGGGAAAGGTATGTTTAAAACTAAAACTTCTACTCCAAAGGCCGAAAAAGTTGCTCAGAAAAGTCTATTCCAAGGGTCGAAAATGATGCTCAAAAAATTCTACTCCAAGGATAATAAACACTCCTCAGAAAGGTGCTCCAAGGGCTGAAAATATCTTCACAATAAAGAAACAAATATAGCACACGAAGGCTTCAAAAGCAAACAAACATCCACCAAGAAAACCAAATCCAAAACTAAGATGACACTTACAAATTCTTCCTTTTTCATGCCACTAATTTCATGAACTATGAACATGTATTTTTTACCTCAGGTTTAACTCCTTTGTTGGAAATTGTAACTAGGTTCGGTCTTTGTAATGACCTATTTGTAATCATGACATTGTATACTTTGTACAAAGAAAAAGAAAGAAAAACAAATTATTTTAAGTAAAACATGGGTTTCATTCTCAAGTCTAGTTCAAATGCATGTTCTTCATGCTTCTAGGTATTTCTAAGGCAAAAAAAATTATGTCATGTATTATAGTCCAATTTGGACTCATTGTAAAAAACAAAAATATTTATTTCGTCAAGAAAAAACCATTATTTTTTCCAATACCAAGTCGACCCCATTCAAGGAAAATTCAGTGTAAGGGAGGAATATTCGACCCCTTAAGGAGGCTATAAATACAAGGAGCTCGACCTCATTTGGGACACTCACTCATCAAAAGTTCGATCTACAATAGTGAAGGAGAAGAAGAGATTGAAGGACAAAGAAAGGAAGAAAGGATCAAAGTTTCTTGGATAATCTCTCTCTCTCTCTCTCTCTCTCTCTCTCTCTCTCTCTCTCTCTCTCTCTCTCTTTCCACATGTGAAAAGTTAGGGTTTCTTTGTAGATTCCAATTGAGGGCCGAAATTCTGAGGAGTAGTTTCAGGGTAAAAAATATGGAGTGAAGTTTTAGTAGATCGAAGTTTGGAAGTTGCATTGAAGAATAATTTGCTGAGGGGGATGACTTGGTGCTTGGGAGGATCTTGGGATTTGGTCTTTGGGGCTTGGAAGTCTCTTTTTGAACATATTCTACAAGAAGAGAATCATTTTTCCAGGTTTTCCCCTTGGAGGGGGTTTTCCCTATCTTGGAGCCTATATTTTGTTTACTTTGTCTTGGGATATTTATTGTTTTGGTAATTGGTTGATGAAAAGGATCTAATAAAGCAATAAAAGGCCAACACACATCATAAGTAATTATCAAGTTAAGGAAAATCTCTATAATCTCTTAGTCTCCTAATTTTACAACATGGTATCAAAGCTAAGGTGCAAGGAGACTGAAGATGACATCCTAGTTGGAAATATGGAAATAATTATAAGGAAGGGTTTCAAGTTTCTTGGAAATATCACTACATCTATCAAGTATTTCATATTGAAGATCATATCAAAGCTAGGAAATGAAGTAATAGATGGAGGTTTGTTATTTGCTTTATATAACACTTTAAAGGAAAAGAATGTACAAGCTATTGATAGTGGTGCCTCCAGACACGTGACGAGAGAATGTAGTCAAATTCAAAATTTGTCAAAAGGAACCTCCTCTCATTCAATAGAAATTGGAGACAATAAAAGCTATCTAGTGGAATAGATTGGATCTACTTCAATGGAGCTCAATTCTGGTGGATGCATTCAACTCAACAATATTATATATGTTCCAGACTTGAAGAAAAACTTACTTTCTCTTTCTTGTCTAGAGGATAAGGGTGAAAGAATTGATTTTGTTGATGGAAAGGTTTTGGTTTGGGGTAAGGGATCTAGTATTGATAATTCTAGGGTGATTGGGATTTGTGAGGGTACATTATATAATTTTTTTACACATCTATCTCAAGCTCTAGTCCACTTGGATGTAAGCCCTTCCAAACTGTTGCATAGAAGGTATGGACACCTTCACTATAATATTTTTCCATCTCTAAGTCTAATGGTCAATGGAATCCTCGAATTGAAGGAATAACATGAAGGGACTTGTAAGGGATGCTCTCTATGCAAGAACGTGAAGAAGCCATTTGCAAGAAGTGATACAAGATCTAAGGAAGTTTTAGATCTCATACACTTAAATGTATGTGGACCTATGGCAGTAAAATGTCTTGGTGGGATTCAATATTATGTGACCTTCATTGATGATTTCTCAAGGAAAAATTGGATATAACTCCTTAAGAAAAAAAGAGAGGCATTCAAGAAGTTTCAAGAATTCAATAAGGAAGCAGTGAATCTAACTGAGAGAAAGATCAAGACTCTGAGGTCTGATAATGGTGGAGAATACACCTCCAAAGAACTAATAGCATTCTGCAAGGAAACATGGATTAAGAGGGAGCTCATTTCTCCTTATAATCCTAAATAGAATAGCATGGCTAAAAAGAAGAATAGAACAATTGAAGAATGTGTTAGGGCCATGCGAATCAATATCTCCCTCAATTTATATGGTGAGAGGCACGTGTGATGATTTTTCACTTGCAGAACCGAAGTCCTCACACTGGATTATCAACAACATGACCCCAGAAGAAGCATTTATAGGAAAGAAGCCAAGTGTGGATCATCTTCGAATATTTGGGTGTCCTGTGCATATACATATATGTAAGGAAAATAGAAAGAACTTGGATCCTACCAGTCTAAAGGGCATATTTGTTGGGTATAGTGCTTCATCTAAGGTGTATAAAATCTACATTAAGGAGGATCTTCAAATTGAAGTAAGCAGGGATGTCATATTTGATGAAAGTATAGATTACAAGAAATGAAAAGATGTTCCAATCAAATTTGATGAAGAAGAGATACTTATCTTTGAGGATATATCAAGGGAAAATGATGGTCAATAATAGACATCTAGTCAAGAAGATGTTGAAGGTCTTAGTGAGCCTGTGCAACAAGTAATTTCTCTAGAAAATAGAAAAGAGGTCTACTTGGTTGAGAGATACTCAAGAAGTAGAAGGACACACAACTAAGTGGACCTTCAAAGAAAGTAAAAGACCAAAAATGTATTATGGGGATGCTGCATATATGAAAAAGCTCATTGAAGAGAAACCTTCCTCCCATAAATATGCAACTAAACATCAAGAGTGGAGGAATGCAATGCAAGGAGAATACCAATCAATCATGAAAAATGATGTCTGAGAAATTCTCCCTAGGCCAAGTGAAAAATATAGTCACTTAAAAATGGATTTACAAGATAAATCACACTACAGATGAGAGCATTGATAAATAAAAAACAAGGTTTGTAGCAAGAGGTTTCTCGCAAAAAAAAGGTGTTGATTACGAAGAAACCTTTGCTCCTACAACTATATATATAAAAAAATAAGATCACTTGTTACTTTGGCTGCTACTATGGGATGGAACATCCATAAAATGGATGTTAATACAACTTTTCTAAATGAGACTATTGATGAGAATATTTACATTGAGCAACCTCAAGGATTTGAAATAAATCAGAAGGAGATTCATGTCTACAGGTTGAGGAAACCTTTGTATGTCTTAAAGCAAGCACCTAGAGCTTGGTATGCAAGAATGGATGCATGCATATTGAGGTTTGGTTTTACCAAGAGTTTTGCAGATCCTAACCTTTACAGGGTGGTCCAGGGTTATCCAATCATCATACTCTTGTATGTGAATGATATACTTGTCATGGGTTTCAAGCATAAAATTCAAGAATGCAAGAAGCAATTAACAACCGAGTTTGATATGAAGGATCTTGGGATTGTGCATTACTACTTGGGACTAGAAGTTTGGCAGAATCCAGGTGAAAAGGCAAATATATGATCATGATTCTTTAGAAATTTGGCATGAGGGATAGTAAGTCTATGATGACTCCTATTATTACCAATCTAAATAAGTTGAGGAGTTCATATTATAGTCTGGTGGATCCTACTTGCTGTAGACAATTGATTGGGTCCTTGATGTATTTAGTAAATGCAAGACCTAACATTTTTTTTGCAATAAATTTCCTCAATCAGTTTCATATGGAGCAAGAACATGATCATTATATTGCAACTAAGAATATTCTAATATATTTGTGTGGAACGATACATCACTGCCTCTGGTATATTGGTAATTAAATCCAACTCATGAGATATACATATTCATATTGGGGTGGTAGTGAGACAAATGGAAAAAACACAACAAATGGATGCTTCAACCTAGGGTCTTCCATGGTATCATGAATGAGAAAAAGGTAGGATATAATTGATTTGAGTAGTGCTGAAGCTAAGTATGTTGCTGCAAATGAAGTTTGTTGGGAAGTTGTTTGGCTCAGGAAGTTATTATCGAATTTTTTTGAAGGACCGCTTAGCCCTACGCCTATACATTGTGAGAATGAAAGATGTATAAGATTGAAATACGACCCGACGTTTCATGCTAGGATGAAGCATATAAATAAGAAGTAACACTACATCAGAAGACTGGTACGGTATGGGGTCATGGAGCTGCACTATATACCTATTAATGAACAAGTAACAAATATTGCGACTAAAGCATTACCAAACAAGAAGCTTGAGTATTTGAGAGACAAGCTTGGTTTGGTATACATCTCTTCCCTAATTGAGAGGGAGTGATGTTGGATAGTTCTTGTATTTATGGGTCATGCACTATAATATGACTAATAGCTATAAGTCTTAATGAAGGTCATAAAGAAATAATGGATTTCGAAGAATTGGATAAGCATATGAGTTTGGAAATTTTTATGGATTTTAGAATCAAGGAAAAGAAGTTGTTGACTGATACTCTTTGAGGATGAGGTAGGGAATACAAGATAAGAGTAGTCGAAGATGACCAATATTATTTGAGGGTTTACGATTGGAAATCCAAGATAAGAATAGTCCTAAAAAGACATACCTGGTGAACATCTGGATGGGGTATGTGCCTTAGAGGTAGTGTGGAAGCTCATGTAAACATTAGAGGAAATTTTAGCCTAAAAGTGCCCATGAAATTTTCACGTAATTTCCATGTCATAATATGTAGACTAATCAAAATTATTTAAATTTAAAAAGAGGTACATGTAAATGTTTTTGAGGGAAAAGAAGAAAAACTACTTTTTTTAAGTGTATTTTTGGCTTATCTCTTTATAGGTTTACTCAAATTTCAAGTGTAGACACTTGTTGGATGCATAATTAAATTTCACATCCAACGAGTACCCATTATGCATACTTTTGAGAATACCCACATTGATAAAAATTGCAGGTACATTAAAAAATCGTGTCCAATGTGACAAAAGTCGACTATTCTCTCAATCAACTTATTCATCTATGTTTCTCTTATGAAGTTGACTTCCATATGGGGAGAGACATCGATCCAATAAAAAATAAAATGTAGAAATCCAGAAGAATCTACCACAATATCATGACATTGATTTCTGGATTCAAGCCTGTACATATCAACAAATAAATGTACATAACTTGATCAACTTGCTTGCACAATCAATGATCGAAATCTGGAACAGGGGCAAAAATTTGCTCAAAATTAAAAGTGCTCAAAATTGCGCCAAACAGAATGAAAACGACCATCCCATCACTAGGAATCCAATGCAACTCATTTCGTCAAAAACCGAGTTCGGATGAATAAGTTATAGTCTGCTGATTGCCGTTCAGAACAAGCAATTTTTTTTTTTTTTGAAAAAATTGCAGAACAGGTACAGGATAATGACATGGAATCCTAGTTAGCATGAAGGGAATATTATTCAATTTTTTCCTAAAGGGATTGTGACAAATGCCACTGCAGGATTCGCCAGGTTTGGTTTGAGAAGGCGGAATTTTCCCAATGTCCTCTGAAGGTTGAATTCAACTTTTTTTTTATGAGGGAGGACAACCCAACCAGGGGTCACCATGTGTCCCCCCTGGTGGACCCACTCTCCAAGGTCAGGTTCGAATTTCAACTATGTGCTAAGGGTTGGATTAAATCTTATGCTAAGGTTCAGGTTTGATATACATTTTATGGTGCATTCCGTATAAACCAAGGTCCAAACTATGGTGGCACATTTATTTAAACTTGTGGGTTTCAAACCTATGGTATGGTGGAATTATTGCAAAGTTTGACATATATATATTTAAACCATAGTCCGAACTTATATGGTGCCATATTAACCAAGGTCAAAGTTCATAAGTGGGTGCAAATTACATGTTCTAAAGTTTGACTATGGTATATTCGTTTGGAGCGTGTGGTATCATATACCAAAGATTGTATTGGAGGCCTTTAAACAAAGGTTTCAGAGTGTATTTTTATAATGGAAAAAATATATATGAGAAGCAGCGGAGGTCGTGGTCGAACCCTTGACCTCCCTCCACATAACCGCGTGCCCTACTAATGGGCCGTGTGTAGAACTTGTGAAAATTTGGCCACTAACTCATAGTTATGTTCATATGTGGATCCGATGGTGGGAATGGAGGGGGCCAGCCCGCGGGCTAGCCCTCCTCCCACATGACCTTACCATATGACCTCGCACCAAGTGCCAAACTAAACGCTTAGTGCACATATTATTTGCCCTTAAGTGCCACTCAGCACTAATTAACCTTAGATTAATATGGCAGAAATTTTGGAAACACCTCCAAATCTGGCGCCACTTCTAGAATTGTTGGAGCTAACTAGAGTCTCTCTAGTTTTAGAGGCAGTTTACTAGGCAAAATTGAATGAGGCCTATCTTGAGAAATTTTTGGACAATTTTGGCTCAGGAAGAGTCATTCCTAGCATATTGGCATACTCTGAATCCATTGGAACATCTTGTAGAGGAAGAGGAGAAATTCTACAAAGGTTTTTGTCACCTTGAATAATTTTGAAGCCTAGGGCCACCAGGAGGGAATGTCATACCTAGATCAGCTGAAGACCAATATTGGCTCAAGAAGAGCCATTTTTAGATGCATTTGATGCTTTGAACATATTGGTATAATTTGCAGAGGCGTTGGATCACTTCTGAAAGTGTTTTTGTCACTTTGGAGATTAAACAAGCCCATGGCCACTAGGATGGGAGGTCAAGCCTAGATCATCTGGAAACCAATTTCAGAGATTGAATAGTCATTTTAGGGGTATTTTGGTCTTCTGAAACCAATGGATAAAGTTGCAAAGCCATTTGCGTACTAAAAGTACATGTAATCAGACGTTTGAATTTTAATCCCAAGAGGGCCTAACTATTTGAAGCAGGTCCATGGAGATGTAGCCGGGGAGGGGTGAACTCCGTTATCATCCATGGTATTATGTGTATGATATATGTTATTTCTATACATTTCATTTGCTGTATATATGTTTTTAAAAGCTATATAACTCATAATTTTATCATCAAATACAAATAAAACTTGACACATAAACCCCTTCACAAATGGTTAACTTGAGATGATCCCAAACACACATTTTTAATACTTATGAGGGACCTAACACAACAATAACTAGTTTTCCCATATTCAGATTAGTCGACCAACACACTAGTTGACTTGATTGTTTGAACATAATAGCTCTTCCAAAATGTGGATTTACACCCAATATAAAAAAAACAAATCACACACCATGCCATTGGAGACTTTCATAATCCTAATAAACAACCAAGTTGGAGTCAAATTTATTCGTTGTGAAAATGCTAATACCCAAATAATTTCAACGAACAAAACACAATTTGTTGGTACACATAGAAATTAACTCCCCATCGAGTCGTCCACATGCATAGTCGACCACTTCGACCAAGATCCATAGGCATATTGCATTGTTTCCAATGTTATCGACTTTGTCCAGGTTGGCCTTAAGCTTCATATTTTCAACGCTATTGAATTTCATTTGAATGAAAAATATACGATATGTCACAAGTGTTCTATTGATTTAAACAACACAATGATCTTGTAATGCTTGAGATACAATGCAAATAAATGAGTTAGGACTGTTCGACCAACTTGTATACATCGACTAGCACTGGATCATACTTTTATCAATACAATGCTGGAAAATATCAAATTCAACATCGGGATTGGGAATTATGCATTTTCAACTCGTTTAATCAGAACTGTCATGCATCCTTGTTTATATGCTAAATCTTGAAAGAAGGAATGCAATTATTCGCTCTTGGACAGAGAATAATGAAGCACCATCTTTATTTTTAAAGTGATTATACACAAATAAACTGGTTGGAAAATGTATTGAACTTCAAATGTCGGCTAAGCATGATTAGATGGAATGGAAGTATATATGCTAAACAACTAGAGGATGCCACACCGAGAAAGTATTAGTTATTTAAATTGATACATCTAGAATTGCTTAAAACCATTAAAAAATAGATCTCGAGTTCAAGAAAATCTATAAGCACGAGCATTCGTGATTGCTGGAAATTAATCAATATATTCTCTTTTAAAGAAAGATCCACAAATAATTATTTATAAGAACTAGAAGATTCTTGAATTGGAGCATTTATCTTGTAATCAAACATATTCCATGTGCAACATCTAATAATAATATTTTAAATTTGAAGAACTTCGAACAATATCTTTGTCATATTCATAAATTAATATTTTTTTCTTTCTTCTTGCAAGGTCTTACGGTCTTCTTACATGTTCTCTTGCATGAGGCTTGACATTCATGAACGCTTTTTCCAGGCAGTAGAATTTTCTTGAGCATCATCTGACCAGACAACCTTTATTTTTTTTATTTTCCTCTTCGTTTTTCTCTTTTTTAGGTTAGAACCACCTCTATTCACTACTGCTTTCACCCATTGCTTTCACCCAGCCAAATGGAGAGGAAAAAACTCCATATTGTTATACAATAAACACAAACATAATTCATCTTGAAACAACAAGAACTTACACATGAATACACAGAGAGAAAAAATATATTGGGAAGGAATTACAACCAAAGTTCTATTATATTTTGGGTATATTTATACATAGATGAGATAGTTGGAGTGGTTGTACCATCTCTAAACCAATATTTATTTAATTTATCTTACACATTTACCGAGTGTTATCGTCATTTACACAATACATAATATACTGTAACAACATAGGTTTAAAGACCCTTGAAACAACTTCCTTCAAGGCTTCCTTCATCCATAGGATTTGTGTACAACAATTTGTTGCTGCTATGTACTGAGATTCAACTGTACAAAGAGATATATATGATTGTTTATTACTAAGCCAAGACATAAGACATTCTCCAAAGAATAATGCATTCCCACTCGATCATCAATGCTCTTTTCCAAATATGCATTAGTATATGCTGACAGGGTAAGATTTGTGCTATTTGGTTGCCATAGTCCAAATTCAAGAATTCCTTTCAGATTAGCATATGAGATTCCTTAGGGGCTGAATGGAATATTGTCACCATTCCTGCTGCCTCCATGATGTCTAGTTGTGAAGTTTTCAAATATAAAAGACATACAATCATTGATCTGTAAAGGGTTGCAACCACCATAGGAGATTTATCATCCTTAGCTTGTAATTTGTAGTCATATGTGTGCTCACAATAACACATTCTTCCATCCCAAACCACTTAAGCATATCCCTGAGATATTTTTCTTGTGATATGAACCTTCATGCTTCAGTTTGAATTAATTCAAGTTCAAGAAGGTAAGACAACTCACCAATCATTGACATTTCAAATTCTTTTGACATATATTGGGAAATCTATGACTCATTTCAACACCCTTTCTCCTAAAAATCAAATAATCAATGTATAGTAGTGTGATTAAAAAGTTAAGTTTGTCCATGTCCTTGTAAAGATTTCTTCCTGCAACTCCTTTATTGAATCCTTGTAGTTTAAGATAATGATCAAGTCTATCATACCAAGCTGATGGAGCTTGATTTAATCCACACATGGCCTTCTTTAATTTGCTTACAAAATATTTATTAAGAAAAGTAAGAAAACTTTCGGTAAAAATCACATCATTAGATTTCTATCGACCCCTTTCGAACCATCCATTGTGGTTCATCTTCAGACAAGATGAAGAACCAGATCTTGACATCAAGTTAAATAGATGAAGATAAATTTTTTTAGCTCTTAGATTTGACTAAATAAATAATATTTTAATATAAGGAAATAATTGTTAGAATATAGTTGTTAATATTGAATTAAGAAAAATAATTAATCAAAAAGAATTTTTTAATGAAATGAATATCTAAAAATAAAAATAAAAATAAATATCCGGGTCAAACTTAAATAATCAAAACAATTAATTTTAAAAACTTTAAAATAAATAAAAATAATAAATCATCAAACTTAAATAAAAAATATCTAGGTGAAACCTAAATAATCAAAACACTAAAATAAAATTAATATTTGGGTCAAACTTAAATAATCCAAACAATTAAATATAAAAACTTAAAAATAAATAAAATAAATAATGGTCAAACTTAAATAATAATAATAATAAATAAATAAATAAATAAAAAAATAAAATAAAAGTCCACTGGGCCTTGGATAGAGTGCTTTGTTAAGGCACTCCTTGATGTCAAGTCATTGGTTCAATTCCCTGCCTGATCATGGTGACATATTGGACATGATGATGAAGATGTAGTCCTACCCAGGTTACAAAAAATATAAAAATAAAAATAAAAAATAAAAAATAAATAAATAACTAACTAAATAAATCAATAAGGAAGAAAATAAAGTATATAATTGTGTTTATTAGAAGTGAATATAAAAAAATACAAAAAAAAAAAAATTAAGAAAAAAAATAAAAAATAAAAAAAAATATATATATATATATATATATATATATATGTATATATATGTATATATATATATGTATATATAAGACAAGTAAACTTTCATGTAAACTTGTTCTTTTATATCCCTATTTAGAAAGGATGGCATCACATTGTACCTAAATTACCTGTAAACGAATTCTTAAATAAAAAAATAAACAATGACGAGAACATAAAACAAATATAAACAGATATTTTTCCTTGGATTCCAAAACCGAGACTACCACATTGATTTTTCATTATATTCCCTTCAATGTTACAATACATATATATACATTCCGAAACATTCATAAACCCTAATCCGTTAACCCTAGATTAGAACATAAATATAGTTCCCTTGACCGTATCTACAAAATACCATGGGAAGAAAATCATCATGCCCAAAACCATGTGCAAATCCCATGAAAAAAGCCATGCGTAGGTCCACCCACCATCTTTGGGCCTGCCAACTATTATTGGGTCTACATAATTTTTTTTCCTGAAGCGTTGCCTTGGACCTATGCAGGGGGGTTACTTACCCCCCTGCAAATTTCCCATCGGGGTGGGGGTGGGGTGGGGGGCTGCTGCCCCTCCCGTGACCTCCCTATTGTGCCCGACACAACGTACAGGGGATTTTGAAAAACCTTTTGAAAAATCAAATGCTAAAAACATCCTTATAATCTCTAGTCTGGCAACAAGAGAAAAAGTCTCTTCAAAGTCAATTCCTTCAATTTGAGTGTGTCCCTTGCACACTAGTCTTGCATTATTTAGGATGATTTTTATATCTTCATTTTTTTTTCTCTTATACACCCACTTGGTTCCTATAGCATTCTTATCCTTTGGACAAGGTATTAGCTCTGATGTTCCATTGTTTTCAATTTGGTTCATCTCTTCTTCCATTGCCTTGATCTAATGAGGATCCTTAATTGCTTGAATGAAAATTTATAGTTATATTGTGGAGAGCAAGGCAATATAATTCCTTTTTGGTGTGTTTGTCATATTTCTTAGAATTTTTATTCCTCCATCCACATCTCCAATTATTTGGTCTTATAGATGATGTTTTTTTACAAACTTTACCCTTGACGGTGTTTGAGATGATTCCCCCTTTTGATTTTCCGACTCTTTCTTTTCTTTTTGGCACCAACTTCCTCTATATATACAAGGATAAGGTATTACTAATTGGTTTGAACTACTTCTTTTCAGGAAGAGCCTCATCTACCTTCACATCAATGCTTTCGACTATCTCCCACAACCGATTATTACAACAATTGTAGGCCTTGCTTCTTAATGAGTATCTAAGAAAAATTCCTTTGTCAACATGTGAATAAAATTTCCTTAGTGAATCATCATTAATCTTCATATAGAATTTGATTCTAAATATTTTGAAGTGTTTCATAGAGGCATGCCTTCCTTTCCATAGTTCAAATGAAGTTTTATCATTGTTTACCCGAAGTTGAGCTTTGTTCATGATATAGACTACTGCCCCAACTGCTTCCCTATAAATTTTTTCCTATAACTCAGCTTCCAATAACATCGTTCTTGCAATTTATTATACAAATCTATTATTTCTTTCCACTACTCCATTTTGTTCTGGGATCCTAGCAACATAGAGTTCACTTTTGATTTCACATTTTTCAGATAATTCTTTGAATTCTCGTGAGGCAAATTACCCATTTGTATATGTTCTCAAGCATTTAATCTTCAACTCAATTTCATTTTCAACTATTGCTTTGAAATTTTTAAAGCAATATACTTCTAAACTACATCTTATGAAAAATACCCACATCGTTCTAGTATAATCATTTATAAATAAAATAAAATAATTTTTTCGTTGTGGAGCTGAAGTTTTGATTAGACCACACAAATTCACATGAATGAGTTCCAAAGGATTTGATGTCAAACATTCCTTTGATTTGAAGCTAGTCCTAGTTTGGTTTCCATGTTGACATGGTGCAAAAATAACATTTGCTGGCTTTGAGATTTCAGGGATGTTTCTTACTGCTTGAGTTTTCTAATATTCACCAATTTTTCAAAACTTAGGTTTCCCAAACACTTGTACCATATCCAAATTTCATTTTATTTACTTATGTATCATCTCTCTTCTTGAATTTCTCTGAGAATGTATACATTATTTGTTGTTCTTACTCCTCTTCCTACCAATTTTCCTAAAGATGATCTCTTTATCTCACAGTCCTTGGAATGAAATATGTGATCATGTCCTTGATCAAATATTTGGCTGAAGCTTAGAAGATTATACTTGAGTCCTTCAACATATAGTGCATTTTTTATTTCCCTTTCTATGTATGAGACTCACTATGCCTTTACCAAAGATCCATTGTCACCAAAGGTCAAATTTCCATCCTTTTCCTTTCTTATTGAGATGAAATTTTTTTTGGTCACCTGTCATGTGCATAGAACATCCACTATCTGTTGATAATTTGTAGGAATTGAGATTAATACAAAAATTCTCTTCTTGATAACTACTTGTGAGCTTGCTTATGTATTCACTTCTTTAACTTAGTTAATCTTTCATCAAGTCAATTATCAAAGTACTTAGTCAAATGTAGAGACATAATTATTTTCACTTATAACTGAATATCTTGAAATGTAGTTAGGAAGGTAAATCTCTGATTTACCTTCCTCACTTTCTACCACCTTGAGATCACTGTCTTTTCTTTAACAAATTCTTTCCTTAGATGCTTTAAACTCAGAGATGTCCTTATTGTACCCTTCCTACACCTTCCGCAATTTTCTGCACCAATCTTGTACCTTATTGTACCTATCCACAAACTGTACCTTTAGCAATCTGTATCCTTCAGTTACTTCCACAATCCTTCAGTCATTTCCGCAATCTATACCTTTCAGTCACTTCAGCAATCTATATCCTTCAGTCTCTTCCGCAATTTATACCCTTCAGTCACTTCCGAAATTTTTATCCTTCAGTCACTTCTATTTCAGATAAATCCACATTTTCTTATTTTCCAAATGAGCTGCAATATAGACATATATATAGGTGACTGATCAGCTATTAGGCCGACCATTCAAATGATACTTAGGCTGAATTTATAACTTGAAATTTAGGCCGACTTGTAGTTTGTTTTCTTTGGCTTTTTATGAGGTATTACTTCAAATATATTCCAAGATTGTTGAAGGTTGTTTCCACTATATTTTGAGCTTGTCTTCCAACACTTTTTGGAGGGCTGTTGAGAGCTTCTTTACAAGGTCTTCAAGCATATCCATCTAAACTGGATCCTTCATGATTTGACACTTAATCCTATTTATAATTATAAGACAAAAACCTAATAGACATCAAGAAGAAGTCTATCTACATAAAATATTGCTCAAGAAACCCATGAGACAAAAATACTTTTTTATTATCATTGTCTTCTTATTTTCATAATTACATAGTCAACATGAATACCGACCTAGTTACATTTTACAACACTATCTACAAACCATTTATTTTCGTTTTCTGATTACATAAAGATAAACTGCATTTTTCACAGTTACATTCTCCAATTTTCTTTCTCCAAACTTTATCTCTTTGTTGTAGAGGACAATTTTGTGCTACATGGCATAAATTATTTCATTTTTAACATTATAGACTATGAAAGAGGAGAAAAAAAGTTATAAGTCCTGATTTGGCCTTGCCTCTTTGGTTTAACAATCTTATTTTGATGATTAGCCCCATAAGCCTTGCAATGTTTTTCTTTATGACCAATTTTTTTACAAAAGAAACAATGACCAAGAAAAATAGTTTGATACATGTTAGAATAAGCTTTCCTTGATGAGATATTCCTTTCAGGAAGGGGCTTATTCTCATTCCTTAGATGAACTTTATTTCCTACAAGGTTAGAATGATGGGGCCCTTTAAGGACATCAACAAAACCTGTAGGTTTTTCTTCAAGATGAATATTGGTTTCTTCATTTGAATTGGAAGATTCACCTATATAGCCAAGTAACTCATTTTTTTCATGTAGTGGCCTTTGAGAGTTGAGAAATATGTCCAAAGTCTGAGAACTCTTCGAATTCTTGTTGGATTTTCCCAACTCTCCTTTTAGAGATACAAATTCAACTTCCAATTTTTCACATATTTCTTCCTTTTCCTTCAACTTTTTGCTCAAAACCTCTTCTATTATTTTAGCCTCTTCCTTCTTTCTTTTGAGAGAGTTTATATCTTGAGATAACTTTTAATTATTTTTTCTAAGTCTCTCATTTTCTTATATGGCACTAATCAATAGTTCCTCCAAATTTCCTTATGCTTCTTTTTTACTTTATTCTTCTTTTGGAATATTTGGTTCATTTGTGAAGGCCATGAATATTAGTTCACTGCTTCCACCATATTCTTCTTCTTCATCAACGCCATCACTGTATTCTTTGGAGAAGAAATTCATTTTGTTTTAGCCTTTCTTCTTGATTGTTTTTCTCTTGGGTTTATCTTCATTATCACTTCCATATTTAAAATGGAACTTTGTTGCATAATATCCTATTTTACCATATCTAAAGAAAACGAGTGGTAATTTTCCATTGAGTTTGGATCCTTTATTTAATTTCTTGACAAATTGCGCCATTTCGGTATCAAAATCATCGACGCTGCAATCACAATTATTCCCCTTTGTTGATGTCTTGGATTCCTTGAATGCGACGTCATTTTGAGTTGAATTTTGTGACCTCATCTCGTATGCTGTGATAATTCCATGAAGTTCACCCATTGATAGAGAGTCCAAATATTTTAGTTCTTCTATGGCACACACCTTGGCATCAAAACGACCTGGAAGAGATCTCAAGACTTTTTGAACATTCATATTTTATTTGACATATTCACCTTTACCTTTGAGATTATTGAATACCTCATCTACTTGGAGAGAATAAGCAACAATATGTTCTTCATAATATTTTGAGACTTTCAAACTTACTTCTATAGGTTTGAAGCTTTTCCTTTTCGACCTTGTCATATCCTTCATAAATATTGATGAACTTGTCCCACATCTCTTTAGATATTTTAATGCCCATAAATTTGGTGAATTCTAAATCTAATAGACCACTTTGTATAGAATTCAAAGCCTTTTCATTTGATACATATGATTTATTTCCATATTTATTTTTTGTAAGAGGAGATGGGATCTTGTAACCATTTGTGATATATTTCCAAACTTCAACTCCAAGAGACATTAAGCAGTACTCCATTATGACCTTCTAGAAGGCAAAATTTATTCCATCAAATTTGGGGACCTTAGAATCCTTAATAGCCATTGTGACTCAAAAATATTTCTTGCAGTTATTAGGTTGATCTTGAAGAAGCTGACTCTTATACCACTTGTTGGAAACACTTAGAGGGGGGGTGAAACAATATTTATTTCAATTATTAAATTATGCCAATTAATATTTTTATGAGAATTAAAACTAAAAGACAAGAAATGAAACATAAAATAATTTTATTGATGAGGATAGTGAGGACCCCAATCCTCTCGAAAACTTCAAGCTCCAACTTGGTCAAAATGAGGACTTGAATCCTCTCAAAAAATAATAAACAAGGCTCCAACCTCGAACAAGTCTTCAACAGGGCTCCAATATTCAACAACTTCAAAAACTTCAAATACCAAAGTATACTGCTTCATAACACCTTAAAAAGACTTCAAACAATTCTGAAATATGTGTCCAAAATAGGTCTACAAAGTCCTCTCAAATCTTCCCCAAGCTTGCTTCAAATATAGTTCAATAAAGGTTGCTCTTCAAGCTTCAAAAATCATGTCCCAAGGCTTCTACAAGTCTACTCAAGGTCTGATTCAAGGCTCATCAATGTCTGCTTAAAAATACTGATCCAAAACACACCAAAGTTTTCTCCAAAGACTGATTCAAAAGGATCTACAAGGGAAGCTATGAACAATGCACACGTTTTCTTTAAAATCAAACAATGCCTGTATATTTTTTCAAAAAAGGCCCAAAGTTCTTGCCTCAAGATGTAAGAAGAAGGGCCAAAGTCCCAACCTAAGAGCTTAGACTATAGAGCACATGGATGGATGAAAATGTCATTTGAAATCACCTCAGATTTGTCTTTAATCACAAGTCCAAATTTTTGTTATCTTAGGGCCAAAATTACAGTCTTTAATAGCCTTAGGTCTGTCTCTTGTCACAGGGCCAAATTTATTTTCCAAGAGGTTCAAATTCTGCACCAATATTTTTTTAGGTATGCTCCAAGATAGGACTAATATTTTCTTGAAAATAGGGTCGAGAATATAAGAGGAAAAGGTCTATTTAGGCCTAAAACTTCTACTCCAAAGACTAAAAAAGTTGCTCAAAAAATTCTAATCCAAGGGTTGAAAATGTTGCTCACAAAAAGTATGCTCCAAGGGTCAAAAAAATATTCACAATAAATCAACCAATCCAACACATGAAGGCTCCAAAAGCAAACAAATATCCACAAAGAAAACTAGATCCAAAACTGAGATGACAATCACAAATTCTTCCTTTTTACTTCCACTAAGTTCATGAGTTATGAACTTATCTTTTTACCTCAGGTCTGACTTCTTTCTTGTCTTGCTTATTTAGCTGGATGAGAAAATGGAGGAGTCATTATGTGTATTTATACTAATTCGTCCATTTTTTAATAAACACATCTTTTGGAGTGGGGCAGACTTATGCTCATGTAGGCCAATTTGCAGGGGAGGTGAAAAAATGATTTTTCCACTTCAAAATTTCATTTCTCCTCATCCAAGGGGAATGAGGGGCATGCTATAGCTCATTGGAAAGGGCTTGGGGTTCTCTACAAGCTAAAACACTTATTTTATTGAGTTGGTGTTTCCTTTGATACCAATAAAAAAAAGTCTTCCAATACACACATGACTAAAACCAACCTACATCAATATTTACCTCATATCTATCAAGCACTAAGAGGGATCAAATCTTTCGAGGTGAAAACCTTTCCTCAAGTTTTTCACCCAAAAAATAGGTTTGCACCTTAGATATTTGATCCCTCTTAGTGCTTGATATATTCGAGGATAAGATGTATCTAGGGTAGTTTATCATCTCCTTCACCAACATCCTGCCTTTTTACCAACTTTTGTTATGAATGCTGCACCTTAAAAATTACAAGAGACCAATAATTATAATTTTCTTGAAAGGGGAATCCTTCTTTTACAATGAATACAGTGTATAAGATAATATTTTATGACCTAACATTAGGTCTACTTAGTGTGTGTGTATATATATATATATATATAAAAGACTATGCTAGGTTCTAGCCTACATAATAATAGAAATGTGATCACACAATATCTAGGATGTAATAAGGTATTTTAGGGTTAACATATGTCTTAAAATGAATCTCCCCTTCAAAGAAGTGTTTTCCTCAACACTTGACTATATATGGGTGTTTCTAAATGAAAAAATCATCTTCCCATGTTGCTTCTTCCACTGACAGGTTCTTCCATTTGTTGAGGTACTCAATATTTGATCGATTTCTTAGTTTCTTAGTCCATGTATCCAATTTTTCTTCTAATTATAATATCATTTTCGATTCTTCATTCAGCTATGGTAGAATAACTTGGATTGGGATCTTATCATCGATTACTTTATTTAATAAAAAAACACGGAATACTTGATCCATAATTATGCAGCAGCACAATAAATACAAAAAAAAAACATAAATGCAGAGATGTAGCATGAATAACACTTCATTTAATTAATACCAAATACTAAAAAAATGCTTACAGACAGAATGGAAAATAAACTAGCTTGGGTGATGGAAACTTATCTTTGAGAAGAGATGTGGTGGATACATGCCTATGAACTCTGTTACAATGAGGCTCAGAGGCCTATTTATTATTGAGAAACAATGGAAAACCCTAAACATCCAAAAACCTAAACCTAGGAGATGAAGTGCCAAAACTATGCCCCCCTTATTCCCCAAAAATGTCGTTTAGGGCCTCAAAACGGCTCCAAAAGTTGAGGACCCGAAAATATACCAAAAATAGTAAATTGTGCTACAATTAAGGAATCTGAAAAACTGAAAGAAACAATGGTGGGGGTCCAAGTGGAATAGGTGGGTGGCCACACATATCCACCTATATCATTCCTCGCCCCTTAGGAAGCAATGGTCCCCATTGAGTTGAGTTCCTACATGAGATGAGGAAACTTCTGCTGAACTTGGTCCTTGGTGAGACACTTGCCTTGGTGCAGGAGTTGGCCAACTTTGAAAAAATGATACAAATAGATCTTCTACTGGCAGGTGTTCTTGATCTGTGTGTCCATGATCTGATCAGTTGTGGCTCGTTCCATGTAGTTAGGGTTTAGCTCTATTGGTGTGAGTTGTTATGCAATGTCGGATGTGTCCAACAATGGTGGAAAGTAAGGCTGAAGGCAGTCCACATTGAACACTGGGTGTAGACCAAGGAATGGTGGAATACCGAGCTCGAAGGGTTTGTTACCTATCAACTTGGTGATGGTGTATGGCCCATATCAGAGCGTGTAAAGCTTGTGATGGGGCCCAGTGAGACGATTCTTCTACAAATGTAGCCAAACTTTGTCGCCCACCTAGAACTTTTGTGGCACTTGATGTTGATCATGTTGAGAATTTGGAAGGGTGGTGATTAATTCAAATTCTCTACTTGATAATCACTTGTGAACTTACTTCTTTTACTTATGTCTTCTCTTCTTAGCTTATTAAGTCTTTCATTAAGTCAATTACCAAAAACAAAAGAGACAAAAAATTAGGCTCTTTGAGCTAGGGAAAAAACTCTCCTTCTTGGAGAGGAAAACCCACAAGAAATTCTTCTTATATACTATTAGATGAAAATTACCATAACCATGACACATATCCTAGACCTTTATATGCCTTCAAGACCTTGTCACTTCATCTTCAATGAATCCTTGAGCTTATCCTTCTTTCTTGCACCTTCCTGCATCGACTAACACTGTTCAACACCAGCGTTAGAGAGCTCGGTCTCTAATCTTAAATTTCTCCTTCACCTTGGATCCTTCTTGGCTTCTTCTTATCTAAATCTTATGTCCAAGAAAAAGGTACATATTACTGTACCTATAATTTTACATGTAGCCCTAGATAGTACTCATGCTTTCTTCACAATGTCTTCTTTCAAAAGTAACCACAGAATTATTCCGCACCTAAACACAGTTGAACACAACCCTTAATCTGTACCTTAACACAAATGAACACAACTATTAATATGCACCTTAACACATCTCTTTAATCTGCACCTTAGCACGGTTGAAAAAAACCCCTACTTCGCACTTACCTCAGACTTCTTCTCGCTGTAATGTCACAAAGATATTCACCCTTCTCACTTCAGACTAATCCACACTTTAACACTGTCTTGACGATCACCTTAACTTTTTTGAACGTAGCCCTGAAGCTCACACCTTTTCTAGTCCTGAAACTCACATTTAATCACAAAAAATATTGTCCGAATTCTGTCTTTTCTTTATAGAACCTATAGGGTATATATAGTTTTTTCCACCTGCAATTTAGACGACCCGTCCATAGGTTATGAAGCTGACCTGTTATATGCTTATAGAGCCGACTTATAGGGCTTATATTCTAGCGTGAAGGAGGTTGAATTGAGGTCTGTCTTGAGCCATTTCTTCTCAGTTAAATGACAAGGTCTTGAGGTATATTTATCTGACTAGACTCTTCATATACATGACTCCTAATTACATTTATAACCAGACGACAAATCCTAATATACATCAAGAAGAAGTCTATTGATCTATAATAAAACCTTGCTCATGAAACCCATGAAGCAAGCATAAAAAAAATACATATTATTATCTTTGTCTTCTTCTTTACATAAATACATAATTACATAGTCAATATGAAGACTGATCTTAGTTACACTTTTCAACACTCCCTCTTAACTAGGGAGGTATTCATACAGGTACATGGTCACTTTCAAACTGAATAATATCATAAAAAGAATTGGATTAGTAATCGAATTTGTATAGCATCATATCAACCAACATTGTCCTAGTGCAAGGCCTTGAGTAACAACACCATATCTCAAGGAGAGAATGGGCTACAATGTTGAAGAGACACATGACTTATAGACACTACAGTCATTGTATCTCCAAGGTACATACTCCACCCAGATGTTCCCAGAGTATGACGTTCTTGGAATATTATTTTCCTGGGTAGCCAGCCCTCAAACAATATCGGTACCCGACTACTCTTATCTTGAATGCCCTATCACATTCATAAAGAGTATCGAATTCCATAGGATTACCCAATCCTCCATTTTGTCTTCCAGGTGAAGACCAAAATGATGTGTCTATCCATTCTCTCCACACGACCTTCATTAATACTCACGACTGTTAGTCCTAGTTTAGTGCATGATACATGTATTAGAGAATAATATACGTCACTCCCTCTTAACTTAGGAAGGACATACTTCAAGTTTCTTCCAAGCAAGAAAATTATCACCAATCTCCCTCTTAACTAGGGACCAACAACAACAATGGTGAGACACCCAACTTCTCATGAATAATTTCTCCTCTCGATGTCATGGATTTTGATATTAAGTAATCTTCAACCTTTGGCTTCATAGGGCATAGATCGTCCATCACTTTCATCCATGAGTAATGTCCAGGGAGGGATCGTCCATTCATCAGACTCCCTTATTTGGTCCATATTCATGCCATGCTGCTTTACTTCAAACCATCTCCTAAGGATCTTACATCCTTTCACATGATTGGTAGCCGTGCATAAAATCATCCAGATAAACATATACATATGAAATTTTATATCAAAATTTACCTCAGTGATGATCTTTCACCATGAAATCTTCCTGTAGGCATCGACATCCTCTATTCAGATTGATACATCTCCTAAGGATATGTCTTGTCAAGGGTATTATTATTTATGATACTTCTATCAGAGTCTACATATCCTCCCAGGAGATCTCCTAGTCACACCTTCTTGGCTTCTGGATGATAACTGCCTATTGACATGGTTGCACTTCATAATATCTTCCTTTATTTCTCCACACACCTTCATTCCCAGGAACTCAAAATTTACAGTTCCTTGTTTGTATAAAACCACCTCATATTCCATATGAGGATATATTATGCTGGTTTCATCTGATAATGGAAACTTGTGTAATGGAAGAGATCGTCCTTTATCTGGTCATACTTCTAAAGATAGAAGTCCATTAACTACAACCATATGACATGACTTCACAACATCCGGTGTCAGAATATAAAAAATATATATATACCTCATAACTTTTCCATTTGATTCATCTTATAGAAATTTTAATAGAATGAAGAAATTCATTCCCTTGAACTGCTTCATCAATATGTCATCCCATCCTAATTTCAAAATTCTATAGCATATAATTCTCGATGAAGCCTTTTTGCTTTCTTTATAACCAGTGAATCTATAGAGAAATCCATTAGAAAATGTCAACACCTATTTCCATATTGATTATTGAATTGTGACCCTTGATCTTGATGACTGCCTTCTATCAATGTTGTTATGAGTGAGGTTTCTAGGAGCTCCTTCTTCAAATGCTCCTCTCATGCTTCTATCATGATGATTTTAATATACATTGCTTCCTATGATACTATTTTACAACCAACATAAATCACTTAAAGAGAAATCTGATCTTAGTTGTAGTAGATATATTTCGCTTCTTCTTTCTTAGATTTCTTTGTATCAAGTTCTTCCCTTATATATGTGACATGGGCTTCTTCCTTTTTCCTCTTGTCCTTTCCAGATTTAGGACAATCCCTTTTATAATTCCCAAGTTCATTACATCCAAAGCATCGTACTTTGTCTATACTTACTCTTTTATTTCGAGGACCAAAATTTTTGGATTTTCCTTTCTTCCTGGACATGGATGAAAAGGCTTGATTCCCTTCACTTGATCCTGTATAGACTTTGGATTTCAATATTGTTTCCTCTCTTTAACATAGAGACCATATATCATGGAATGGTGTTGCTTATTTCTTCCCGTATAATCTTGAAGTGAAGTTTCCCCATTATTTCGGTAAAGCATTCAACACCACTGTAGTCATCTCATTATTAGACATTACTTCTCCCAATTCTTGCAGTGGGTCTCTTATTTCAAAAATACTCATAAAGTATGAAGTGATTCCTTCCTCTCTTGAGAATTTCATTTTGTATAGTTCTTGTCTCAGAGATATTTCTTCTCCTACAATACTCACAGTGAATAGTTCCATTACTTTCTCATACATTTCTTTTGCAGTTTTCAGTTTTTGATACATAGGGTATGAGTGAGTCCTTAATGGATTCTATGAGAATCGTCTGGGCTTTGATTTCTCCTTTCATGTGTTTTGCATGAGCTAGAGAATCTTCTTTTGAGGGTTGAATTGTAGATCCTTCGATTTAGCCCATAACTTTGTCTTCAATTAGATTCAAATCTATCCTATTCTTCCATGCACTAAAGTTTGATGACCCAACCAATTTGTTGCTTTTTTTGCAATAAGTCATTTTCACAGATTTAGATAATATCATAGATACTTAATTGAGTAGGATTAATTCCTCTTTCTAGAAGCTTATTTGATAATGATGAAGATAGGAACTCCTTCTTAGATTGAGTTCTCCAATGTAGGTGTTATTAAATCCTTGATGATAAAGGATGTTTTCCAAAAAGATGATGTCTCTTCTAACAATGTCTTGAATATAAATATTTGACGGCAAAGATTATCCTTTTGATTAGTGGATCATTTGAAGAATATTCCTTGCAAACTGATCTGATATTTTAACCCAAAATTTGATCTTTGCTTCCTTCAGTGCCTCCTTGCTTTGTAGCCCTTGTCTTTAGCGCCTTAGCTTTGATTCCATGTTGAGAATTTTGGTAGGGTGGTGATTAATTCAAATTATCTACTTGATAATCACTTATGAACTTATTTATTTTACTTATATCTTCTCTTCTTAGATTATTAAGTCTTTCATGAAGTCAATTACCAAAAACACAAGAGACACAAAATTAGGCTGTTTGAGCCAGGGAAAAACCTCTCCCTCTTGGAGAGGAAAACCCATGAGAAATTCGTCTTATAGACTTTCATATGAAAAGTACCATAACGATGACACAGACCCTAGACCTTTATATGACTTCAAGACCTTGTCACTTCAACTTCAATGACTCCTTGAGATTATCCTTCTTTCTTGTACCTTCCTGCATTGACCAACACCGTTGAACACTAGCCTAGCCTTAGAGATCTCGGTCTCTAATATTAAATTTCTCCTTCACCTTGGATCCTTATTGGCTTCTTCTTATCTAACTATTATGTCCAAGACAGAGGTACATATTTCTGTACCTATACTTTTACATGCAGCCCTATATAGTACTCATTCTTTCTTCACAATGTCTTCTTTAGAAACTAAACACAGACTTATTCCACACCTAAACACAGTTGAATGCAACCCTTAATCCATACCTTAACACAGATGAATGTAACCCTTAATCCGAATCTTAACAAAAATCCTTAATCCACACCTTAACATAGTTTAACGCAACCCAAACTTCACACTTATGTTAGAATTCTTCTCGCTGTAATGCCATAGAGATATTCACACTTGTCACTTAAAAATAATCCACACTTTAACATTTTCTTTACCAACACCTTAGCTCTGTTGAACACAACCTTGAAGCTCACACTTTTTCCAGTCCTGAAACTCACATTTAATCACATAAAATATTGTCTAAATTCTGTATTTTCTGCGCAGAACTTATAGGGTATATATAGTTGTTTCCACCTGTAATTTATCCTACCTATCCATAGGTTATGAAGCCAACTTATTATATGCTTACAGAGCCAAATTTTAGGGCTTATTTTCCAGCACGGTGAAGGAGGTTGACTTGAGGACTGTCTTGAGCCATTTCTTCTTAGTTAAATGACAAGGTATTGAGGCATATTTATTTGACTATACACTTCATATACATGACTCATAATTACATTTATAACCAGAAGAAAAATCCTAATAGACATCAAGAAGTAGTCTATTGACCTATAATAAAACCTTTCTCATGAAACCCATGAAGCAAGCATAACAAAAATACATATTATTATCTTTGTCTTCTTCTTTACATAAATACATAATTACATAGTCAATATGAAGACCGATCCTAGTAACACTTTTCAATAGATCATATCACTACTTCTACTTAGCATTGGCTTTGTCTAATATGTCATGGACTTGTTGGCAGATGTGTTGAATGTTCTTAATGAAGCTGTTCACCTTGTCGACTTCAGACTGGACATGAGCGAAATTTTCTTGACTAGATGCAAATGGTATGGACACATCAATGGTACATAGTGGCTGGAATCCCAAGCCTACCTGAAAGGGGATGTGGCCAGTTGATCTTTGGAGAGCCTGGTTATAGTTGTACTGGACATAGGGGAGGATTTTGTCCCATGTGCATCGATGCTTCGAGTTGTACATGCACAAAAGCTGTACGATCATCCTGTTGACGACCTCTGTTTGGCCATCATTTTGGGGGTGGAAAGATGTGGACTTAGTGAGATTGGTGTCCAACATTGACGAAGGACTTGACCAAAATGTATTGAGGAACCTGCTATCCCGATATGAGATAATGGACTGTGAGATCCCAAAGTGTACCCACACTTGTTCAATGAAGAATTTAGCATTGGTTTCTACTGTGATATTATTCTTGTAGGCCGCCATAATTTCCATTTTAGAGAATTTGTCAACGACCACAAAAATGAAGTCATTGCTATGCTTGGTAGAAGGAAGGACGACATGTAATCCATGGATATGGATTCCCATGGTCAACTAGGGGTAGTAAATGAAGTATATATGCCTTGCTTCTTGATGGTCGGTTTGGAATTGGGGCAGGCAGTGCAAGATCTGATGTACTTCCCAACATCATGTCGAAATTTTGGCCAATAGAAATACTTCTGCAGTACTGCCACTGTTTTCTCGACCCCAGAATGTTCAGTGACTCTACTGTAGTGCGCTTCCCAAATAATCTTGGCACACTCGCTCAAAGGAACACAAAGGTGTCCTAGGTGGCATAAAAATGCATCTTGGAGGTGAAAATTTCGAACTCTCTTACCCTCTAGGAGCGCTTGGTATGTGTTTCTGAATTTTGGATCAATTTTCTAAAGATGCGGCCAACCCGAATTCTCATGCCCACAAGAGTAAAGCATAGTGGTTAGCACTACGATTAGCAGTCGACTGAGGAAATATGCAATGTTATCGGTGCTTCCCTTCTTGTACTTGATGTTCAAATGGAAATGTTGCAAGTATGTGGACCATTTCTCTCTAGCTTCTATTGTTTTTGTATGAACTGCAAGGGTCAATGATCTGTGTGGATGACCGTTTCCTTCCCCAAGATGTAGTGCTTCCATTTTTGGCAAGCTTTCACATTGGAATGCATTTATTTGTCATAGGTGGGATAATTTTGGTCTATGTTAGAAAGTGTCTCAATTTTATATGCCATTGGATACCCTTGTTGAGTAAGTATTTCCCTAATAGCATAGTGAGAGGCATATGTCTCGATCTCAAATGGTTGCTGAAAGTCTAGTAATGTGAGCACTGGTGCAGATTAGATATGATGATTCAAATTTGTGAACACCTTCTGTTGAGGTTTAGACCAAAATAATTTTTATTTCACTCCTCCCTTGGTGAATTGACTCAAAGGCCAAGTGATATGAGAGAACCCCATCACGAACTGATGATATAAATTGTAAAGACCCAGAAAGATGCGAAGCTCTGTTAGAGTGGTTCAGGATGTCCAATCCCGAATTACTTGGATCTTGGCTCAGTCTACATGCACCCCCATCTCATTAATAATGTATCCTAGATATTGAACCTGGGTCATACCAAAAGTGCATTTCTCCAAATTATCATAGAACTTGTGTTGCTGCAGTGTTTGGAGGACCTATCAAATGTGGTGGAGGTGCTCTTCCCAACTCTAGATGAAGACCAAGATGTAATCCAAATACACCACCTCGAATGAGTTGGTGAATGGTTGCAAGATGTCTTCCATCAACCTCATGAAGGTTGCGGGAGCATTCGTCAACCCGAAAGGCATGGCCTACCATTCAAAAAGGCCCTCCTTGGTGATGGGCTTCCAAATTAGACATAAATTAAGACTCATATGACTCCAAAAAATTAAATATCTATTTTTGCATTATATGAAATATTTTTATCTTTAATATTCTCATTATGAAGGTTTAAAGATAATTGCATATATGTGCCTAATACTATTTATTTTTGTAGAATATTGAGGGAATTTTGGGAAGATTATGAAGATTTGGAGAAGGAGATAATTTAGGGACTCGCTCCCTACTACCGGAGGATCAATAAAGGAGAATAAATGAATAAAATATCATGAAATTATTGAGAAATTCTGGAGATATTCTGGAACTCCGATGGTTGAGAAAATCTAGGAATGTGTTCCGTGTCATTTACTACAAACTCTTAGTGTTGGGAACCAGATCCACTATTTTAGGTATTTTGGAGGGGAAAGGTTCCTCCTTTCAATGAGAATGCTTTATCATCATTTTTTAAGTACCAATTCGAATTGGCCTCTAGGGGATGTATTGTTTAGTCTTATTGTGGAGAAAAATTGTTTTCTGATAGCTCCACTTTCTTTTCTTGCAGGGATGTACTTGGATTGATTCAATAATGAAGATTGGTGATATTTTCAGCTTCTAAGGATTGGTTTCTTCCATAGGAATTTGATTCATCCTTGGTCTTGGCCACTCTAGGAGCCTCAGAGCCCCCTTGCACAATTTATTTATGTTCTTGTCACTTCTTATTCACATGCATCTCTTATTTTTGTTTTGCATATTTCTGTATTTAGTATCATTTATTTTCTTGTTGTATGATTGAGTTAAATGATTGAAGTGAGTTATTTTGCAGGTTTTTTATAGGTTCAAAATCATTATTCATACTTGGAATAACGTTTTAAGGTCATCTTAATCATTAAGCTTCTTCGATTTGGTTACTAGTTCACGAATATAAGATTTCTGGAAATGCCGTGTAGTGAAATAGTAGTAAATTTTTGCTATTTTTTAGAATGGGTTGACGAGCTTCATTTTATTTGATTCCAATTGTATTAGGTCAAAATAATGTTAAGGTTAAGAAATTTTTTTACCCCATTTAATTTTCACTTGTTTAGGTTAGGGGTTTGATAGATTAACTAGCTCACTAGTTCTTTAATTTCCAAATTTTTGATAGCAGCCCAAGCTGCTAAACCTACATTCACCCTCTATGATGCATAAAAATGCATGGTTCAATTATGTGCCCAATATAACTCTTAATCTGGGAAAATTTTAAAATGCGGAAGCAACCTTTCTGTTCTTAACCCTATGGTTATAAACCCAACAATCAAATTACATATGTGGAAGCTTTGCTTTCCAAATCCTTGATTTGAAAAATTATAATAAAAGCCATCTTATGATTATTCGAATTAGCATTCGAATAATGAAATTAACCCAAAGTAATAAACTTCAGTTCTCACCTTCTGATTATCTGAATGCATATATCACTCACAACTTTATCATCTCAATTCATATCAAAGTTCGACTTTGATTCAACATAACATATCAACATATATTATGTTCTCCAATTCAATGTTATGAAACATTAACGCATCTTAGGCCGCCCTTCATTAATATATATTGGCAAATTAAACATTCCAAATATCAACATAACAAAAGTCCTGGGTCCCGCAGCATTTTAACTCACCTTCCACCATTAATCACCGCGCAGCTTCGAACACATCCACCGTTGGTTTTCCAGCACCACTTGATTGAACGACTATCGCGTTCGAACAATCCCAGAGATTTATCACTCAAAACTCACACAAGATCGATGGTATTTAAATACCACCTATGCTACGTGTCGCACATTTAGGTATATCGCGTTCACTTACAACAAAACTGCTTACCAAACCTTTCCCACGCGAAAACCATTTATGTGTTTGAAACACCGCTTTCACTGTTCAATCCAGAACCTCCGCGCTCTAAACAACCATCGATTTCTTTACCACTGCACTATCACGTTCAATAGATGATCATTGCTTCACGACTCCCTCTTTGCCAGTTTTCCACGCTATTCCATTAAACAGTTCCGCTTTTAACCCTTCATTGCGACATCTCTGCAATTGAACGATCCTTTGATTCATATTTTCGTTGCGCTGTGACTTAATTCATGGTTCAACATGAATGTTGTTTCAAATCCCATGTTCCAACGTTCCATTCTGCCTCGTTTTAAATCTTGGCTCCAACCACGGTGGTTTAATTCAATATTTTTGAATAGGCTTTACAAAAACCCTTTATCATTCATACATGCATTGCTTAACTTCCATATCTAATTTCTGTGGTTCAAATCCACAATAAAACCCCAAATTAACTTCAACCCTGACCTCGCTTCACTGTTTATGCACAACAACATTCCAATTCCTCCTAATAGCTTATACGATGTAAACTCCAATGTCAGATACATTCGGCAAACTGTTACCTCAATTCAAAGTCTATGGAAATTTTTTTTAATAGCATTGATCCAACTGTGATTGATGCTAATTTGTTAAATCAATATAAATTACGCAGAGTGTAATCCTCAAACCCAACTCCATGCACACGCCATATAACTCAGAGATAAAATATAAACTCAGAAATGAGTTCACTACATTAACACACAATAATTACATAGGAATTCTTTCTCTCTGGCCTGATATTCAATCAGTGGCCTTCTTCCTCTAATTGCTCAAAGGCTTGCAATCAAAAACCCTGCTTCTATTCTACTCTACTCGAATCTACCCAATCTGTATTTTTATGCCTTTGAGGCTTACATTTATACAAAAAGGTCCTGAATCTATTTTTTTCTTTCAGTTCCTGTATTGTCTCAACAAAATCCTAAAATCACTATTTAATCCCTAAGGATCCTCTTTCCTCCACAATTAATGAAACAAACTCTAATTTAGGATTTACAAAATCTCTCAATCCTTATACACTCTCAACTAGCTTAATTCACTCATGTTCTGAAAAATTTGAGAACATTTACAATTCTTCTCAATATTTAATTAAAAATCATCAAAATTCACTCAAACTATTTATAAAAATCCAACTCCTTTTGAAAACTCAAAAACCCCTAATTTTGTTAAATTACAAGGAATTTTCTTTTAGCCTAATGCCCCTGCATTAGACTCCCAAGGTCAAAATTAATCATGATCTCCTGATCATGTGCTTTGAATCTTTGCCTCCTGGATACCATACTCTGTTTTGCTGCTGTCCATAAGCTGCATTATTTTTCTGTTGTACTTCTCCATGCTTCCATATCTTGTTCTGCATCTTGCCACTTGCTATGCTTTCACATTCTGTTCTTGTTTTTCTTTCTCTGAAATTTCTTTGTTTTCTTGTTGCTGTCTTCTTCTGAGACACCTTCATCATCAATCTTCTGATGCTTTCAATTTCTCTGTCCGATTTATCTTCTATCTGGATATTACTCTGCCTTTTATTGCTGCTTTCAATTTTTGTTACTTTTGTTCCTATTTTTGTTGCCGATGTTATCAACATTGTTGTTGTTGTTGCTATTACTTCCTTTGTAAGTGTTGCTGCCAACATTGATGTTGCTGCTGCCAATGTTGCCTTTGTTCTTGCCAAGATTTTTGCTGCCTCCCAAACTTCCTGAATATCTCTTAAGATAGCTCCCTCTGCAACATTATTTTTCTGCTTATCATCTGCAAATTTACTTTCAAAAAATAAATTATCATTTGATTCTTTAGTTGCAGTAACATACTCATTCATCCTTATTTGTATACTAGTAAGCATAATTAAATTTGACAAACTAGTATTTGCTCCTATTTCTTTCACAACTTTAGGCAATTTCACTTTAGTGTCTGCAATTCCTTCCTTTTGTCCAAATGCTTCCAGCAAACATTCCAGCCATTTCTTTTGTACTTGTTTCATATCAAACACATCATCTATATGCTGCAATTCAATTTCAGCATAACCCTCTTCTTCTTCTTTAATAATCTTCAGTAACTGTCCATCACCTCCTTGATTGATTCTGGTAATCAATTCAGCTTCTTCAAACACTATATCTTCATCCTTTATCAGAATAGAATTTTGATTCTTCATCATTGTGGCAGTTCTAAAAGTTGTCCTACAGTCTTCTCTTGGTCAATCAAACAAGTCAGCTCCTTCTTGTCATCAACAGTAACAAGTTCCTTCATAACTGTTTCATCTTCATTCAATACAACTCCAATAGATGGATTGTCTTCTACAACATCTGTAAACACAATCAAATTGTCAATTTCAAAATCACAAGACCCAATGGTCTCAATGATGATTCAATCACCAAATCTTCTTTCTGCAGTTCCAAGTCTCTTTCAAGACTCAAAAAATCTCCACCATATTTCTTCTCAGCTTTCATTGTGCCAATCACCATGTTAGAATGATGATCCTCTACTATTTTTTCAGCTAACATAGTTTCCCTTTCATTTTTCATTTGTTGTCCTTCTTTTCCTGCATAATTAACACATGAATTATCAGTATTAAAAATACAAGTTTTCAATATCTCTACCTCCTCTGACAACATATCAGTATGTTGTTCCGAGTTTCCTTCCAAGTCCTTTGTCAACACATCAGTATGCTGGTTTAATTCTACTATCAGACGGTCAACTAGTCTCTCCTTCTCATCATCTGTTTCATGACTGTCATTCATGAAAATTTTCCTGCCTTGTTTCTCCAGCAATTTATCCTGAGTGTAGATCCTCTGCTTCTCCAATTCTCTTCTTTGAAGATCTAACTTTCTATACAATTCAACAATTTCATTTGGAGTAGAATTTGGAAACTTTACATGACTTCCCATACCTTCACTTGTTCTTAACCAATCATCAGATGGTCCTTCCTTCTCTGCTCCAATATTCTGTTGAATATCCTCATAAGTCCCCTCTGTCTTCATGTCTTCCTGAGATCTTGCTATCTCAGCATTGATCTGAACAGATTTCAGATTCAATTCTCTCTCCTTAACAAACTCTAAAGTTTGTTCATCATCCTGTGATGTACCTGCAAACATACACAAATCATTATTTTTAAAAACACAAGAATTTTCAGTCTCTCTTGCTTCTTCAATCATTTCTCCTTGAACATATTTGCATGTGGAATCCTCAAATTCCATCTTTGACTCAAAAAATCTGAGTTCTTCCTTCCATAAGGCAATCTCCTTCTGCCTCCACTTCATTTGCAATGGTTGCCAAATTACTCTCTTTCCCTTCAGTGGAAAGATCCATCCTTCTCTCTGGTTTTCCTCTTCTTGCAGCCATTCCTTTAGTACCTCTAGTTGTAATTTCATCACAACAATTTCCCTTTCTGTATCCTTCATCTTATCTATGTGGCATTATTTAGAACCTCTTCTATAAACCCCCATGATCATATTTTCCATGATCTCCTCACTCACCATGATTTTCACTAAGCCTCTGCAACAACAAGCTCTCCCTGCTGCCACTTACCTCACCAATCCACCTCACTGGATTTGGTATTTTGGAAAGCACTGGTTCTCTATCTCTTTAACCTCTTTGAGCACTCTCTTCTGCTCTATCTAGACTTATATCCTCAATCAACTTCTTTTGAGAAAACTTCAGTTGTTCTCCTTATCCAACCTTTAGCTAGAATATCAGGTTCACTTCCATCATCATCAAAATCTTTGACTTCACCTTATCTGCAACCATAATTCTGCAATCAAAATTTTAAACCAGATTAAACTTACCCCACCTACAAGATCTCTGCATGATCTTGTTCTGTTCATTCATTTGTACTATCTTCATTCATTTCTGCAATGCTGTTCACTACAATTCTGTGTATCTGCTGCATATCAGATTTAGAATCTGATCTCCTTTTATCTTCTCAGCACACATGCATTCAAATTTAATTAAAAAAAATCTTCTACTTCAACAGAGCCTTTCTTGCTCTGATACCACTTGATAGCAGCCCAAGCTTATAAACCCACATTCACCCTCTATGATTCATAAAAATGCATGGTTCAATTATGTGCCCAATATAACTCTTAATCTGGAAAAATTTCAAAATGTGGAAGCAACCTTTCTATTCTTAACCCTATGGTTATAAACCCAAAAATCAAATTACATATGTGGAATCTTTGCTTTCCAAATCCTTGATTTGAAACCTTATAATAAAAGCCATCTTATGATTATTCGAATTAACATTCGAATAATGCAATTAACCCAAAGTAATAAACTTCAGTTCTTTCCTTATGATTATCTGAATGCATATATCACTCACAGATTTATCATCTCAATTCATATCAAAGCTCTAATTTGATTCAACATAACATATCAACATATATTATGTTCTCCAATCCAATGTTATGAAACATTAACGCATCTTCGGTCGCCCTTCATTAATATATATTGGAAAATTAAACATTCCAAATATCAACATAAAAAAATTCCTAGGTCCCGCAACATTTTAACTCACCTTCCACAGTTAATCGCCGCACAGCTTCGAACACATCCACCGTTGGTTTTCCAGCACCACTTGATTGAACAACTATCACGTTTGAACAATACCTGCGAGTTATCACTCAAAAATCACACGATATCAATGGTATTTGAATACCACCTATGCTACGTGTCGCACATTTAGGTATATCACATTCACTTACAACAAAACTGCTTACCAGACCTTTCCCACGCGAAAACCATTTATGTGTTTGAAATACTGCTTTCACTGTTCAATCTGAAACCTCCGTGCTCTAAACAACCATTGATTTCTTTGCCATTGCATTATCGCGTTCAATAGATGATCATCGCTTCACGACTCCCTCTTTGCTAGTTTGCTACACTGTTCCATTAAACAGTTCCGCTTTTAACCCTTCATTACGACATATCTGCAATTGAACGATCCTTCGATTCATATTTTCGTTGCGCTTTGACTTCATTCATGGTTCGACATGAATGTCGTTTCAAATCCCATGTTCCAATGTTCCATTCTGCCTTATTTTAAATCTCGGCTCCAACCACGGTGGTTTAATTCAATATTTTGAATAGGCTTTACACAGACCCTTTATCATTCATACATGCATGGCTTAACTTCCATATCTAATTTCTGTGGTTCAAATCCACAATCAAACCCCAAATGAACTTCAACCCCGATATTGCTTCACTTTTTATGCACAACAACGTTCCAATTCCTCCATGGAATAGCTTATACGATGTAAAATCCAATGTGAGATACATTCAGCAAACTGTTACCTCAATTAAAAGTCTATGGAAATTTCTTTTAATAGCATCGATCCAACTGTGATCGATTCTAATTTTTTAAATCAATATAAATTACACAGAGTGTAATCCTCAAACCCAACTCCATGCACACGCCATATAACTCAGAGATAAAATATAAACTCGGAAATGAGTTCATTGCATTAACACACAGTAATTACTTAGAAATTCTTCCTTTCTGGCCTAATATTCAATCAATGGCCTTCTTCCTCTAATTTCCCGAAGGCTTACAATCAAAAACCCTGCTTCTATTCTACTCTACTCGAATCTACCCAATTTGTCTTTTTATGCTTTTTTGGCTAACATTTATACAAAAAGGTCCTGAATCTATTTTTGTTTTCAGTTCCTGTATTGTCTCAAAAAAATCCTAAAATCACTATTTAATCCCTAAAGATCCTCTTTCCTCCACAATTAATGAAACAAACTCTAATTTAGGATTTACAAAATCTCTCAGTCCTTATACACTCTCAACTAGCTTAATTCACTCATGTTCTCAAACATTCGAGAACATTTACAATTCTTCTCAATATTTAATTAAAAATAATTAAAATTCACTCAAACTATTTATAAAAATCCAACTCCTTTTGAAAACTCAAAAACCCTTAATTTTGTTAAATTACAAGGAATTTTCTTTTAGCCTAATGCCCCTGCATCAATTTTAGAGTTGTAATTTTCTGTTATTTTTTAACAGGTGTGAACAAAGGTATTTTGGAATCATTCCACTTGTAATGGAGACCTAAGACATCATAATTAATAAAAAATTTTGTCCCATCCCATTTTAATTTGATTTAGTTAGTCATTCGGTGATTTATTTCCAAACCAACACTTCCTGTAGCAAAAACAACTTTTCCTGTAGCACTCTTGTAGCAAATGTAAACTCAAGCAAATTTGCTCCAAAAGCTTGGTTTTTATCTCTTAGGCTTGAACCGTGACCCCGAGGATGCAAATCCATGATTGAGGAATAATAAACACCACTTAGGACATGAATTTTTACGAAGTAGATTAGGCTTATTTATTTGAATTCATGCTCTTAGGATTTCAATTACAAATTGTTGTTCTTTTCTAAAATTAATTTTTTTTCAAAGCAACACTTCTATTTCTACAATTAGTTTAGGTTTTGATTTCATGAAATTCACTCCATTACATAATATCAACAAAATAAGGACACATTTTATGCTACACATATAATGCCGATACCTCTTAAGTTTGTACAAACCTCGAGTTGATAATTAAAGTTGGTAGCCTTGGGAGTTGCAACATTCTTGTTGCAATACTGAGGCTCATCAATTTTTGGTGCCGTTTCTGGGGAGGTGTCAAAGTATGCATTATTTTCTTCCCTATTTTCTTCATTTCTTTTCTTTATGAAAAAATAAAAAAAATTCATTAGGCATATTTCAATTCAAAAACAAAAAATTGCATTGCATTAGCATTCTTATTAAAAAAAAATTAAAATTACTTCTCCAACACCAACCCCCCATTTGATCACGTGGTGCAATAAGAACCACATCACCATCCAATTTTGTAGGTAGAAGAAGAAGAGGTGGCATAAAAGGTTGAAGAAATGGATGGAGATGATGACAATAAAGAAGATCCCATTCAAGAAACTGATTTTAGTGTGCATATGAAGAGCATCCCTCCATATTTCCTTCCCAACTTCCATGGTACGAGGTTAGAGGATTCAGAAACCTTTCAACACACTAAAAAATTGAGGTTGTTTCCTGCAACATCGAAGGATAGAGCTCTTAAATGGTTCATGAGTTTAGGTACTAATTCAATAAGGTCATGGAATGATATGCAAAAGATATTTTTAGAAAAATATAAAGACCATAATCTTAAGGAAGAAATATTTACAATGAATAAAAAAGAAGATGAGAGCCTTGAGGATGTAATAGAGAGTTTCATGTTTAATGTTAAGAGGGAAAAATTATAACATTTGGGATTTGACACACTAAAACCCTCTTACTTAGAACAATTAGGGATGAGTGGATCGACCTCCTTGATCTCATGAGTAGAGGATATGCATACTAATTATCATTTGAATAAATTTGTGAAACATGCAAGATCATATCAAGAGGAAGGGCAAGAGTAAGTAAATCAACATCAACATTGGTAAGTGAAGATGAACTTGGAAATTTGCTTGATAACTTAAATTTTTTTTTTCTTAGCAATCTAAGTGAAAAAGTAGAAATGTTAAGAATGAAAAATGAGAAAAAAGAAGATGTTGATATTTCTCTTATCCATGCAGAATCATATGCTGTTAAATATTGTCCATCATTACCAAGGTTTAATGAAGTGTACCAAGAGGACAATGGAGAAATTAAATCACCAAAGAAGTTATGTTATGTAGCTATAAGAAGACCATGGAAGCCTAGTCAACTTGATATGATGCAAGGACATACCTCACAATTTCAAGCTTATTCACATCCATCTCAAAATAATTGGAATACACTCCCTCCTTGGCAACCTTGGCCATCTCAACCCCAAAACCAATCTTGGAAGAAAGGTTGGCAAGGACCTTATGGTAAAGCTCCACAATATCCTCAATATTTTCCTCAATATCCTCCATAGCCAACTCCATGCTATCCCTACCATCCACCTCCACCACAACCACAACCTCAACGACATCCATTTCATAGAACCACCCCCACTCAACTACCTGTACCGCCATTTACAAACCCACACAATGAAGTATCTCAACCCACTTACAATGCTAAGGTATAATGCTACCAAACATATCCTCTTGATCTAAATGGTATTCATCTTAGTTCAAGAAAGGTATTTCAAAAAATAGATTCTATTGATGTCATTGAAGGACAGCATCCAAAAGAAAAATATTGAAGTGAGGAGATCAAAGAATCATGGGTTGCACTTGATGAAGAGAAGACATCAGAATTAGATATTCAGAAAGTTCCCTCATGTTTACCATCATTTCCTCCATGTGTTCAAGAGAATAATAAAAAAAAAGGAAGATTTGAATTTCAAGGTAGAAGAAGACATGAGGAATGATCCCGATGAGAAATAAAACCAAGGATATCACAAGTATATTGAAATATGGTTCCAGACAATCATTAAGTTGCAACAACACACTCTTCTTCAACAATTCTTGATATAATCTCAGTCAAAGCATTTGGTATCTCATATTCATGTACACGTCAAAGCATACATTTTGAGCCTACACACAAGTTTATCTTTTGCATTGGAAGTATTCCTATACTTGAAAGAGATTTTGTTTTTTCAAGTAGAGTAGCATAGGAAAAATAAAAAAAATGGAAAAAGAGAAAAAAGAAAGAATAAAATCTCAGGTGAAAACCTCCTTTGAGGCGCCTGAGATTGGATCATTGATTGAAAACCTCCATGAAGCAGTCAATGGGTTGGAAAAAAGAGAAAATAAGAGAAAAATAAAATATCCTAGGTGAAAACCTCCTTTAAGGCACCTAGGTAGACCTAACAGTTGAAAACCTCATTGAGGAAGCTAGTAAGCTAAAGAGAAAAAAAATAAAAAGTGAAAAATGAAAATAAAAAATGCATTTTCTCCATGTATCTCTCTCTAATGAATGCAGGTGCTCTCCAACCTTTACAAGCAACAAAAAAGAACAAGTTGGCACCAAAAGAAAAATTTGGTCAAAACCGTAGTAAAATGAAGTCAAACTTGGACTTCATCCTCCTTTGATAAGATGCTCCAAAAGGACCTAGGTCATGCCAATCCATCACCCTCATCCATTTCCAACATCCACCCATGATTTCCAATATTTTTTCATTCATTTTCTTCGTTGTCCTAAAATGCTACAGGAAACCCTGTTTTTGCTACAGGAAGTCTTGTTTTTGAGCAGAAAATTGTTTTTATTATACCTTGAAAAGCATGCATCCATTTTCCAATCTATTTTAGGGGGATATGCATATATATGATGGTAACATGATCAAGTAAGTTCAGCAATTTCTGGTGCACAATTTGTGAGAAATCAACCTCTATCACCTACATCCATTTTTAATTTTACTCGAGATTATTGCATCCACTGCCCGAGATTTTTTATGGGGAGGTGAAGATTTTTTATGGGGAGGTGAATAAGGATGATGGTAACATTATTAGAAAATTTCAGGTCAATCCAATCTACCATTTTAGAGTTATGGCTAAAACACGTCTACTATAAGGGGCTGTCCTGAACTGCTACAAGGTTCCTGTAGTGTTACAAGAAACCTTGTAACTGCTACAAGAAACTTATCTGCGAGAAAAGTAGCACTCTCAAGGGATTATACACTTCAAAAAGAGCACGATAATTTATTTTTTTCCTATACCTACCACTCATAACCCTCACTTCACTCCATGCACATGGATTCACTCTCTAAACCCTATGTTTCGCCACTAGCAGCTAGATAACCTACACCTTGACATGGGACCTCTTATCTCACCTCTCGATCACTCCACTTACTCCATAACTCCATCCCTAACCTCCATGCACCATTCCCTTCATCTCTAAAAAATCAGGAGCCCCCAAGAAGCAGAGAAGGGACTGCTACAGGAAGTTGAAAAATTTCTTGTAGCAAACCAGTACATGGCACAACAAGATCAAAATATAATGATAAGTTGATGGAAATGGCTTCAAATAACCACCAGTAGACTCTAGGAGGATGAATACAGCAAAAAAGGCACCCGAGTACCTCCATGCAACACATGCAAGAAGAAAAGACAAATAAAAAGGTTAAGCAACTCACTTAGAAACAAGCTGCTGACTCAGAAAATACATGAAAAAAGACAACAAGATAAAGATAGCCATGGCTATAACAAAATTCCAGCTCCAACATGAAAACATCTCTAGAAAATTGACATCACAGGTAGGTACAGGTATGCAATATTCTTTACCTCTTCTCGTGAGCATGTTATGGTCATAAATTTGTTGTTAAATGCATTGGAGATGGGATTCTATAAGCTAAGGACGAGTAAGTGGTCTCAACCATCCTCACCCAGTTAAGCGCAAATAACTCCCTCACTCATGCAACGTGGAAAATACAAATGAAGGAAAGTGATAATTACGAGGAAATTGGACTAGATCACCAAGCGCACCGAGCCCACTAACAAAAAAGGAAAAAAAAAGAAAAAGAAAAAAAAAGGATCAACTTCAGATGTATCGAAGCTTATTCCCAAAATAGTTAGAGAGGCTCATTAATGCATCAAAGGTTGAGCTAGATGCTAACAGGGGTTGTGTAGGATGCTAAAAATGAGATATAGAGTTGATTTGTAGGTGCTACAGGAGAAACAGGGCTACTACAAGAAAAACATGGTCGCTACAGGAAAAAATAGAGATTCTACAGGAAGACAAAAGTTGTTTCAAAAGACCCTTATTTTGAGGAATTTCACCCCCAAACCCTAGGGTTCAAAGGAAAAAATACAAAGGAAGGGTAAATACATATTTTTTCTTGCTATATGTGAACAAGAAGCCTGCAAAATTTTCATTTTTTTCATTGGTACAACCTATTGGAAACTTCTGATAAAAGTTTACAAATAAAAAAAATTAAATGTGGATGTTTCCTTTGAATTGAGCTTGAGAAGAAAGGGAATTGTAATTATTTTTGGGTGAGCATGAAAGCTGTTCAATTTGTCTTAAAAACCATCATTACATAGAAATACCTAAAACTTGTAGCAGAAATAGAGAATTGCCTTTCGAACTTTGGAAAGTTGTATTGGTTTGCTACAAGTCTACTACATGATGCTTTGAGTTACTACATGATCACATCCGAGGTTGTTTTGAGGGGTTAAAAGGTGTCCAAATGATGGAAAAAGGTAGCAAGAGGTTGGAAAAGAATGTGGAAGGCCTTCCCAGACTGAAAAATATTTAAGAACTCATCTTGCACAAGGGGAAAAGGTAGGCTAGTGGTATCTAGAAACACTATGATTTTTCTATGCACAAACATATTTGGAAAAATGAGTGAAAATGTAATGAAGGTTTCAAGTGAGAGGATGTGAATGCAATGGACCTGCAAGCCAACATCGTTCACTTTCAAAGATGACCGTTTTTTTTTGTACTTGAAAGATTGCTAAACAATCATGTAAAGAAAAAATAAATTTTATTTGTGTCCTTGTAGAACCTACAAACAAGATTATTAAGAGAAAGGACTAAGGAATGTACAAGAGAGAGGCCACTAGGGCCATGAAGATGTCACAGTCAGGTCACTATGTTGCTCAGAGGACGAGCAACACTTTACGTAGGGGGGTATGATGGGCCTCAAAATTAGACATAAATTAAGGCCCATATGACCATCCTTCAACACATTAAATCTTTATTTTTTCATTATATTACATATTTTTAACTTGAAAATGTTCATTATGAAGGTTTAAAGATAATTTCATATTTGTGCCTATTGTGATTTTTTTTTTCTAGAATATTGTGAGAATACTGGGAAGATTATGAAGATTTGGAGAAGGATATAGTTTAGGGACTTTCTCCCTACTACTGGAGGATCAATATTGGAAAATAAATGAACAAAATATCACAAAATTATGGAGAAATTATGGAGATATTTTGGACTCCGTTGATTGAGAAAATCTAGGAATGTGTTCCCTGTCATTTACTGCAAACTCCTAGTGTTGGGAACCAGATCCACTATTTGAGGTATTTTGGAGAGGATGGATTACTCCTTTCAAGGTTAATTATTCCTCATCATTTTTTATAAGTACCAATTTGAATTAGCCTCTAGGGGGATGTATTTTTTATTCTTATTGAGGATAAAACTTGTTTTCTAGTAACTCCACTTTATTTTCTTGCAGGGATGCACTTGGACTGATTCAATAATGAATATTGGTGATATTTTCAGCTCCTAAGGCTTGGTTTATTCCATAGGAATCTAATTCCTCCTTGGGCTTGGCCATCCCAATAGCCTCAGAGCCCTCTTGCAGAATTTCTTTATGTTATTGTCACTTCTTATTAACATGCATCTCTTATTTCCGTTTTGCATATTTCTATATGTAGTATTGTTTATTTTCTTGCTGTAGGATTGAGTTAAATGATTACAGTGAGTTATTTTTCAGGTTCAAAATCATTATCCATCCTTGGAATAAATTTTTAAGGTCATCTTAATCATTAACCTACTTGGATTTGGTTACTAGTTCACGAATATAAGATTTCTGGAAATGCCTTGTAGCAAAATAGTAGTAAATCTATGCTATTTTTTAGAATGGGTTAATGAGCTTCATTTTAATTGATTCCACTTGGATTAGGTCATAATAATTTTAAATTTAATAAAAAAATTTACCCCATTTAATTTTAACTTTATTAGGTTAGGCGCTTGATAGATTAACTAGCTCACTAATTCTTGAATTTCCAGATTTTACAGTAGTAATTTTCTGTTATTTTTTAGCACGTGTGAACATGGGTATTTTGGAGTGATCCCAATTGGAATGGAGACCTAAGACATCATAATTAATAACATAATTTGTCCCATACCATTTTAATTTGATTTACTTAGTCATTCACTGAGTTATTTCCAAAACAAGACTTCCTATAGCAAAAACAAAGTTTCCTGTAGTACTCTTGTAGCACATGTAAAATCGACCATATTTGCTCCCAAAGCTTGGATTTTGTCTCTTACGCTTTAACCATGACCCCTAGGATCCAAATCCATGATTTAAGAATAATAAACACCACTTAGGACATGCATTTTTACAAAGTATATTAGGCCTATTTATTTGAATTCATGCTCTTAGGATTTCAATTACAAATTGTTGTTCTTGCCTAGGATTAATTTGTTTTCAAAGCAAAAATTACATTTATGAAATTAGTTTAGGCTTTTATTTCATTAAATTCACTCTATTACATAATATTAAAAAAAGGACACATTGTATGTTGCACATATAGTGCCGATACCTCTTAAGTTTGTACGAACCCCAGTTTGATAATTAAAGTTGGTAGCCTTGGGAGTTGCATCATTCTTGTTGCAATACTAAGGCTTATCACTTGGATTCAAAGGAAATATTACACACATCAGAGGATTTGATTGGTACCTGATGATACCTGGACTTCAGGTAGACCTTGCTGAAATATTTGACCCCCTTGAGTTGGTCCAAAAAGTCGTTAATCCACGGGATCAAATACCTATTCCTAATTGTGATCTTGTTCAATGCCCAATAGTCAATATAGAGTCTCCAAGTCTCCTTCTTCTGCACCAACACGATCGGGCTCCCACAGGGCGATGAACTCGGCTAGATGTGACCTTTCTGCAATAGTTCTTGAATATGCCTCTTGATTTCTTCATTCTCCAGAACATAGCACCGATAGATTGGTCCATTGGGTATCGACGTGATGAGGGTCACATCGATGGAATGATTGAACTGAAAATTCATAGGTACCCCCGCGGGTGAGGTGAATATGTCCCCGTACTCCTTCACGACCTTTTCCATCTATTGGTGCCGTGCGGAGGAGCCATGGATGGAGGTTGTGGCAACAATATTCTTCTTAGCTTGGGGGCAGATAATCAGGAAAACACATTTCCCGGTTTTGGAAATGAGTTTACTAGATTGTTTTGCAATGATCAAAGAGATGGCTAGGGGGTGTTATGTCTGATATCTTGTACAACTTATTTCCCAAATTAAAAATAACAGCACGATGCCTGAAATCATACACAAATTGTCACTTCCACAAGTGTGGTTGGCCTAATAATACATCACAAACATTAAGAGGATATATATCACATAATACCTCATCCATGAATGGTTTGATGTTGTTGGGAAGACTACAATACTGGCTGATGTAGAGATCTCGTCCTTGGTGAAGCCACCCAATGGTGTTCGACTATGGGTGTGCTGTGTACAGCAGGCCCAGTCGCTTCACGACCTCTGCTAAAATGAGGATCTTTTGGCTCCCGCTGTTGACAATGAGTTGTAGAGGGGAATTCTTCACCCACACCTAGGAATGGAAGAGGCACTCCCCTTCCTTTGTATCTTCAGGTGCCTCATTCTGGATCTTGGTGATGGAAACAATGATGTTGGGCTCTGCATCGATAATTTGATTTCCTTTGTCATTCTCCTTTTCGGGTTCTAACTCAGAGTTAGAACATGCCTCTAATTTGGAGGCCTTCAACTCGGCCACAAGTGAATGCTTGGAATGACACTCATTTGTGTTGTGAGTCGAGCTCTTATGGAACTCACACCACTTTATCGTGTACTTCTTTGGATTTGTGTGTTGTTATTCGATTGCAGATTTGGGGGGTTTTCCTGAGATGCCCCGCCTTAGCTTTGTCCTTTGTTTTGTAGTTTGGAGGAACCTTTCCCTTGCTTCTGATTCACAGATTCAAAGTATCTCTTCTTCTATTTGAATTTCTTCTCAATCTTGGCAAGATATCGATACGCTGCACCAAGCGAGGAGACGTCAAGGAACTCCATTTTCTCCTGAATGTATTTGTGCAGACAACTACGATACATTAGCACCAAATTTTTCTTTGAATCTTTAATACCCGAATTTGTGCTTAGGGTATGGAACATATTCGTGTGCTCATGCACATCTTGATTCCTTTACTGCTGCAACGTAGTCCATTGTATGTACTTGTCCTCATAGCTCCCCATGGGATAATATTGTTCCTTCATGGCATCTTAGAAAGAATTGAAAGTAGGTTAAACCGAGAACAAAGAGGTTTCCCTCTCATTCTTTTGGTCACAGTAGGTTTCCCACTGGTCCTTGACATGGGGGGTGGCTTTAAGGAGTGAAAAAGTAATCTTTTCCCGATTGGAAAAGTCATGATTCGAGAAATATCCTTCTAATAGAATCAACCATCTATCTACAACGTCTGCATCTATTTGGCCCTTAAATATGAGAATGTCAAAGTTTACTTGTACCTTGAAAGGAGTGGCACCTCTAGAGTGGCTACTCGATGAAGGTGCGCCACTGGTGGGAAGCCAATGAAGGATATGAGAAAAGTTATCCATCATCACGTTCATTTGTTTCTCAAGGGCCTCCTCAAGCAATATTTTGATAGGATCTCCTGCTCCCTCATCTTTATTTTCTTCTGCCATGGGAGGCCGCCGGGGTTTGCAAATTCGATCTTGCAAAGGTTCAAGCAGATCGATACCTAAATTTTTATACCCTCGTTGGTGACATGCAAAGAAATATTGAGAAAGATAAGAATTATTTGACACCATTGATCCAGAATTATGCAGAAACAAAATAAAATGCAAAAAAAATTATAAACAAAGAGATGCAGCAGGAATAACACTTCATTTCATTCATATCAAATACTAAAAAAATGCTTACAGACATAATAGAAAATAAACTAGCTTGAGCAATGGTGCGACTTATCTCTGAGAAGGGATGTGTTGGATACATAGCTCTAAACTAAGTTACAATGAGGCATGAAGGCCTATTTATTATTCAGAAACAATGGAAAATCCTAAACATCTGAAAACCTAACCCTAGGAGATGAAGCACTAAAACTACGAGCCTTGTTTGGGTGAATTGGTACATCAATTTCTCGGGGATGTAACTTTGGCATACGATCTTCGTTTGACGCGCACAATTCCTTGTTAGAAATATATATCCAATAAATACAAATTTCAAGTGATAAAAATTGATCAACGACCCATGTTCTTCCCTTTTTTCCAAGAAAATGTCGTTTAGGACCTCAAAATGGATCCAGAATTTCATGAACCGAAAAACTGCCAAAAATAGTAAACTGTGCTACAGTTAATGAAAGTAAAATACTGAATGAAAAAATGGTGGGGGTATATGTGGAGTAGGAAGATGGACACCCATATCCACCTGGATCATTCCTCCCTCCTTAGGAAGCAATGGTCCCCATTGCATTGATTTCCTCCATGAGATGAGGAAAATTCTCTTGAACTTGGTCCTTGGTAAGCCACTTGCCTTGGTGTAGGATTTGGCCAACTTTGAAAACTTGATACAACTTAATCTTCTAATAGAAAGTGTTCTTGATTTGTGTGTCCATGATCTGATCAGTTATGTCATGTTCCATGTAGTCATGGTTTAGCTCTGTTGGTGTGAGTTGTTTTGCAATGTCGAATGTGTCCAACAATTGTGGAAAGTTGGGACGAAGACGTTCGACATTGAACAATGAGTGAAAATAAGAAATGGTGGAATACCGAGCTCAAAGGAATTTTTCCCTATCAACTTGATGATGGTGTATGGCCCATATCAGAGCAGGCAGAGCTTTTGGTGGGGCCCAATGAGGCGCTCCTTCTAAAAATGTAGCCAAACTTTGTCGACCACCTGGAACTTATGTGGTACCTGATGTTGATCATGCCGCTACTTGTACTTCTTAATTGGCTCTATCCAATATGTCATGGACTTGTTTGCAGATATGATGAATGTGCTCAATGAAGCTGTTTGCCTTGATGAATTTGGACTGGACATGAGTTGAATCTTCCTTAGTAGCTTCAAATGGTATGGCCACATCAATGGGACATAGTGGCTGGAATCCCATGCCCGCTTGAAAGGGGCTGTGGCCAGATGAGTTATGGAGAGCCCGGTTATAGATGCGCTGGACATAGGGGAGGCTTTCAGCCTATGTGTGTGGATGCTTAAATTTTTACATTCGCAAAATGTGTACGCTCATCCTGTTGACGAAATCTATTTGGCCATCAGTTTGGGGGTGGAAAGCTGTGGACTTAGTGAGCTTGGTGTCCAACATCGACTAGATATGTGACAAAAATATATTGAGGAACCTTCTATCCCGATATGAGATAATGGACTGTGGGATCCCAAAGTGTACCCACACTCGTTCAAAGAAGAGTTTAGCATTGGCTTCTGCTGTTATATTCTTCTTGCAGACTTCCATAATGGCCATTTTAGAGAATCTGTCGACAACCTCAAAAACATAGTCGTTGCCATGCTTGATAGAAGGAAGGCCTGACATGTAATCCATGGAAATGGATTCCCATGGTTGACTAGGGTTAGGAAACCAAGTATATAGTACTTTCTTCTTGATGGTCAGTTTGGAAATGGTGCAGGCAGCACAAGATCTGATGCACTTCCCAACATCATGTCGAAGATTAGGCCAATAAAAATACTTCTATAGTATTGCCACTGTTTTCTTGACCCCAAAATTACAATGAACCAACTATAGTGTGCTTCCCAAATCATATTGGCATGCTCGCATGAAGGAACACATAGGTGTCCCAGGTGGCATAATAGTGCAGCCTGGAGGTGAAATTTTGGAACTTGCTTACCATCCAAGAGCATAGGGTATGTGTTGCTGAATTCTGGATCACCTTTTTAGAGATGCAACCAACCCAAATTCTTATGTCCATAAGGTTCGAACACAATGGTTAGCACTGCGATCGACGTTCGACTGAGAAAATATGTAATGTTATTGGTGCTTCCCTTCTTGTACTTGATGGTCAAATGGAACTGTTGCAGGTATGTGGACCATTTATGATGGTGATCATTCTGCAACTTCCCTTGTGTCTATATGAACTGCAGGGGTTGGTGATCTATGTGGATTACTGTTTCCTTCACCAAAATATAGTGCTTCCATTGTAGGTAGGCCTGCACAATGGAATACATTTCTTTGTCATAGGTGGGATAATTTTAGACTGTGTATAAAAGTGTCTCACTTTGATATGCCACTGGATGCCCCTGCTGAGTAAGTATTGCCCCAATATCATAGTAAGAGGAATCTATATCGATATCAAATTGTTGCTGCAAGTCTGGTAATGTGAGCACTAGTGCACATTAGAGGCGATGCTTCAAATCTGTGAATGGATTCTATTAAGGTTCATAACAAAATAATTTTTCTTTCGCTCCCCCCTTGGTGACTTGACTCAAAGGCCTAGTGATATGAGAGAACCCCAACATGAACATGTGGTAGAAATTTGGAAGACCCAAAAATATACGTAGCTCTGTTAGAGTGGTTTGGGCTGGCCTATCCCGAATGACTTGGATCTTTGCTGGGTCCACATGCATCCCTAGCTAATTAATAATGTATCCTAGATATTGAACCTGGGTCATGCCAAAAGGGAATTTATCTAAATTGGCACACAACTTGTGTTGACGCAGTGTTTGGAGGACCTGTCAAATGTGGCAGAGGTGCTCTTCCCAACTCTCGCTGAATATCAGGGTGTCATCCAAATACACCACCAAGAATGAGTTGATGAATGGTCATAAGATGTTGTCCATCAACCTCATGAAGGTCGTAGGAGAATTCGTCAACCCGAAAGGCATGACCAACCATACAAAAAGGCCCTTCTTGTCTTTGAAGGCAGTCTTCCACACATCAGAAGGTTTGATTGGTACCTGGTGATACGAGGAATTCAAGTTAATCTTGCTGAAATATTCAGCCCCCTTGACTTGGTCCAGAAGGTCATCAATTCATGGAATCAGATACATATTTCGGAAAGTGATATTGTTCAACGTTCGATAGTCATTACAGAGTATCAAAGTCCCATCATTCTTCTGCACGAACATGATCGGGCTCCCACAGGGTGATGAAATTGGCCTGCTGTGACATTTTTGCAGCAGTACCTGCATCTACCTATTGATTTCATCGTTCTCCAGAATAGAGTGCCGATAGATAGGTCCTTTGGGTAGTGGCGCGCAGAGGGTCAGATCGATGGAATGTATGACTTGACAATGCAGAGATACCCTTGTGGGTGAGGTGAATATATCCCCGTACTCCTCCATGTCCTTGTCCATCTATTGTTTCCATGTGAGCCTTGTCTGGAGGTCGTGGCTACAGTCTTCCTCTTCTCCTCGGGGAGGGTCATCAGGAAAACAAATTTCCCATTTTTGGAAATGAGCTTACTGTATTATTTTGTAGTGATCAAAGAGATGGCGGTAGGTGGTGCTACCTTCGGTATCCTATATAAATTATTTCCCAAATTAACAATAAAGACACGAGGCCTATAATTATACAAATAATTTCGCTTCCACAAGTATGGTTGGCCTAATAATAAATCAAAAACATAATGAGGAGAAATATCACATAATAAATCATCCATGAAGGGCTTGATATTGTAGGGAAGGCGACACTGTTGGATGACGCAAAGATCTCATCCTTGGTGAAGCCACCAAATGATGTACGATTGTGTGTATACTATGGTCCACAGACCGAGTCCCTTCACGAACTCTATTGAAATGAGGTTCCTTTGGTTCCCGTTGTTGACAATGAACCGCAGCGGGGAACCCTTCGCCCACATCTCAGAATGGAAGAGGCGCTCCCCCTCCTCTATATCTTCGAGTTCCTACTTTTGGATATTGGAGGTGGAAATTCTTATCACCAAATTGATCTTGATAGGATGCTCATCAATCAACTTAATATAAATCTTTCAAACCACTTTTAACTGAAGATTAGCCTCTTTATTTTGAGAGGGCTCTCTCAAAGGGGATTTATGATTTTCAATAGAAATACTATTAGATGGCTAACTCTATGAACTGTGACTTGGTTTTGATTGATTGCAGGTTGAAAAATGAAAAGTTTGCTACCATTGGGCTATGGGGTCAACATCAGTAAACTTGATACAGTAATTATTCTCATGGAATCTAAGGCAAATAAAGGTTTTAATAAGGATGATACATACACACAACGTAGGAAAAACACAACAATTTAACCTCTATAGGAAGTCAGAGCATGATAACATGATTTCTGAGTAATTAGAGATAAACTCACTGCAGATGATTAGACATAAAAGATATAGAGCAAATAAAACATTAAACACCTCATTTGAATCTCAGGCCTGGAAGTAAAATGTCACTGTATATTACTGAAAATGATAAAACATAACAGAGTAGAAATTTGGTGCAATATTCTCCAACCCTTTGATATTTGATGTTCTGTCTACAAATAGACTTTCTTTACATTACAACTGATCTGCCTAGCTGGCTAGATCCTCGAACTCTAACTTTGACACCTAACATAACTGAAACTACTTTCTTGGAACAGAAAAAAGACAACTATCCTTTAAAAAGTCACATTCCTAATAAGACTCTACTTCATAATTATTACAATTAGTTTTATTAACAATAAAAAAATTACATGATAGATATCACATGTTCGAGAGACATTCACCATCACTTAACATATTTAAAGTACCCCCTAGATTTAGAAAACATGGTCCTAATTTTCAGGAATAAATAATCTCCACTTTAGTCTTGGTCTTCATGTTGAGATGGATGAGTGACACTCATATCAAGTAATGATTTTATGCTGGGATGGACCATTGACAAGCTGGATGTCTCCAAATGGCTTATGTTCTATTTGAACCTCCAAAAATATTCCAAAAACCTTTCACTACAAAACATAGCAGTTTAGGCAGTTTCGTAGCGTGGTTTCATAGTGAATGAATTTCTGCCTTTTCATCCATCTCCCTGCCGCCTTTGCTAGACAAATTTTTTTTATGCCAAACTATTTAAAAAACAACCAACCTCCCTCAATCCTTCACAAAACTGATTTTTAAATCAAAATAACATCTTTAGAAATTTCGTAGTGTTTTTCTGGCTTCAAGCCTGGAGCATGCTACAAAACTTCCTAATAAACCAGAATTTATAATTTTTGTGATTTTCTTCAAATTTTGACCTTCTGAGCCAAAATTTAGGTTCTTTTCAAGCCATGAACCTCATAAAAAATGTTTCAACTCAATTCTTCAGTCTTTAGGAGTTTCATCTTCATTTAAAATAGGTTGGCCTATAGGTTCTTCAACCACTTTCATCCTTAGCCCTTTCTTCTCCAGTTTAACTTGAATCATGTCCAGATGATCCTGAAGGTCATCCACTTGATCCTTTAATAATTTGTTTTTAGCTTTTAAAATTGAGTTCATCTTCCTGGTATGTTTGACCACCCCTCTTAATCGTTGAGTCCTTTTCAACAATCTTTTGGCATTGTCCATAGATTTTGAAACACTTGAGATTTGACTGCCCCATATATTCATCATTTGTTCAAATTGAACCTTCTCATACCCATGCTTCTCTACCTCTATTTTCAAATCCAATATTTATTTACCTTCTTCGTTCAGATATTCTTTGAGGGATTCTATTTATGATTTTTCAATTATCTTCTCTTTTCCCTTTCTCTACCTGATGGCAACTTCTTCTTTTGCTGTTGGAGATAAATCTATGATGCTGACTGACTTTACAACTTCACTGATTTTATATGTATTTTTTCTCTGTTGTGAAACCAGCTCCAAAAAGAGAAGAAAAGAGATATCAATGCCTTATAAATAAGCCACTTCGAGGGGGCAACCTCCAATACATTACATGAATGAACAATTCCTAGTTGATTCAAATTACAAAACCTCCTTTCTATATATAGGAGTCCATGGGGCCTAATGTAATCCTAGTGGGGCCACAATGTAATCCTAGCCGACCTAACAATAATAATTTAAGGGCACAATAATAACAATATGGGGGTTACAAGGGTACAATAATAACAATAAGGGGGTTACACTAACAACAATAAGGGACTATACTAGTAATATAGGGACCTAATTGTAGGAATTTACAGGGTAAGTTCCGTAGATCAAGAACCAAAGGTCACCCCTCACAAACAGATCACAAATCAGTACACCAGTATAATCATGTGGTTAAAACCCTCAAAGAGGGAAACAGTCCACGCCTTGAGCCAACGCGGCCACTTCAAGGAATTTATTAATATAAAAGAAAAGTTACATATGTTTCTCTGATAAACGGTTACTAGAAAAATGAATCTCAACGCTCTTTAAATAGAAATCATGGACGAATTGGGTGTTAAGCCACAGATCAAGTGCTGTTAATACTGAGGTGAGAGATAATTGTCGGATCACTACAAATAGTGACCGTTGGATTATAAGTTACAAATGTACATGGTAAAGAAACACACTTTACCTAACTCTACACTAGACTAAGTTAATCTTAAATATTTCCTGTGTGTCGAAATATCCTAACATCCCCCCTTAAGAACAACTTGGGATAGGATTGAAGGATTTACAAAGGTGACACAAAAGGATCCTATTTCCTATGTGTCGAAATAGCCTATCATCCCCCCTTAAGAACAAATTGGGATAGGATTGAAGGATTTACAAAAGTGACACAATAGGAGAAGGAAGGAGGCATTAGAGCCTATCCCCCCATTAATGAAAACTTTCTTGAACTCCAAGCATGGATCGAAGTTTGGTAAAATTCGCTTCTGTGAGAGCCTTCGTAAAGATATCGGCTACTTGATCATTGGTCGGACAATACTGCACTTCAAGAACACGATCATGAATGAGCTTTCTGATGAAGTGTATGTGGATTTCAATGTGTTTGATACACTAATGCTGAACTAGGTCTTTACATATCTGAATGACACTCTGATTATCACACCAAAGTGTAGTTGGATGCTGCTGATGAAGACCAAATTCAGACAGGATCTGACGAAGCCACATGGCTTCCTTACTGGCTTCAATTGCACCATGATACTCTGCTTCTGCTGAAGAAAGGGAGATGGCACTTTGTTTCTTACAAGACCAAGTAATAGGTCCTGAACCAAGAGTGAATACATATCCTGCAATGGACTTCCGATCATCAGGGTCACCAGCCCAATCAGAATTTGTGAAACCAATCAACAAGGGAGATGCTCCTGCACTGTAATGAATCCTGAACTGAACTGTACCTCAAATATATCGAAGTATTATTTTTGCTTCTTTCCAGGGAATTTCATGTGGTTGGTGCATAAACCGAGCGACAAGACCAATGACAAAGGAAAGGTCAGGACGGGTATGGGTTAGATACAAAATTTTACCAACAAGTTGACGGTATAAGGTAGCATCAACTTCAGGGGTAGTATAGTTGACTGAAAGCTTGAATCCATACTGAAAGGGAGAAGGGGCAGGCTTACAGTCTTCCATGTGAAAGTGGTGTAGAAGATCACATGCATACTTGGACTGTGAGAGGGTAATGCCTTCCTTGGATTTCAAGACTTGAAGACCAAGGAAATAATGCAAGTGTCCTAAGTCTGTCATTTCAGACTTTTTTTTGAGGCTATAATTCACATGGTTTATATGGTTTGGATCACTACCAGTAAGGATAATATCATCAACATAAAGAACAAGGATGGTGAAGGAATTACTCACTTTCTTGGTGTAGACAGTGTTATCAGAATGACACCTAGAAAAGCCATTATCTAAGAGAAATCTATCAATTTTGGCATACCAAGCCTGAGGAGCTTGTTTGAGACCATAGAGAGACTTACTAAGGCGACAAACAAGGTTGGAATATTTTTGGATAAAGCCAGGGGGTTGTTCCATGTATATTTCTTCATGCAAATCTCCATGTAAGAAGGCAGATTTAACATCCATCTGATGAACTTCCCATTTAAAGGATGCAGTAAGGAAAGAAAAAGGCAGATAGAATTAATTTTGGCAACAGGGGAGAAGGTTTCAGTATAGTCAATGCCTTCAACTTGTGAAAAACATTTAGCAACAAGACGAGCTTTATGTCTATCCACTTTTCCATCTGGTCCAAACTTTTTTTGCTAAACCCATCTGCATCTGACAAGTTTTCTCCCTTTTGGAAGAGGAACAAGATCCCAAGTATTGTTTTCCAATAAGGAACGATAATCTTCATTCATAGCTTCATCCCAATTTGGATGACCGGAGGCTTCTTCCAAGGTTTATGGATCAAGTTTTTCTGGAACTTGAGCCAATAAGCTCTTTCGAACCGAGAATGTGTACGTCATCGATTGGCAGGGTCACCTGCAAGAGAACTTGTTGCATCTTGAGAAGAGCGGACCCGTCTTGGAAGCGGTGGAGTATAAGGAACAATTTCACGAGCTGGAGGAGGATTTTCATCCTCGCTGTCATCATCTGAACTAGAAGGAATGATATTAAAAATAGAAGAGAGAGAGAGAGGTGGCACATATGCCGAATTAGGCTCGCAGCCCAAAGGTGGCACACCCGCTGAACTAGGCTCGCAGGCCGATATATTTTCATCAAACTTTACATCTCTTCTAATGATTATATTTTTGGATTTTGGTTGAAGAAGTCTATATCCTTTGACATCTTCAGAATATCCAACAAAAATACATTTTTCACTCTCAGGTTCTAAGGCTTTATGTTTCGCATCTGGAATATGGGCCCAAGCATCACTTCCAAAAACACAAAAGTGACTTACATCTGGTTTGATTGAGCTCCAAGCTTCTTCTGGAGTTATATTCTTTAAAACCTTAGTAGGAGTGTGATTTACTATGTAATTTGCACAGTTAATGGCTTCTGCCCAAAAATTGAGACCAAGTCCTTTAGATTGAAGCATACAATTAGCCATTTCTTTTTAAGGTGCGATTCTTCCTTTCAGCTACACCATTTTGTTGTGGAGTATATGGAACAATATGTTGCAATTGAATGCCATGCTCAATGCAGAAGTTGATAAATTTGTTGTTAACATATTCTCCTCCATTGTCTGATCTTAACTTAAGAATTTGATGTCCAGATTGTTTCTCAACAAAGGCCTTAAAGGACAAGAACATGTTAAAAACTTCACTCTTGAGTTTTAAGAAGTATACCCAAGTGCGTCTGGAAAAATCATCAATGAAAGTTAAGAAGTACTTGCAACCAGAGAAAGAAACAATAGGAAGTGGACCACATAAATCACTGTGCACAAGTTTCAAAGGGGCTGAAGCGTGCCAAGAGGCACGTTTGTCAAAACTATCTCAATGATGTTTTCCGAGTACACATCCAGAACAAACACCATCTCGGCAAGATACAATAGGAAGGCCCATCACCATATTTTCCTTACATAGAGTTTGAAGAGAGTGATAGTTTAAGTGACCAAATCGCTCATGCCAAAGTTTTCTCACATCATCATTATGAGCAACAAAAACAGAGGGAAGACATGATGACCCAAATTTGTCAAACTTATACAACCTTGTGGAATCATCAACAATGCCAGTAGCTAAAATATGTTTAGGATCTTTGAGGTCCTTGATTACAACATCATGAGGTGAGAATTCTACTATTTTCCCTTCACCTGAATGAGTTATCTGATAAATAGATAGAAGGTTGCATGAAAAGGTAGGAACACATAGTACATCATTAAACTGACCATTATCTAGATGAATGGTTCCAGATCCTACAACACTAAGAGATCTATCATCACCAACATAAATATGTTTGGTGTTACAATCATTTAAAGAATAAAACATGGATTTATTTTTAGCCATGTGGTAAGAAGCTCCAAAATCAATGAGCCACTCATGAGAAGGAGAAGAAGAAGATAAATTTAATGCATAACCAGATCTTGATGCTTGACAACCACAAGTAGAAAGTGCCATGCCTGAAGATGAAGGTGAAGAGTGCTCCAAATTGATGTTGTGCTTCTTCATTGCTGCTTCTAAGGCTTCCATCTTCTTAAAAAATTTGGACTCTATATGGCCATCCCGGTTGCAAAAGTTGCAATGTCTCTCTGTCTTCTTCCCTTTGTTTTGATTTGCCTTATTATTCTGGTGACTTGATTTTTCAGTTTGCGGCTGAAATTTCTAGGGGCTCTGATACCATGTAGGAGTTTACAGGGTAAGTTCCGTAGATCAAGAACCAAAGGTCACCGCTCACAAACAGATCACAAATCAGTACACCAGTATAATCATGTGGTTAAAACCCTCAAAGAGGGAAACAATCCACGCCTTGAGCCAACGCAACCACTTCAGGGAATTTATTAATATAAAATAAAAGTTACATATGTTTCTCTCATAAATGGTTACCGAACAAGTGACCCTCCATTCTCTTTAAATAGAGATCATGGACCAATCGGGTGTTAAGCCACGGATCAAGTGCTGTTAATACCGAGGTGAGAGATAACCGTCGGATCACTACAAATCATGACCATCGGATTATAAGTTACAAATGTACATGGTAAAGAAACACACTTTACCTAACTCTACACTAGACTAAGTTATTCTTAAATATTTCCTATGTGTCAGAATATGCTAACACTAACATGCCAATCTTCTTCAAAAAAGTGTTGTCCTCAACGCTTGAGTAGCTCTGGGTGCTTCTGTATAAAATTCTCATCCTCCCATGTAGAATCTTCAGTGGGTAAGTTCTTCCACTTGATGAGATACTCTGAAATTGATGGAACGAAAACTACAGTCCGTGTACTTGCGGCCACTTTTTACAACATTCCAATCCGATGCTCAGAGAGAGAGCGATGAATATTTTCCCACAATCACCTCTTTGAGATGAAATTCAGAAGCCTCAAAATTCCCTAACTTCCACAGATCATATCTCCAAAAATATTGTGAACCAATATTTGAAATTTTGCAACGATGTTCCTTAGGATTGCGGATTCACACTCTAAAAATTTCAGATTCTGAACCTTCGTAGAAAAAAAGTTATAGTGAAAATTCCACGATGACCTGTTTAGAGCAGTGAAACCCTAGAATCTCAAAGCTCTGATACCAAATGTTGTGAAACAAGCTCCAAAAAGAGAAGAAAAGAGATATTAACACCTTATAAATAAGCCACTTTGAGGGGTAAACCTCCAATACATTACATGAATGAACAATTCTTGGACGATTCAAATTACAAAACCTCCTTTCTATATATAGGAGTCCATGGGGACAAAATGCAATCCTAGTGGGGCCACAATGTAATCCTAGCCGACCTAACAATAATAATTTAAGGGCACAATAATAAAAATATGGGGGTTACAAGGGTACAATAATAACAATAAGGGGGTTACACTAACAACAATAAGGGACTATACTAGTAATATAGGGACCTAACATTCTCTCCATGGCCTTCTTTGAAAAATTGGTCATTGGCTTCCTTGGCTGAAATATAAAGCCAACATCTTCACCTGCAAAATCTAATTTCTTGGCAGTCTTACCTTTCTTCAGTTTTCTTCCACCACCTTCAACATATTCTACTTTCACTCTTGGTGTCTCTTCAATATCAATTGCATGAATGATATCTTCCAGATTCCCTTTGGCTAATGTATGGCTTCTAGTTATCCTCTTACTGCCTTGTTTGCTAATCTTGTTTTTCTGTTTTGCAGGTGCTGGCTGAGGGGTGTCAGTTTATTGTAGAGGTTTTGCTCCTATTTCCATTGGTACTGCAGGGGACTGTCTTCTCTCTTCTTCAAATTCTTCTATTACAGCTGGTGATGTAGGAGTTCTAGGTTTTAAGATTTTCTTTGGAGTGAATTAATCTATTTCATAACCACTCATAAACAAAAAATAAGTCCAATATCTATTTAACCTTCTCAATTCTTCCAACACTAACAAATTTATCAAACCATGGTGAAACAAAGATGTCTCATTGCCTTATGATTTAACTTGAAATATATCTGACATCTTTCCCAAACTCCTGTATAAATATAAAGGTAGGTCAAGTGATCTCTTACCTAAAAAGTGCATAAGGAGTTTGAGATGGTAAGACTAAAACATGTGGAATCTTCCCTCGCATGTGAAATATTTTTGAATGACCATCAACAAATTTGCATAATTTTCCTCCATATAACCCTTGGGAATTCCATTAGTTAAATCAACTCCTCTGTGCTATTGCTTGAGAAACTCCTCACAACTCTGCATTGTAAATTTTGTGCCCTTAAACCATTATTCACCACCTCTAGGGATTCCTGTAGCTTGTGATATGCTCTCTGGTGTTACTTTGAGATTCAAAATCCCAACCTTTGATGTTGTTCCTGTAAAATTAGTGGAAAAATCCTTTTGAAACCTGTGCATGGAAACCCTGCAAATTCTGGCAGAATTGCAGGCAACCTGTTCTCCTGAAAACTTCCATAACAGTAGGGTCTTAATTAAGTAATTTCAAATCCATGGGTTCATACCTGAGGCAATGGCCACCCTTGTCTTTTTTTAAGCCATGGATACTTTATATTCTTTGCTACCTCGCTTGCTGGTGACACTTGAAAAATTTGAATTCGACAACCTACTTGGAGTGATGAAGAAAATATTCCAGGAATTGATTCACATGTAAGGATAAAAAGTAATATGATAAAAGGTAGGTTTGTGGTAAGGTTTTAAAGGTTAATTGACAACTCGAGTTTTAATGGTTAGACATGCAACCAAAAATAATCATGATTACAGTTAATACGACTATGCATGTTTGAAAATCATCCTAACAACGTTGAAATACATTACCCTTTACTCATCTTATCATAAACTAACACCTCACATCACTCTGACAACTTTGGCTAAAAAAACACAGTTTCGTAGAGAAGACAATTTAGTAGCCGACAGATTCGCTACGAAACTATTAGGCAGTTTCATAGTGAAATCTACTGATTTCCTTTGTAATTCGCTACAAATTCTGAAAAAATGACAGGTGTGCACTTTTGAGTTTAAATGCATGGGAATGACAACTGATATGATGTAAGATTGATTTGACTAAAGCGACATGGATGGAGGTGAACTTTAGACTTAGGGTAGACATCATAAAAATGATTTTTTTTTCATACATCACATTAAATGACTTAGGAGACCTCATAACTTTGGTGAATGACCTGCATGACCCAGTCATGGAAAATTTTACAACTAAATGAGTGATAAAAATGGCTCTACTTGGGATGGTGTGCCCTTGTGGTACACCAAAGAATATGTAGTTCCAGTGCCATCCATCTTTTGAAAATAAACTTCTAAAATTTTCCAAGCCTTCTTCAAAATATTATGGCATTCTCCTCAGGCTCAAGTTTGATAATCAACCTGTTAGCAGAAAATAATAATAAAACGAAATATATACAATGGTGTGAAAATTAGTAAAATTTAAGAGGAGTAGTGCTTTAGAAACCTGCCATTGATAGTTCCTCCAGCACAAAGTTGTCCATCGATCTCCTGAAGTAGATAAGTATTGTTACCATGATATGCAACTACTATAAATGGTCCCTTCCATATGTTTTCAAAATTTCCATGTTTCCCCTTTTCCTCAATTTTGGCTTCCCACTTTAAAACTACATCTTGAATCTAGAAATTTTCTCCTTTGAATTTTATGTCAAATGTTTTCTTTACTCTGTTTTGTGACTGCTGATGGCTGTTGTATACCTCCTCCATTTTTTCTTGTAGAGCTATGAGCTGATTTATCCTCCTCTGAATGACATTAGGCTCTTCTTCAAGTCCTTACAGCAATTTCATTACATGCACTCCCAAGGATGTGGGAAAATTGCTTCATCTCCATACACTAATTCATAAGGTGAAGTACCAATGGTTCACTTTGTACATACTCTATCAACCCACAGAGCATACTTCCACTTCGGATGCGATGATATCTTGTTTTCATACAATACCTTTTTGATAATTATCACAATGCTTTTCTTTGAGGATTCAACAAGGCCATTACCCTGGGGGTAATAAGTAGTTGAGTGTCCAAGTGTTATATGATACTGATGACAAAAACTAATTAAACTTTTGGATTTAAAAGCTTGTGCATTTTTAGTAATAATCTTCATAGGACATTCAAACCTGGACAAAATATTGTTCTCTAAGAACTGAATGATGACTGAATCATTTGCTTGCCTTTTTGGGATTTTTTCGATCCACTTAGTGAAATAATCTGTGGCTATCAGGATCCAACGATGTTGCCCTGAATATGATGGGTGTATTTAACCAATAAAATATAACCCCCGTTGTTGGAAAGGCACGTCAACATATATTGGCATCAAAGGTAAAGGAATCGACTATTTCTTACCGTCAAAAATTTGACATTCATAGAAAGCAGCGATCTTCTTGTAAACATCCTTGAACATGGTGGGCCAGTAGTACCCAACTCTCAGAATTTTGTTTGCTGTGGCCTTACAATAGTGGTGTCCTCCACAATCTACCTTATGAAACTCTTCAATGACCCTTTCAAATTGCTCTTCCAACAAACAATTTAAAAGAATTAAACCAATATCTTTCCAGTACAAATTCTTATCTACAATGCTGTATCTTAATGATTTTAGCTTCACAAACCTTGATTTTGATTTAGTCAACTCTGCAGGAGCTCTGTGATGATGCAAGACAAAGATAATATCTCTGTACCATTCAAATAAAATTAAATCCTCTTCAATAGGAATAAAATCTTCATCTTCCTCTGACAACTCTGAAATTTTTGCAAAAAGATTCATGTCAAGACAATCAAAATTGGATTGTGCCATCAACTTTGCCAACCCCTGTCCTTTCACCAATTTTGTAGGTTTGATTTCTATGTCATACTACAACAAATTAGCTATCCACTTCCCTCTTTTTCCATCAGGATCAACTTGTGTCAAAATGTCTTTAACCATAGTGTTGGGCACAAATGCAATGACATGAGAGTGAAAAATATAAATGATGAAATCCTTAATAGCTTTGATCAAAGCATATGCCTATTTTTATAAAATATTGTACTCCAAATCTGAGTTAGAAAGTGTTCTGATAAAGAATGAAATTGGTTGTTCTTTACCTTGCTGTCATTTCTACAGTAAAACTCTAGCTATGGTATTTTCAGATGCAAAAGTGAAAACCAGAAATTCTCTTGAAAAATTTGGGCGAATAAGCATTGGGGCTTGAGTGAGGGCTTTCTTTATCTCTTCAAATGATTGCTTGGCTTCAACAATCCATTTAATATCATCTCCTTTCTTCAACATCTTGGTAATGTCTTTGACAATTTAAGCAAAGTTTGGGATGAATCTTCTGACAAAGTTTACTCTCCCAAGAAAGGATTGAATTCCCTTCCTGTTCCCTGGCAGGTCTATCTTCTAAATACCATTATCTCTATTTGGATCAATCTTTATCCCATCCTTTGATATAATATATCTAAATTTTTTTCTAGAAGTTAGAGCAAAAATAACTTTAGTGGGGTTAAGAGAGATACCAAATCTTCTACACTTCTGCATAATTTTCTCCAGATGCTTCAAATGATCTTATCCCTTCTTGAAAATATAGTAATGTCATCCAAATAGACCACAACTAACTTATCTTTCTCCTCAGCAAAGGAAATGTCAATTTCTCTTTGAAAGGACGCTTCTGCTTTCATCAAACCAAAAGGCATCTTGGCGTACATGAATGTCCCCCATGGTGTGGTAAAAGCAGTTTTTTCTTGATCTTCTGGGTGTACCAATATCTGATTGTATTTTGAAAAACCATCCAGCATGGACATCCTTTAAGAGCCAACAATATTCTGCAAAATATGATCCATCTTAGGAAGAGGGTAGTTGTCTTTCAAAGAAGCCTTGTTCAAGTTTCTGAAATCGATACAGATTTTGTTCTCTCCACTCTTTTTTCTGACAGGTATAGAATTAGCAAGCCATTTTGAGAATCTTATAGGAACAATAATTTTTGCATAATTTTTTTTTCTTAATTTCCTTCTTAATTAGAGGCATGAGAAATGGATTAATCCTTCTCAATTTTTGTTTGAAAGGTTTCTAATTCTCTTTGATAGGAATAATATGTTGAATAATAGTAGGATCATACTTTTTCAGGTCAACATAACTCCATGCAAAAACATCGATGAACTTCTTCATCATCTCAATATATTTCTGTCTCATTTCCATAGAAATAAACTTGGAAAGCTTTATCATTTTAGGCACTGCTACTATACCAATATTACAAGTTTGTACCTCCTCATCATCAGCCTGCATTCTAGGAGATTTCAAAACATCATTTTGGTCAATTTTTTTTCAAGTGGAATAAGACCCTTGGGTATACAATTATTTTTCAGCTGAAAAACTTCAGAATTGACCTTAGTTTCAACAAGCATGTTTTGTTGATCTACTTGTGTGCTTTCAAATTCCTCTTTTAACTCTATGAAATTTCTAACTTACTGGTCATCTTCAAAAACTTGCCAATGGATGATATTATCTGGAATAGAAGGTCTATGACAAACTTCAATTTCATACTTCTTAGTAGAATTCCTTATTTATCTTATTATTTTCTAGGAATAATTATTTATATCTTATTTAAATAATATTCCTTGTTAAATATGACTAAATCATTTATAAATAATTAAATAAATCATTATTTATTTAATTATAATTCAACCACTTCCTTAAAATAATAAATAAATCGTTTATTTATTTATTATTTACAAATAAAGGGATTTGACCCAAGTCAAACACCTTTTCCCTTCAACAAATATAATAAAATATTCCATAAAAGGTGGATCTAGATTTGGTTAATATTATTTTAATCATGCACCAAGATCTAGGATGACCCAATATTTTGTTATAAATAGAAGGGTTTTCCCATTCATTTGTCACCTTTTATTGCATATTAGAGCACTCTAGATCTATAGTCTTGGTCTGACTTTGAGCCATTATCATTGTCACATTCTCCATTATTTGCTTTGTGAGCTCCCTTTGAGTTCTATGTTTGTCTGGGTTTTCTACACCAACAAGAGAGAGAAATGCTAGATCTGAAGCGCTGAGGACTTTCAAGAACCCATCCCATTGAGGAGAATTGGAAACACCTTTCTTGTTTTCCTCTCAGGTGCCCTTAATATAATTTTTTTTTTCAAAAATATTGTTCTTGTCTTGTCTATTAGATGCATGGAGAAAAATCTTATTCTCACTACTTAAAGTCTTTTTATGCATAGATCTGGATTTGTGCAACATTTATCTTGATCAACTAACTGCAGATTTGAAGATATTGGCAGCCATATTTGATGTTAGGGCTATTTGTTATGCATAGCTAAAGTGGTCTTTTTCCGACAAAATATTCATACTAACAATTGACGACTCCACACGGGCTTTCTTTTGCGACCACTGTCGTTTTATATATTCCTGCAAATCCAACTATTTCAGACCCTAGGGTTTCTCTTTAGTTTTTAGTTTTTCCTATTTTTATGGTGTTTTTCACCTCTAAAACCCTAAAACATTAAAATTTTTAACTTCCCTATGTTTCTGGCCCCATTGCGTAGGTGACAGACATCAACCGCAGCTGAGACGACAACTTTTTCTGAAATCTGCCGCCGAGAGACTCAGATCTGCAGGTCGCACTTATCGGCCCAAAACCTGCGACCTGGATTGGAGGACACACTTTTCTGCCCAAAAACTGCGACCTGGACTGAAAACAGGTCAGAACCTGTGATTTGCACTTTTCTCTGCACTTTTCCAACAATTTTTCTGGGTTTTTCTGAAGCTTCTGTCAGGGCTTTCCCGCCTCTGTCTCCGCCCATTTAGACCTGTTTCTGATCTGTTTTAATCAACTAAGTGGGAATATCACCCCTTAGGGCTTTATTACCCTCCACTTTTTGTGGAAGAGTTTTAGCTGTTTCAGACATTTGGATTTTCAGAGTTTCAACCTTCTTCTTTTCAGATCTGATACCTCATTTTCAGATCCCTTTTAGATCAGCTCTTCTCCCTTTCAAATCAGCTCATATATATTTGTTTGGGTTTGCCTCTAGGGTCACCTCCTTGTCCCTTCTACCTTTAGCTGATTTCCTCCTTTGTTGCAGCAACCTTGCCTCTGCCTCTTTTCTGTTTTCTTCACCTCTTTTCAGCAGATTTCTCCTTTAGATCCCTGTCCCTCCCGACCTTAGATCTATTGGCCCCTTTTAAGTGTGTTTTGACTAGATTTTTCCCTCTTTTAGACTAGTTTTGAGAGACCTGCTTTCTTGGGTTAGATCGATGCATTGTTAGCTGCTAATTTTATGTTATTTTAGCCTTATTTACTGTTCTCTATAGATTTATTTTCAGTTACGTAGCACACTTTTTATTTTACTCTCAAAACGTCTAGGTTTAAAAATTAAAATTAACACACGCCACACACTGACCCTAAGTGAAGAAGAGCCTGGTTAACACCGCCAGACAAAGACTTTAAAATCAATTGACACTGCACCTCTCTGCCCTTGTTTCGACATTGACATCACTTGATTCACCACCTCCCTGCCTTTGTCGATTATTCTTCTTCCCTTTTTGCCATCATCATTGCGCCCCCAAGGCATATATCCCATAGACTTCTTGGCCTTCACCCTCAGTTTTCGGTTGGTTGACTTACTCCTTCCCGCCGTCGTCGAGTTAGTCCTCCCCCGAGTCCGCACTCCGACTCTTCTTCTTATTCTTCGGGTTCTCCCCCTGTTACCTTCACCATGTCTAGTTCAGGGCCTAACGCTAGTAGCAACCTCGGTCCTACTGCTGGGTCTGTTACTAGCGGAACCACCACGGGAACTACATCGACTGTCCCTTTGCTTCCTTATATGGATGGTCTCAGTCTTCCCGATTTCAATCAGTTGATCAATGATCCTATCTGCCACGATGTTGGTTGGCCTGCTATGCCTGCCAAGCTCCCCTATGATATTCCCAAGTTCGAAGGCCTTGCTGGCGAGGATCCCTCCAACCATATCTGATATTTCCACATGTGGTGTTCATCCAATTCCATTACTGATGACTCCATCCATCTTAGATTGTTCCAACGCATGCTTACATGCGAAGCTTCTAAGTGGTATGTCGATCATACCGCTTCTTCCCATAACACCTTTGTGACCATTTCCCAAGCCTTCTTATATTATTTCCAGCTCCCTCTCCGATACGACACTGGTACCGAACTCTTGAATTCTTCCGTCAATCATCTTTGACCCGCCTTTCCGCTCATGTATAGGAATGGAGGAGAAGAAGGAGCTTATGTCGGGCTCCCACCTTTGAAGATCGGGTCTATATGGACTGGTTCCTTCGATCTCTCTTTCCCGCCATTGGCAAAGATTTCGCCTCCCAGTTCCCTCAAATAGAAGAAGCTGCCCTCCAAATAGCCTTGAAATATGACCTCATCTATGCTTAGTCTGGTTATGTTTATACTGTCCTTCCTGACCTCCCCAAACCTGGTGGCGCTAACACCCCGGGGGCATCTCACTCTGCTGACGGTATCGTTGGAGCTCTTTTGCATCCATACGCTCAACCTCCTATGGGCTATGGTTTCCCTCCGGGAGGGGCCAGCACCTCCAACACTTTCCCCCCTCCAGGTAGCATGTATCCAGGATATGGCATGCCTCCTCACTTTGCCCAACCTCTGGCTTACCTCAATGTTGCCCAACCTATCCAGTATCCTTATCCACAGCATGGTGCCCCAGCTCCTTCCGCATTTGTACCTCTACCTCCCTTGCCTTCTCAACCCCTGCAACAACAATTACCACCCCATCCGGGGCAAGTATTTGCACAACAGGGCGCGACTAATCCTCCTTCTTCTCAAAGAAAGAGGAAATGCAATCAAAATCAATCTGCCCCTGGTAATCGTGGACCCAATCCTTCCAGTATTGACTCTAACACCATTAACCAGCAACAGGGCACTCAGCCCAAGCCGGATAGGCCTCTTCGTACAAATAAGCCTTGTTCGTGTTGCGGTGTTTACGATCATTACACTCACGATTTCCCCCTATTACCACAGATGCGGCAGATATGGGAGTCTCATGCCACATTGCGCGGACATCATGCCTCCCCTACTATTCCCCCTGATGCGGCTACTTCTCAACCAGCTATGTTTACCGATCCTTTCCCTCAGAAAGGATTCGTGGCTACTCAGCCACCTCATGCCCTGGTAACCACTCAACCTTCCCCTTCTGGTTCCTTTGATTACCAGATTCTCATGATGAATTCTGACCAACCTCTCACCGTCGACCTTAACCTTCAAACTCAGTCTTGTCAGTACCCCAATCCTCCCACTCCGTCTGTCCCCGAGTCACCTTCTTCAGGTCCTACAGAGCCTCTTTCTACACCTAATGGTCCTTTGCAGATCCCTCAACCCAAAGTTGAGGTTCCTATCAAGGTTCCTAAGGGCCCATTACGCCGAAATGCTGCTTCTGGTCGAGCTTCTCATTGGTATAGCATAGTAGATGATTTGGCGCAGTCTCCTGCTGCCATTTTAACACTGGAACTCGTCCAGTCGTGTCCTTTTCAAAGGAAGGCTCTACTATCCACCATGGGCGCTGTAGATCCTGCTAATGACCAGTTGATTGTTTTCGATGCCCGTCAGTCAGATCATCCTCCCCTTCCTGCTTCCGTCGCTTTCCAAATCCCAGTCAAAATCCGGAATGCTAATGTGTCTTGGTGTATTATTGATGAGGGGGCATCTACTTGTGTGATGTTTGCTTCGGTTTGGAAACAACTCGGATCTCCTGAGTTGGCCCCTTCCACAATCACCCTTCATGTGTGGGATGGCCACGCCTCCCAGCCCATTGGCCTATTCCGTAGTTGTCCTATCACCCTTGCAGGCAATACTGTTTGCATTGACGTTGAAGTCATCGACGCCCCTCTTGACTATAACATTATTTTGGGGCGTAGCTACACCTATGCCATGTCTGCTGTCCCATCCACGGTCGACCGCAAGATTTTTTTCCCTCACAATGGAAGGATAGGCACCATTGACCAGTTAACATATCATGAGCCAAAATATCAGACCTCCCCTGAGTCGACCATCTCTTCTGTAGCCAATACGCAAACCGTCGATTATTTGACCAGTGTTTCCCTAGGCATCTACAAAGACGACTCCTTGCTTTGAACCTTCCTTGGTCTTCCTCCTCCGCCTGTCTCTGATCCTAGCTTAGCGAATGTTTTCATGATGCAATCATCTCGGGATGACCTTAAGCGGCCCACTTTAGCTAGTTAGCAACCTCAACCTCGCCCGCCGCAACCCAATCCTCGCCCTTTGCCTCAGCTGGCCAAACCTCTTCCTTCTGGACCTTCTCATCCAGCTAGTACCCATGAGCCTCTCTATCCTCCTGGGTCGGTTCCACTAGGTCTCAACCATCTTGGAGCTATCCCTCCTGGCCATTACCCCGCTGGTTAGATACCTTTCCCTGCTCCCCCTCTTGGAGTCTATTCGGTGCCCATCATGGCCACTCTCTCCCTCCCCAATTTGACCTTGGGTATACCTGTCTAGTACCTTCATCCTCCAGCTGCTACCCCGCCTGGTCACCCCAAACCTTATCTTGATTTGACCCTGGTTCAACCGGTCCCCATCACTTCTCCCACCGCAATAGTGCCTCAGTCACCTCAACAGGAACCAACTCCTGTTGCGACCGCTTCAGGTAAGAAGGGCAAAGCTCACAGGGGGGCATCTAAGGACAAGGTTGCCCCGACAAACCCTGCCCCTCCTTGGCCTCCAAAGCATACCATCCAGTGTGCTTTGTGTGATGTTTTCGATCACGCCACCCATGCCTGTCCTGAATTGCCTCATCTCAAGCCCATGGTTAATGTCGCGTTCCCTGAGTCCACGGTCCTGGAAGCATTTGTTCCTTCTGTGAACCCGGCAAAGAACCCCAAGAATATTCACACCAACCACCCCTGTGCTTTGTGTGACCTCCATGGCCATTACACCCACCTCTGTCCCTACCTCGAGGAATTCCGCACCTCTCTAGCCGTGGTTCACCAATTCGAGGCCAAGCGCAACGAGTCCAGCTCTCCCCTATTTGTGCGTTTTGATTCGGAAAAAATACTGGACATGACTGCTCCCATTGACATTCCCCCTCCTGATGTCGAGATGACAGAGCCTTTATCCACCATTTTCTACCTATCATCATCCATGAGACCCTCGGGGAACATTCCCTCTAAATCCTCCCATGTTGTTTCGCTCGACCCCCCTTTAGCGATCACCCTGGGCTCAACATTGATAGATCATTTATCTGCTTACTCTCCTGTCATCCCCTATGATGATGCGCATGTGAACCTCTCTTATCATGATGATGATTCAGGTAGCTTCATCGTGTCAGGTGGTCTTTCTTCCACCAGTCACCCCATCTTCTATCACAATGACGACATCATGGAAGAAATCACCACCCCTGACTTTATCTATTCCCCCTTACATCAAACCCATGCATTCGAACCACATACACCGTGTGGCCATTACATTGAAACCCAATGTTTGGGTAAGGGGGCACCCATATTTGAGAGACTAAGAGAAGCAATTCTCAACAACTCTCCTAGTGTATCTGGTCGTGTCGACTGTAGTTCCATTATTCTTCCACATTTAGAAGAACCTCTAGAGTCCCATATCACTTCAGATCACTCTAGGGACGATACCCCTTATTGTTCCTTCATCTTACATCAGCAACTCAGTCTCTTAGACATTGTTGTTGACCAACCTATAGCTTTTCTAAGAGAGCATCAATTCATTATCTCCAAATTTTCTTTTTGGGATAGTGAGACCAGGTATGCCAACCCGGAAACTTAACATCCATTTGATTCATATATGTAGTACTAAAAGAGATTGGTAATCCTCCATTTCCTTTCTCAAGCTGCATAACCATAATGAAAACAAATGGCACACCACATCATTAAAATGTGTTTAGATTATCCTTTTCCTAAATACATTTTTGCATGAACACAACATGCTTCGGGGCACCTAGGCCCCTCAACCATAAAAATCCTAGATCTCAGCCAAAAACAACACTAAAAACCCCTTTCTCTGACAGGTCGCACTTTTCAGGTCATTTCCTGGGACAGGTCGCAGTTTTCTGCCTAGTACCTTCTACCCAGGTCGCAGAACAGACCCCAAGTGCGACCTGTCCTGTTCATGAGCTCTAGATACCTGTTAGTTTTTAGTACCTTGATACTTCACCAGGACACATTTTGTCCATGAAGGGTATATTCACCTCTCCTCCAAATCGGATTTCCTCACTTACAACACTTGTATTTGGGGCACCACTTTTCCTCCTTACTTGTCCTTGTTTGTGTTGATATTATTCATGAGATACCCTCTTGTACTCATGTTTTTATGGTCCCCATTGGACCTTTATTGTGTGGCAAAAACATCGAGTCACCCTTGTTTAGAGCATCCGAGTTGAGTCATCATCGCATTCATAGAATCTATCCGAGTATCCCGCTATAGTCCTCCATCCTTTATTGCTCGGTCCCTCTCTTGTGTCGCACATTATGGCCTTCAGTCCCACTGTCCCCTATACCTCATGATATTGTGTCAGTCGCTGCTGGGTCATCCATGCCCTTTATGCTTTAATAAGGGAAGTTGTCCATTCGCTACTCAGTACCCCCCATTTCATCATCATCATTGGTGTCATTCTGTTAGTCGCTTTACTATTTTCTCTCGTGCCTTAGTTGAGGATTCCTTATTACCTCACCTATGGCAGACCTCCTTCTGTTGACATCAACTCATTCATTCCAGAAGATAGGTCTAGAGGGGGGTGTACCTTGGTTCCAGCTTCCACTCTTGTTCGATGCCCTGGATCAAGCAAAGGGACTACTTATTTCCCTTTTACTTGGTTGTTTCTCACCTTCAGCTCCTTTCAGCATGATCGAGGTCCGTATACTTGATCATCTAGTGATGCATCAACTGTTCTTCGTGATTCCCGGGTGTGTGTGCGATGTCTCAACCCTCATGAGGGAGTGGCCCTGCAGGTAGCCCCCCACATGCCCGGATGACCTCTTCCTCGCAGTCTTCGATGCAGCTCCATACATTTGATGATGTCGGCCTTAGTCGCTTGCAGCACCTCTTTGATTTGCATGTATCAGTCAGATTTTGCGAGACCTTCCCCGTTGATAGGGGGCATTTGGGTTTTATTTGTATCTCATGTACTCAGATATTATTGTATAAGTCTTGGCTGTTATCCCAGGAACAACATGCATGTGGGATTCATCATTATATATTTTATTTGGCTCATGTTTATGCCAAAATGTACTTTATAATTCGGTCCCTTGTTTACTGGACGCACTATTCTTTTGTACTTTGTCTCGGCGGGCATAGGTATGCCTCCCCCGCCGCCTCTAGCATAGGTACCCTCTCATAAAAAGAGACTTGTTGCACCTGTAAGTCTCGTCTCCTCATGGTCTAGTTCTCCAGCACATTAGGGTACCTTACATTTCTCTCTCTAACTTCCCTTTTGATGTCTGGTGATTGAGTTTTTACAACGTACTTTGGTCATACGATTTGCTCCTAACACTCGCACACTGGGGGGCAATCTGTTACACCATTTTTTGGTCATCTAACCTATTATCATTAGATGGACCTAAGTACACCATGTAAGACCAATTGTTCTCTCAGTAAAATTGCTTTCACTATGTAAAATAACTTAATAAAACACATTTATTAAGTTGTTTATGGTCTAAACAGGAAACCCCAAAAGGAAATATTAAACAAATCTATATTTGTTTGATTTTCCTCATGGAATAATTAATTAAACAATAATTTAATTATTATTCCGAGTCATATTTAACACAAAACAAGTAAATTAATTAGATAAATCCTTATTTATCTTATTATTTTCTAGGAATAATTATTTAAATCTTATTTAAATAATATTCCTTATTAAATATGACTAAATCATTTATAAATAATTAAATAAATCATTATTTATTTAATTATCATTCAACCACTTCCTTAAAATAATAAATAAATCATTTATTTATTTATTATTTACAGATAATTTCGGGTCATATTTAACCTAAAACAAGGAAATTAATTAGATAAATCCTTATTTATCTTATTATTTTCTAGGAATAATTATTTAAATCTTATTTAAATAATATTCCTTGTTAAATATGACTAAATCATTTATAAATAATTAAATAAACTATTATTTATTTAATTATCATTCAACCACTTCCTTAAAATAATAAATAAATCATTTATTTATTTATTATTTACAAATAAAGGGATTTGACCCAAGTTAAATACCTTTTCCCTCCAACAAATATAATAAAATATTCCTAAAGGGTGGTTCTAGAATTTGGTTAATAATATTTTATTCATGCACCAAGTCCTAGACTACCCTAATATTTTGTTATAAATAGAAGGGTTTTCCCATTCATTTGTCACCTTTCATTGCATATTAGATCACTCTAGATCTATACTCCTGGTCTGACTTTGAGCCATTATCATTGTCACATTCTCCATTATTTTCTTTGTGAGCTCCCTTTGAGTTCTATGTTTGTCTGGGTTTTCTACACCAACAAGAGAGAGAAATGCTAGATCTGAAGCGTTGAGGACTTTCAAGAACCCATCCCATTGAGGAGAATTGGAAACACCTTTCTTGTTTTCCTCTCAAGTGGCTTTAATATAAAAAATTCTTTCAAAAATATTGTTCTTGTCTTGTCTATTGGATGCATGGAGAAAAATCTTATTCTCACTGCTTAATGTCTTTTTATGCATAGATCTAGATTTGTGCAACTTTTATCTTGATCAACTAACTGTAGATTTGAAGATATTGGCAGCCATATTTGATGTTGGGCTATTTGTTATGCATAGCTAAAGTGGTCTTTTTCCGATAAAATATTCATACTAACAGCTACCTCCAAGAGTTCAGCTTCACCGTTTGCACAAAAAATTCGGGAAATATGTCTTCAGACTCCCGACAGACACCAAAATGTTATCACCAAATTGATCTTGATAGGTTGCTCATCAATCAACTTAATGTAACTCTTTCAAACCACTTTTAACTGAATATTAGCCTCTTCGATTTAAGAGGGCTCTCTCAAAGGGGGTTTATGATTTTCAATAAAAATACTATTAGATGGCTAACTCTATGAACTGTGACTTGGCTTTGATTGATTGCAGGTTGAAAAATAAAAGGCTTGCTACCATTGGGCTATGGGGTCAACATAAGTAAACTTGATGAAATTAATTCTTCTCATGGAAGCTGAGGCAAATAGAGGTTTTAATAAGGATGATACATACACACAACATAGTAAAAACATAACAATTTAACCTCTAAAGGAAGTCAGAGCATGATAACATGAGTTATGAGTAATTAGAGATAAAAATCACTGCAGATGATTAGACATAAAAGATATAGAGAAAATAAAACATTAAACACCTCATTCGAATCTCAGGTCTGGAAGTAAAATGTCACTATATATTACTGAAACTAATAAAACATAATAGAGTAGCAATTTGGTGCAATATTCTCCAACCCTTTGATGTTCGATGTTCTGTCTATAAATAGAACTTCTTTACATTGCAAATGATCTGCCCAGCTGGCTAGATCCTCGAACTCTAACTTTGACACCTAACCAAACTGAAACTACTTTATTGGAACATAAAAAAGACAACTATCCTTTAAAAATTCACATTCCTAACAGGACTATACTTCATATTTATTACATTTAGTTTTCTAAACAGTAAAATAGTTACATGATAGAGATCACATGTTTGAGAGACATTCACCATCACTTAACATATTTAAAGTACCCCCTAGATTTAGGAAACATGGTCCTGCTTTTCAGGAATAGATAATCTCCACTTTAGTCTTGTTATTCATGTTGAGGTGGATGAGTGACACTCATATCAAGTAATAATTCTATGCTGGGATGGCCCACTGACAAGCTGGATGTCTCCAGATGGCTGATGTGATGTTTGAACCTCCAAAAATCTTCCAATAACCTTTCGCTACAAAACATAGCAGTTTAGGAAGTTTCGTAGCGAATGAATTTCCGCCTTTTCATCCATCTCCCTACCACCTTTGCTGGACAAATTTTTTTTTTATACCAAAATATCTTAAAAACAACCAACCTCCCTCCTTAATCCTTCATAAAACTGATTTTTAAAGCTATTAGCCACCTATAAATCCTGTTATACCAAATGGTGGCTAAATTTGTTTTCAAGCCTTCAAGAGATATATTTCCTTCGAAAATCTACCATCCTTGAAGTCTTATGCTTTTCCTGTCCTGGAGGTTCATTTTCACTGTTGTTTCCATCTTAAACTCTACCATCTACACATAAAAACTGCTTCCAAGGCCTAAATTTCCATCTATCCATCCCTCCATTTCATTCTCATAATTACCCTCCCATTTAGCCCTAAAGGCCTCAAATCCCCTTCAAACCTTGTGAAATCCCTTTATGAGGTTTAAAACCCCGTCTTTACCCCTATTAGAACCTCCAATTTCCTCAAAAAACCCTTTAAAATCCTTGAAAATATGCATTTTCCATTTAGGCCTTAAGCCCCTTTCAGCTTAGCCCTTAGCCCCTTTCTCCACATATGACCAGACGCTCAGAACTAGGCGCTAAGCCCATCTCGCAATCGAAGTTTTTTCCTTTTTTCCTTTGTTAAACTTTATTTCTTATCCGCCGATGTGATAAGTGCTTCTTCCTTTCACTCATCACTCGCGCCTGCCAATTTGATCTGGACCGTTGAATCCACAAGAACCAACGGCCAGGATCTCATTGCGCTCTGCCCATAGTCCTCCACCATCTCGACCTCCGATTTAATCTCCACCGTTGATCTTTATTTAGATCAGACGGTCCTCCCACCATCGCATTGCATAGCACAAAGGCTTAGTCCCTTTTCCTTGCCTTCTCTGATGCCGATCCCCCGATTTAAATCTCAGCCGTCGAATCCACAAGAACCGACGGCTAAGATCGCGTTGCGCCCCTCTCATAAGCCCTTCATCATCGTGCCCATCGGCTAATCTCCACCGTTGATCCCATCCTAGATCCAACAGCCAACATTTCATCGGCGCGTCACAAATTTCCCCCATCGCAATCGCAAAAAGTCATTCCCTTTGTTCTTTTCCCCTTCTCCTCTGATCTTCCAATCTAATCTCGACCGTTGAATCCACAAGAACCAATGAACGAGATTGCATCGCGCTCCGCTCATAGCCCTTTGCATTGCGCTCCGCTGATTTTTCCTCCACCGTCAATCTTCCTTCAGATCGGATGACCCTCGCTCAATCGCATCGGAATTTTTCTTCGCCATGGGTTACACCCACTCCCCTTTCGATTTGCGATTGCGATATTCTTGGGTCCCACTTCCCCTCTATCATTCTCTGCCATTGATCATATTTTTCGATCGGACGACCAGTGCAACATCGCACATCGCAGCGTCCAAGTTCCCCGTCCTTCGCTGCTTCCCCGATGCGATGAGTCCTAACTAAATCACCGCCGTCCATTCATCCAGATCTAATGGTCCCCATCATATTTTTCTCTCCTTTCATTTGATCGCCCCCCTGCCTAACAACTCCTCCGAAAGTTTTGACCGTTGACCCTGCAAGATCCAACAATCCTGGTTCTTCCGCCCGCTCAAAAGGTTTGACCTAGTTTATTCCCTCGGCCATGGTTTTTTCTGCTTCCCCGCTGCATACACTTACCATCCTCAATGCTCCTTCCACTCTCCCCGAGCCTCTGTAACACAGTTTAAACATATCTGCAGGATTTCATAATGAGTTTTTGTGTGTTTGCAGATTTAAAGAGCAACTCTGTTAGAAGTTCCCTACAGTCATAGACAGGTGACAAAAGGTTCGGGATAACGATCCTCCATAGCTCTAAAGGCAATAAGGGACCAAAACAAAAGATCAAAGGTCAAGGAATTATCAAGGACAAAGCACATTTAAGAAGGAATACACAGAAGAATAGAGAAATTCTCGGGAACAACAAGTATGAATAGTTTGAGAAAATCAACATAGAAGGAGCACAATCGGGTTTTTATAGTTTCAAGTACAGAGGGACAGAGCAGTTATTGGCGCAGAACGTGTACTGACACATACAACCTACCTCCATGCACATAAAAAAATTCCAGCAGTTACTACATCGAAGAAAAATACCACAAATTGTTAGAGCAGTTATTTGGAAGTATGGGGAGGCCTCAAAACCCATGCCTGCACTTAACTTACACTGGGAAAATGACAGTACTGATGTAGGCAGTGTTTTCTCTTAAGGGACATCCTATAGGGTGATTTCTTTCATATCAAAATGGCCTCAACAAGCTACGAAGTCACTGAGTCTGTCTAGGATTTAATGTAATGTTTATGACACGGAATGGAGCACTCCAACACACTTATCCTATCTCTGATGTTCATTTGAAGCTTTCTTCACCTACTTTTCCTCAGTTTTCCTATAAAGACTCTTTGAAGTATCATTTTAAAAGGTTGGCATTTGGTGATTTCTAAAGTAATACATATTGCTGCTTTGAAGAAGCAATGGTGTTCTGAAGGAGTGTGGAAGTCTCAGTTTTTGCTGTTGATGAAGGAGGATGGACCATTGGATCCCTGAGCCTGGTTTGGTGAAGTAATCTCTTATTGTTAATGTTGTTTTCCCATCTATCACTTTGTTCCATTTTGCTTTGAATTACAGTAGGATAAAAAGTTTAGGCAGAGAAATGTATCTTAGAAGCACCTCTGACCTGTTTATCCTTCACTGTTTATATGTTTTCTGCTATTGAATATGACAGGGTAGTCTAATAGCTCTCTTAAATATTCCGTTTATTTATTTATTTCAGAAATGGTTAATTTAGTTGTGCTAAAGACTGTTTAGGTGTTCCCTCTTTCTTTACCACTGAATATTGTATCTGAAATCTCCCTTTGATTATTAATGCTTGTAGTTTGATAGAGAGGTTTGTTTCAATCATACCCTATTTTTCTTACTGTAATTATTGTGTTGAAGGTCCCTATAATTGCAGTCCTAGATGTCTAAGGCATTCCCTCTTCTTTAAATGCAATTGTATGTCTTTGTTGATTAAGCCCTCAACAATGAGCTTACTGGAGGAAATAGGGCGTTCCCCGAATCCTATAATTCATTAAGAAGGTTTTAGTCTGCATTTCTCCTTTTCTTTGAGTGTTTATGTTGATTTATTCCAAAGCAGTGAGCTTAGTGGAGGAAATAGGGCGTTCCCTGAATCTTTTAAGCCATTGTGAAAGGGTTTAGTTTGCTTTTCACTCTTAGTCCTTAATGCTCATCCCATTTCACCTATATTATTCAACAGATCCTTGACCAAGTTAGATTTTCCCTTTGGTTTCCCTTCCTTCTCAGTCAGAATTATTTGGATTTTCACATGACTCCATTGCCCAATGGATTGTAGATTCCCATGCTCTATCTATGCTACATGAAACATATTTGTCCAACCAAACACAACAAACAACCCTGCACCTTATAAATAGCCTAAAATCAAATTCTAAACCTTTCAAGACATATATTTATAAACATATTGAGAGATCCCTCTCTGAGACTAGGAGGGCTAGATCCTAGAGCTCTAAATATTGGTTCTGATGTTGCCTTGTCTTTTGGTTAGCCAATCTATCAAAACACAAGACCCCAACAAAAGCAAAATAGCATCTTCAGAATTTTTGTAGTGTTTTTCTGGCTCCAAGCTTGGAGCACACTATGAAACTGCCTAATAAATTAGAATTTACAAATTTTGTAATTTTCTTCAAAGTTTGACCTTCTGAGCCAAAATTTAGGTTCTTTGCAAGCCAAGGGGCCTCATAAAAAATGTTTCAACTCAATTCTTCAGTCTTTAGGAGTTTCATCTTCATTTACAATAGGTTTTCCTATAGGTTCTTCAACCACTTTCATCCTCAACCCTTTATTCTCCAATTCAACTTGAATCATGTCCAGCTGCTCCTGAAGGTCTTCTACTTGATCCTTTAATGATTTTTTTTAGCTTTCAAATGTAAGTTCATCTTCCTGGTATGTTTTATCACCCCTCTTAATGGCTGAGTCCTTTTCAGCAATATTTTGGCATTGTCCATAGATTTTGAAACACTTGAGATTTGATTGTTCCATCTTTTCATCATCTGTTCAAATTGAACCTTCTTAGACCTGTGCTTCTCTGACTGTAACTTCAACTCCAATATCTATTTTCCTGCTTCCTTCAGCTCTTCTTTGGGGGATTCTATTTCTAATTTTTCAATTATCTTCTCTTTCCCTTTCTCTACTTGATGACAACTTCTTCTTCTGTTGTTAGAGATAAATCTATGATGCTCATTGGCTGTACAACTTCACTGATTTTCTATGTTTTTTTGCTCTCCATGGCCTTATTTTCAAACCTATTCATTGGCTTCCTTGGCTGAAATATAAAGCCAGCATCTTCACCTGCAAAATCTGATTTCTTTGCAGTCTTACCTTTCTTCAGTTTTCTTCCACCACCTTCAATATCTTCTACTTGCACTATTGGTGACTCTTCAATATCAATTGCATGAATGATATCTTCCAGGTTCCCTTTGGCCAATGTATGGCTTCTAGTTATCCTCTTACTGCCTTGTTTTCTAATCTTATTTTTCTATTTTGCAGGTGCTGGCTAAGGGGTTTCAGTTTCTTATAGAGGTTCTTCTCCTATGTCCATTGGTACTGCAGGGGATTGTCTTCTTTCTTCTATTACAGCTGGTGATGTAGGAGTTCTAGGTTTGAAGATTTCCTTTGGAGTGACTACATCTATTTCATAACCACTCATAAACAAAAAAGTAGTTCAATCTCTGTTTAACCTTCTCAATTCTTCCAACACTAAGAGCTTTATCAAACCATGGTGAAACAAAGATGTCTCATTGGCTTTTGATTTAACTTGAACTCTATCTGACATCTTTCCCAAACTCCTGTATAAATGGAAAGGCAAGTCAAGTGATATCTTACCTACAAAGTGCAGAAGGATTTTGATATGGTAAGACTAAACCATGTGGAATCTTCCTTCACAGGTGAAAGAATGACCATCAATAGATTTTCATATTTTTCCTCCATATAACTCCTGGGAATGCCATTAGTTAAATCAACTCCTCATTGCTCTTTCTTGAGAAACTCCTCACAACTCTTCATTGTAAATTTTGTATCCTTAAGCCATTCTTCACCACATATAGGGATTCCTATAGCTTGTGATATGCTCTCTGGCATTATTGTGAGATTCAAAATCCCAAGCTTTGATGCTGTTCCTGTAAAATTAGTGGCAAAATCCTTTGAAACCTGTGTATGGAAACCCTGTAACTTCTGGAAAAATTGTAGGCAGCCCGTTCTCCTGAAAACTTCCATAGCAGTAGGGTCTTCATTAAGTAATTTCAGACCCATGGTTTCATACCTGAGGCAATGGCCACCCTTGTTTGTTTTCTTTTTTGAGGCCATGGATACTTTATAGAATTCGCTGCCTCGCTTGCTGGTGACACCTGCATAATTTGAATTCGACAGCAACCTGCTTGGAGTGATGAAGAAAATATTCCACAAGTTGATTCACATGCAAGGATAAAAAATAATATGAAAAAAGACAGGTTTGGGGTAATATTTTAAAGGTTAATTAACAACTCGAGTTTTAATGATTACACATGCAACCAAAAAGAATCATGATTACAGTTAATATGGCTATGCATGTTCGAAAATCATCCTAACAACCTTGAAAGACCTTACCCTTTAATCATATTATCATAAACTGACACCTCACATCACTCTAACAACTTTGGCTGAAAAAACATAGCTTCGTAGCGAAGACAATTTGGTAACTGACAGATTCGCTACAGAACTATTAGGTAGTTTTGTAGCGAAATCTGCTGATTTCCTTTGTAATTCGCTACGAAATTCTGAAAAACTGATAGGTGTGCACTTTTGAGTTTAAATTCATGGGAATGACAACTGATATTGATGTAATATTGATTTTACTGAAGTGGCATGGATGGAGGTGAAATTTAGACTTAGGGTAGACATCATAAAAATGCAAAATTTTTTATACATCACATTAAATGACTCAAGAGATCTCATCACTTTGGTGAATGACCTGCATGGCCCTATCAAGGAAAATTTTTACAACTAAATGAGTGATAACATAAATAGTGGCATTGGGCTCTACATCGATAATATTATTCCCTTTGTCATTCCCCTTATCGGTTTTTGACTCAGAGTCGGAACATGCATCTGAGTCAAATCCTTAAGCTCAACCACTAGTGACTACTTGGCTCGACAATCAATTGTGTTGTGAGTGGAGCTCTTATAGAACTCACACCACTTTCTCATATCCTTCTTGGGTTTTATGGTGTTGTTCTTCGGTTGCTACTTTGGCAGGTTGTCCAGGGTCGCCCTGCCTTAGCTTTTGCCTTTTTTCTACGTTTTGGGGGCACCTTTCCCTTGCTTCTGATTCGCAAATCCAAAGTCTCACTTCTTGGTTTGAATTTCTGCTCAATCTTGGCATCATACCTGTATGCTACACCAAGTGAAGATATGACAAGGAACTCCATTTCCTCCAAAATGTATATGTGCATGAAATTGTGGTACTTCAACACCAAATGTTTCTCCGAATATTTGATACCCAACATTGTGTGTAGGGTATGGAACAAATTCATCAGCTCATGCACATCTTGATCCCTTTTTTGCCGCAGCGTAGTACATTGTATGTAATTTTCCTCATAGTTCCCCATGGGACAATATTATTCCTTGATGGCATCTCGGAAAGAATTCCAAGTGGGTGCGGCCGAGAACAAGGAGGATTCCCTCTCGTCCTTTTTCTCATAGTAGGTTTCCCACCAGTCCTTGACATGGGGGGCGACTTTGAGGAGTGAAAAAGTAATATTTTCTCGATTGGAAAAGTCATGAACTGAGAAATATCCTTCTAATGTATTCAACCATCTAACTGCGTCATTTTCATCTATTTTTTCCTCAAATATGGGAATGTAAAAGTTTACTTTTACCTTAAAAGGAGTGGTGCCTCCAGAGTGGCGGATCAATGAAGGTGCTTTTCTAGTGGGTAGCTGTTGAAGGATATGGGAAAATTTATCCATCATTGCATTCATTTGTTTCTCGAGGGCCTCCTCGAGCAATATTTTTATAGGATCTCCTGCTCTCTCATCTTTATTTTCTTCTGCCATGGGAGGCCATCAGGGTTTGCAAGGCTAAAATTGCAAAGGTTCAACCAGATCGAGCCCTAACTCTTTATACCTCGACCTCATTAGGGACATGCAAAGTAAGATCGGGAAAGAGCAGGCTGCTATGAAACCATTGATCCAGACTTATATAGGAACACAATAAAATACAAAAATAAACATAAACCTAGAGATGCAACAGGAATAACACTTCATTAATATCAAATAATAAAAAATCCGTACAGAAAAAATGGAAAATAAAGTAGCTTGGGCGATGGCAGCTTATTTTTGAGAAGAGAGGTGGATGCTACATGCTTATGAGATGTGTTAAAATGAGGCTCGAAGGCCTATTTATTATTGAGAAACAATGTAAAACACTAAGCATCCAAAAACCTAACCTTAGGAGATGAAGAGCCAAAACTACGGGCCCTGTTTGTGTAAATTGGTACATCAACTTCCTGGGGACGTAACTTTGACATACGATTTAAACTTTGACGTAAATTTAGAGTGATAAACATTGGTCGTAAAGCCTTATTGTTCCCTCTTTCCCAAAAAAAAACGTCGTTTAGGGCCTCAAAACCGCTTCGAAAGCTCAGGACACGAAAATATACCAAAAATAGTAAATTGTGCTACAATTAAGGAAAATAAAAAACTGAAATAGAAATGGTGGGGGTCAAATTGGAATAGGTGGGTGGCCACCTATATCCCCCTGGATCATTCCTCCCCCCTTAGGAAGAAATGTTCCCCATTGCGTTGATTTCCTGCATGAGACAAGGAAACTTCTGTTGAACTTGGTCCCTGGTGACCCACTTGCCTTGGTGTAGGAGTTGGCCAGATTTGACAACCTGATACAACTAGATATTCTTCTAGCGAGAATTCTTGATGTGCATGTCCATGATTCGATCAATTGTGTCATGTTTCATGCAGTCAGGGTTTAGCTCTATTGGTGTGAGTTGTTCTGCAATGTCAGATGTGTCCAACAGGTGGAAAGTAGGGTTGGAGGTGGTCCACATTGAAGACAGGATGCAAACCAAGGACTGGTGAATACTAAGCTTGAAGGCATTGTCCCCTATAGCCTTGATGATGGTGTATGACACATATCAGAGTGGGTGAAGCTTGTGGTGTGGCCCAGTGAGGCCCTCCTTCTGCAAATGTAGCCAAAATTTGTCACCCACCTAGAACTTCTATGACACATGATGTTGATCATGTCACTGCTTGTACTTAGAATTGGCTCTGTCCAATATTTCAAACACCTATTGGCCGATGTGCTGAATGTGCTCAATAAAGTTTTTCGACTTGTCGGCTTCGGACTGAACATAAGTTGATTCTACTTGAGTAACTGAAAATGGTATGGCCACATCAATCGGACATACTGATGGAATCCCAAGCCCACTTGAAACGGTCTATGGGATGTTGAGCTGTGGAGAGCCCGATTATAGCTGTGCTGGAAATAGGGGAGGATTTCATCCCATGTAATTGGATGCTTCGAGTTGTACATGTGCAAAATGTGTACAGTCATATTGTTGATGACCTATGTTTGACCATCAGTTTGGGGGTGGAAATCTGTGGACTTAGTGAGCTTGGTGTCCAACATCGACTGGAGACTTGACCAAAATGTACTGAGGACCCTATTATCCCGATCTGAGATAATAGAATATGGGATTCCAAAGTGTACCCATACTTGTTGAGAGAAGAGTTTAGCAGTGGCTTCTACTGTGATATTCTTCGTGCAGGCTGCCATAATGGCCATTTTATAGAATCTATCGATGACTGCAAAAAAACAGTCATTTCCATGCTTGGTAGAAGGAAGGCCTGACTTGTAATCCATGGAGATGGATTCCCATGGTCGACTAGGGGTAGGAAGTGGAGTATATAGGCATTGATTATTGATAGTCAGTGTTATCACTAAATTGATATTTATGGGCTGATTCAATAGTCAACTGAGAGTAACTATTTCAAACCTACTTTTAGTTGGAACTTAGCCTTTCCAGCCTGAGAGAGCTCTCTCAAGGATAAATATGATATTAGGTAAATGAATATCAATAGATGGCGAAATCTAAAATTGGTTTTAAATGTATTGTTGTGCAGATGAAAGATGTAAACAAATAAATACCATTGGGCATATGGAGTCAGTATAAAAACTCAGTTGACATATGAAACTTCTCTCATGGAAGTTGAGGCATGTGTATTCAGATGAAACATAAAATTTATAGCAGACTAGATGTTTAAAGGAAGTTAGAGCATGTTGACCATGAATTATAAGTAATCAAACAACTAGGATACTTAAGATATAATAAAAAAACATAAAATAAAAACACTCATAAGAATACCAATGAATCTCAGGTAAAAATAAGTCTGCTACCACTGTATATTACTGATAAAAAGAGTTACAATAGTAGTCTGCAATATAACATCCATCAACCCTTTCTAACTATAAAAATATCTCATTTATAGAGTGAGGACTCATATACATGATTTTCCACCTTGCTAGCTTTGAATTCCCACCTTAGAGACCTATTTCAAATAAGATTACATTAGTTGGAGACTTCCTAGGGATATTTCTGTTTGTAAAGCTTGAATACAAAAATGACTCTTCTTTCATTAAATAGCTCAACAAATATATTTAATAACCCTTATAAACCAACTAATTTTTTGAGTGTACTGGACTGCTGATGTGTCATCATGCCATGTGGATGCTGAGATGGACCTCTTCCAGGTCAATTTTTACAAAATTTACACAAATTTGGTTAGTGAAAATTCTGAAAAATAGGTCTCAAATATGAGCGCATAATTTCCAAACCTTGATGGATTTGTAGAAACAGAGAGAGGTTTTTGTCATATGGGCTTGTGTTGAAGAAATATTCAGATTTCCAAAATGATTTTTCATCTGGTCAGAAATTGAAGTTGAAGTTGACTGCTAAAACAATCATGTATAGGAAATTTCAGGAGAGTTCGTAGTGTTTTCAATTCACCACCTTTTTCATAACCTTTGATATTTCTGACTGTTGGAGGGTCTTGCTTGGGTCTAATAAGATAAATACATGCCTCTAGTACCATATTCCATGTATTTTTTGAAATATTTTTAGGTTAAGAAAACCTACAACGAGTTCGTAGCGAAAACTCAACCTCAAGCCTGGAGCACGCTACGAAATCACCTAGTTTGGCAGTTTTTTTTGTAATTTATCCTTCTTTGCCAAAAAATCATCTTTGCAACCTGCATATGTATTGTGATGATAGTTTAAGACAAAATATGACCAAAATAAGCGGCTTTCCATGTTTAAAATCAACATCTTTCATAATCACTTTAAGACCCTTTTTCTTCAATTCATCTTGTAGCATCTCTTGTAATATCCCAAAATGGAATAATGCATTGATACACAAACACAATATTTGTAGCACAGAAAATGTACATGTAAAAGTATGCTCAATGAAGATATACATAGAATACATGAGCCATTTTATTCATAGGATATTATTTAGTTACAAAAATCTACAAAATAGGAGGTATTCTAGCCAAAGAGATGGCCTAGAATGACCCTGAAAGCATGCTAAAACAAGCACTGCATCACCGGAGAGTTGTAGGAAGCAATGCTGCACTGTCCCTTCAGCAGAAGATAAACATGTGACTACTGGTTGAAAGGAAAATGCAGATCTATGGAGCGCAAGAGCTCTGATGATTCCAATATTAAAGAACTGGGCACTATGATGGAAACCCAAGATAACCCAGAAAGGAAATTCCAGATCTATGAGATTGGAAATTCACTCTCCAAGTGTTTAATCCCTTGACTGCTAGGTTATGCAGATCTGAAGCTAGATCTAATCGTATGATGGCTGCAATGTGATGTACAAGAAGATCTAAGCTTGAAGGGCTGATCCCTTCTTCATATCTCCAAACTAGAAGCTTGAGATCTTGTCTCTTCTTCCTCCTCCTCAAAATGCAGCAATTGAATAAGAAGCTGCTAGAAAAATGAACTGTACAAGAGGGAGAGACTCAATTCCTAATTAAATATTCTGAAAATAAGCTCTAGGCTGATGGAAACAATGATTTCAAGGTGAGGGGATGATCCCTCCAAGGATTCCTAGCTAAAGTGATAGAAAATTCCTCCCTCCTCTGGATCTGCAATGATGGAATACATAATCCTTTTTAGGACTGCTGCTGATAGGAGGTGAATAATGTTTTTCCTGATGATAGATATGAAATGAGGCTCTGGGAATGTTGATCTTAAAGTCCAAGGTGATAGGAAAAATCCTTCACCGATTCCTCAGCTGAAGGACTGAAGACAACCTCGGGCCTCCCAAAATGATCTTCAAAAATGCGTAATTCCTAAAGGTAGGTGTTCTACAAAGAGTAGGAATAATGAGGCACCAATGCTTGTTGATGAATAGAAACTCATAATACCTTCCCAGAGTAGGTACTTGAAGTCCCACGTGGGAAAGGTGGGATTCTCGCTCGGGAACACCCTGTGCTAAACAACATAAGAGTGCAAGGAATGTCAAATGAAAATTCTAGATCTAAACAAATCTCAAATAAAAAATACCAAGACTACCTTCCATTCTACCTTCATCTTCCTTATATACAAAGTGAGCCTTCCCAAGCCCTAGCCCACCTCTAAATTGCATTGTGCATGTGGACATAAGTCTCCATGATTGACTGTGCTATCTCTCCAATTCCTCCATCATGTCTACATGCAATGTTCACCCTCTCCATCATTTGTGAATTAAATGCACTACTTCCTCCACCACTACATCATGAATTCTCTATGATCTTACATTAGATTCCCTCCATGATCTTAGTTGATTGCTTCAACCTCCATGATCTATCTCATTAATGAGACATGACCTCCACCCCTTTCACATTAGTAGCTGCTTCACTACTCCATTATGTAGATCTATGTCTAAATAATCCACATTCACACATTAAAAAGTGGATCTTATTCATCTTTTAGGATTATGGTTCCCTCCACCCTTTTATTTACTTAATTAGTTAGGTTCATTAAGAACTCTAACATTCCAAATAACATGTGAAAATTTTGGAATATTACAGTCCTCCCTGGAAAAATGTTGCTTGTCCTCAAGAAACTACAAAAGTAGATGCAAAATCCATCTATATCCCTCCAAATGGAATCCACATAAGGAAGGCCTCCCCATCTGCTGCAATTTGTTATGCATGTTTTGTTCCAAAGTTGTCTCTCAAGAATGCATAGAGTGATCTCCAACTATATAGGTAGATGTCCCTCATTCTCCAAGAAGTTCCAAGTGACAACCATAAGCTTCCCAACATCATCATCAATACATGAGATACATAAAATAAAGTGGTTCTTCTCACAAAGGAAAATTCCCACTTCTTAAAGCATTTCTTCATCCCATGCTTCATAAAGTACATTGAGCATTGAGATGCCCTCATTGTTGGCCTTGTTGAATCCAAGCATCATTCCAACATTGTGCAAAAGAATAAATAGAGACATATGGGTGGAAAAAAGTCTCAAACCATATTCTCCCAATAGTAGCCATCGGAGTAAGGCCTCTTGCTGCAATCCTCCACCTTCATTATGCAAGATGGTCAAGCCAAAATCTCCCAAAAGCAACCAAAGCAACAAGAGATCTTGCTGCCTCTTCACCTCTTCATGTGCATCATGGAGTAAAAACATATTGATAGATATGGGGAATGTCACATCAGCCCAATACAAGCAAACACCATCATTACACATCATGAGAGTACCATGCCAAGATCTTCCAAATACAAAACACATAGACATAGGAGATGTCATGTGATGGCCAAAATCTTTCAGAAATAAACAAAGTAGCCATGCCTTCTTCTTCTGCATTCTTTCAGTGGAGTGCAAGGCATGAATCGGAAAAATATGAACCATTGGGTGGTAACCATGCTCACCCAAGAGCAACCAGCGTAGCCATGCCTCCTTCTTCATTATATGAGTGTTATCCAAGGCATGTATCAAAGAAATAAGAGCTTTTGGGTAGTAACCATACTCACCCAAGAGAAACCAGGGTAACCAAGCTCCTTGCTTGCCCATGTTATATATATGCAAGTGGTCACGCAACCCCTCACTTATCATCCTCACCCACTCATCCCAATGTGGATGATGAATGATGTTTTGCATAAACATGGTATACCCCATTGTAGAATACCATACTCCTCAAAATGATGAAGAACTTTGCACTCCATGATATGTTGAAGTGCACCTCCAATGAGATATCTCCATGAGATTCTCTTCTCATCAATGGCCCTCCAAAACCAATAAGGTTCTAGATCTGCTGCAGGTAGAAGTTTCTGCTTGAGCTATGAAATTTTCATTGAGAAAGAGTCATCTTGAAAGGGGAAAATATTTCCCATATCAAAATATCTACCATCTATCATCTTTTTCTCCATTGCTTCATGAATGAAGCTGCCATTTGATTTCTCCCATAAGGAATGGGTCCTCTTATTCTCATTGCTTCTTATTAACAATGTTGTAGATCTGCAAGGTGATATATGTGTTGTCTCAAAGCAAGGCACAATGCTGAACTCATAGTCAACCATTGTACATAGGATCATACTCATCCCATATTCTGAAACTCCACATTTCAACTCAAAGGGTTGAATGTAGTTCATCAATGACAAGCTAGGATGGTTCTTCATCTCTTCCTTGATTAGATCAAGGACCCTCTGCGCAATGATATGATGCTGCTTCAAATCAACATGTTGTTTTAATCCTTGGTCATGAAATAGCCCTGATGGCATGTACCCATAAATTTCAATAAGATGTACTGAAACAATATGAGATGAAAGTGGATGCATACCTTGGATCAACTGATGTGTGGGAACCTCTTGCAAGACCACAAGAGTTCTTCCAACCGGGACAATGGTCTCTCCAACTGCTGGTAAGAGTGATGGCTACTCTTTTATCAATGTACCAATGCTGGAATCTACCTCCTATTCCTCATGCATCTCCTGAATCATGCATGGGACTCTATATGTCAAGAGATTGAGACTATATTGCAAATATTCAAGTGTCTCTCCTCTAGATACAAGTACTTTTGCAGCTGGTGGTGAATGTAGTGACTCTTTGTCCAAAGTGACAAGAATGACATTCTCCTTTGACTTCTCAAAAAATGTCTCTTTGTAACGTGTCTCTAGTTTTCTCCTATCAAACTTATTCCTTAACCTTTGAAAGAAATCTGAATATTTAGTCACCTTGTCATGCTCCAAGTGACCAAACCACCAATCATTGGCTTCACCTTGAAGATGAAGTGCCGCAATCTGAACAACCTCCTTTTTAGCTATAGGATGTAGCCTGAAAAACACATCTAACTCTTTCCTCCAAGCCTTTACAGTGCTTGAGGAAGTTCCATCAAATGTAGGAAAATAGATATGTCGTGCCTCTTTCTTATGTTGCTGCTGTAGGATCTTCTTTCTTCTTTGATTTTGAATAATTGTTGGAGAGTTATATTATCCTTGAATGCTCTAGACTGTGTTTTGTATTCTTCTAGATATAGATTGAGAGTCCCATGAGTCTCAGGTTCCATATTTCTTATTTCTTAATCCTATACCATTCACCTTCTTCAAAGAAAGTGGACATAGTAGGTCTATGAGGAGATCTATGATTCTCCGGTCTTCTTTGTTACTGATAAGAAGTGATGGGACATTCTTCATCCCGAAACTTTCTTGAGGTTTCTCTTTGCCTTTATCTTCTTGTTTCATTGATATCTTTGGAGAGATCCTTCATAGCTCTAAATAAAGATGAGGTGTTACACCATTTTTTGGTCATCTAACCTATTATCATTAGATGAACCCAAGTACACCATGTAAGACCAATTTTACCCTAAGTAAAATTTCTTTCACTATGTGAAATAACTTAGTAAAACATCTTTATTAAGTTGTTTATGGTTTAAACAGGAAACCCCAAAAGGAAATAATAAACAAATCTATATTTGTTTATATTTCCTGGTCATATTTAACCCAAAACAAGGAAATCAATTAAATAAATCCTTATTTATTTGATTATTTCCTAGGAATAAGTTATTTAAATCCTTATTTAAATAATATTCCTAGTTAAATTTGACTAGATCAGTTATAAATAATTAAATAAATAATTATTTATTTAATTATATTCCCACCATTTCCTTAAAATAATAAATAAATCATTTATTTATTTATTATTTATAAATAAAGGAATTGACCCAAGTCAAAAAATCCTTTTCCCTCCAACAAATATAATAAAATATTCCTAAAGGGTGGTTCTAGAATTTGATTAATAATATTTTATTCATGCACCAAGTTCTAGATCACCCTAATATTTTGTTATAAATAGAAGGGTTTTCCCCATTCATTAGTCACCTTTCATTGCATTAGATCACTCTAGATCTATACTTTTGGTCACATTCTCCATTTTTGCCTTGGGAACTCCCTTTGAGTTCTATGTTTGTCTGGGTTTTCTACACCAACAAGAGAGAGAAATTTTAGATCTGAAATGCTGAGGACTTTCAAGAACCCATCCCATTGAGGAGAATTGGAAACACCTTTCTTGTTTTCCTCTCAGGTGCCCCCTTTTAATATAAAAAATTCTTTCAAAGTCATTGTTCTTGTCTTGTCTATTGGATGCATGGAGCCACATTTTATTTTCACTGCTTAATGTCTTTTATGCTTAGATCTGGATTTGTGCAGCATTATTTGGATCAACTAACTGTAGACTTAAAGATATTGGCAGCCATAATTGATGTTAGGGCTATTTGTTATGTGTAGCTAAAGTGGTCTTTTACGACAAAAGATTCATACTAACAATTGGCGACTCCACACGGGTTTTCTTTTGCAACCGCTGTCGTTTTATATATTCCTGCATATCCAGCTATTTCAGACCCTAGGGTTTCTCTTCAATTTATTTTTTCCCTATTTTTATGGTGTTTTTCACCTCTAAAACCCCAAAACATTCAAATTTGTAACTTCTGTGTGTTTCTGGCCCTACTGCGCAGGTGACAGACATCAGCCGCAGCTGAGACGACAACTTTTTCTGAAATCTGCCGCCGAGAGACCTGGATCTGCAGGTCGCACTTATCGGCCCAAAAACTGCGACCTAGACTGGAGGGCGCACTTTTCTGCCCCAAAACTGCGACCTGGACTGAAATCAGGTCAGAACCTGCGACCTGCCCTTTTTTCTGCACTTTTCCAGCAATTTTTCTGGGTTTGTCTGAAGCTTCTGTCAGGGTTTTCCAGCCTCTATCTCTGCCCGTTTAGACCTGTTTCTGATCTGTTTCACTCAACTAAGTGGGAATCTTGCCCCTTAGGGCTTTAGTACCCTCCACTTTTTGTGGGCGAGTTCTAGCTGTTTCAGACGTCTGAATTTTCAGAGTTTTAGCCTTCTTCTTTTCAGATTTGATACATCTTTTTTAGATCCCTCTAGATCAGCTCTTATCCCTTTCAAATCACCTCATATAGTTTTGTTTGGGTTTACCTCTAGGGTCACCTCCTTGTCCCTCCTGCCTTTAGCTGATTTCCCCCTTTTTGTTATAGCAACCTTGCCTCTGCCTCTTTTTTGTTTTCTACACCTCTTTTCAGCAGATTTCCCCTTTAGATCCCTGTCCCTCCCAACATTAAATCTATTGGCCTATTTTTAGTGTGTTTTGATTTGATTTTTTCCCCTCTTTTAGACTTTTTTCGAGAGACCCGCCTTCTTGGGTTAGATCGATGCATTGTTAGCTGTTAATTTTTTGTTATTTCAGTCTTATATACTATTCTCTGTAGATTTATTTTCAGTTACGCAACACACTTTTTATTTTACTCTCAAAACGTCTGGGTTTAAAAATTAAAATTAACACACGCCACACACTGACCCTAAGTGAAGAAGAGCCTGGTTAACACTGCTTGGAAAAGACTTTAAAATCAATTGACACTGCACCGATCTACCCTTTTTTCGACATTGACCTCACTTGATTTTGCACCTCCCTGCCCTTGTCGGTTTTTCTTCTTCCCATCATCATTGCGCCTCCAAGGCGTTTATCCCGAAGACTTCTTGGCCTTCACCCTCAATTTCCGGTTGGTCGAATTCCTCCTTCCCGTCGTCATCGAGTAAGTCCTCCCCCGAGTCCGCACTCAGACTCTTCTTCTGATTGTTTGGGTTCTCCCCCTACTCCTGGTTCTCCTCTTGTTACTTTCACCATGTCTAGTTCAGGACCTAGCACTAGCAGCAACCCCAGTTCTACTGCTAGGTCCGTTTCCAGTGGAACCACTACGGGAACTACCTCGACTGTCCCTTTGCTCCCTTATATGGCCGGTCTCAATCTTTCCAATTTCAATCAGTTGATCAATGATCCTATCCGCCACGATGTTAGTTGGCCTGCTATGCCAACCAAGCTCCCCTCCGACATTCCCAAGTTCGAAGGCCTTGCTAGTGAAGATCCCTCCAACCATATCCGATCTTTCCATATGTGGTGTTCATTCAATTCCATTACTGATGACTCCATCCATCTTACATTTTTCCAACACACGCTTACTGACGAAGCTTCTAAATGGTATGTTGATCAGGCCGCCTCTTCCCATACCACCTTTGCGACCATTGCCCAAGCCTTTTCATCTTCGACCCGCCTTTCTGCTCATGTCCAGAAATGGCAGAGAAGAAGGAGCCTATGTCGAGCCCCCCCCATTTGAAGATCGAGTTTATATGGACTGGTTCCTTCGCTCTCTATTACCTCCAATCGGAAAAGAATTCACATCCCAGTTCCCTCAAACCGAAGAAGCCGCCCTCCAAACAACCTTGAAATATGACCTTATTTATGCTCAATCTGGTTATGTTTATACCGTCCTTCCTGACCTCCCCAAGCCCGGTGGCGCTAACGCCCCGGGGGCATCTCACTCTGCCGACTGTATCGTTGGAGCTCTTTCACATACCTCTGCTCAACCTCTTATGGGCTATGGTTTCCCTCCAGGAGGGGCCAGCACCCCCAACACTTTTCCCCCTCCAGGTAGCATGTATCCATGATATGGCATGCCTCCTCCTTTTGCCCACACTCCTGCTTACCTCAATGTTTCCCATCCTAACCGTTATCCTTACCCATAGCCTGGTGTCCTAGCTCCTCCAACATTTGGACCTCTCACTCCCTTGCCTCCTCCACCCCCCCAGCCGCACTAACTACCCCCTCCAGGGCAAGTATTTGCGCAGCAGGGTGCGACTACTTCTCTTCCTTCTCAAAGAAAGAGGAAAGGCAATCAATCTGCCTCTGGTAATCGTGGATCCAATCCTTCCAGTATTGATTCTAACACTGCCAACCAGCCACAGGGCTCTCAGCCCAAGTCGGACAGGCCTCTTCGCACCAATAAGCACTGTTCATGTTGCAGTGTTTATGGTCATTACACTCACGATTATCCCCTATTACCACAGATGCGGTAGATGTGGGAGTCTCAGGCCACAATGCGGGGACAACATTCCTCCCCTACTGTCCCTCCCCATCCGGATACTTCTCAACCCGCTGTGTTTACCGATCCTTTCCCTCAACAAAGATTTGTGGCCACTCAACCACCTCATGCCCCGGTAACCACTCAACTTTCCCCTTCTGGTTCCTCCGATTACCAGATTCTCATGATGGCCTCCGACCAACCTCTCACCATCGACCTTAACCTTCAAACATGGTCTCATCAGTACTCCATGCCTCCCGCCCCATCTGTCACTGAGTCCCCATCTTCAGGTCCTACAGATCCTCTGTCGACACCCAATGGTCCTTTGCAAATCACTCCGCCCAAAGCTGAGGTTCATACCAATATTCCTAAGGGCCCATTACACTAAAATGCTGCCTCTGGTCGGGCTGCCCATTCATATAGCATAGTAGATGATCTGGCACAATCTCCTGCTACCATTTCAACACTGGAACTTCTCCAGTCGCGTCCTTCTCAAAAGAAGGCTCTACTATCTGCCATGGGTGCTGTAGATCCTGCTGATGACCGATTGATTATTTTCGATGCCCGTCAGTCAGACCATCCCCCCCTTCCTACTTCTGTTTCTTTCCAAATCCCAGTCAAGATCTGAAATGCCAACGTCGCTCGGTGTATTATTGATGAGGGGGCATCTACCTGTGTGATGTCTGCTTCGATTTGGAAACAACTCGGATCTCATGAGTTGGCCCCTTCCACAATCACCCTTCGTGTGTGGGATGGCCATGCCTCCCAGCCCATTGGCCTATTCTGTAACTGTCCTATCACCCTTGTGGGAAAAACTGTTTACGTTGACGTTGAAGTTATCGACACCCCTCTTGACTATAACATTCTTTTGGGGCGTAGCTACACCTATGCCATGTCGGCCATCCCATCCACAGTCCACTGCAAGATGTTTTTCCCTCATTATGGAAAGATTGTCACCATCAACCAGTTGACATATCATGAACCAAAATCTCAGACCTCCCCTGAGTCCACCATCTCTGCTGTCACAAATAAGCCAACCGTTGATTCTTTGACCAGTGTTTCCCCCGACGTCTATAAAGTATCCTCCTTGCTTGGAACCTTTCTGGACCCTCCTCCTGTATCTGATCCTAGCTTGGTGAATGTTTGCATGATGCAATCATCTTGGGCTGACCTTAAGTAGCCCACTTTGGCTAGTCAGCAACCTCAACCTCACCCACCCCAACTAGCTCCTAGCCCTTCGCCCCCGCTATCCAGCCTTCTTCCTTCTGAAACTTCTTCTACAAATAGTCCCCCCGCGCCTCTTTACCCTCCTGGGTCGATTCCACCCGATATCAACCCTCTTGGAACCATTCCTCCTGGCCATTACCCTGTTAGTCAGATACCTTTCCTTGCTCCCCCTCCCGGATTTTATTCGGTCCCTATCTTGGCCACCTTATCCCTCCCCAACTTGACCTTGGGTATACCCGTCTGGTACCTTGAACCTCCAGCCACTACCCTACCTGGTCAACCCAAACCATATCTTTCTTTGATGCTAGTTCAACCAATCCCCATGACTTCTCCCGTGCAATAGTACCTTAGTCACCTCAACAGGAACCACCTCCTGTTGCGATCGCTTCGGGTACGAATGGAAAAGCTCGTAGGGGGGCATCAAAGGACAAGGATACCCCAAAAAACCCTGCCCCTCCTCGGCCCCCAAAGCATACCATCCAGTGTGCTTTGTGTGATATTGTCGGTCACGCCACCCATACCTATCCTGAATTACCGCATCTCAAGACCATGGTCAATGAAACATTTCCGGAATCTGATATCCCTGAGGTCTATGTCACCATACTGGATTCCATCCCGAAACTTAAAAACTTGCACACCAATCACCCTTGTTCTTTGTGTGATTTCCATAGACATTATACCCACCTCTGCCCCCGCCTTGACGAGTATCGTTCCTCTTTAGCCACATACTGCCAATTAAAAGCCACACTTGACCATAGACCTTCTTCAATAGCACCAGACGGATTTTCTGCCCCCATTAACATTTCCCATCCTGATATTGAAATGAACGAACCTTCAACTTCCATTTCTTACCTTTCATCATCACCGCGATTCTCGGCAACCGAACCCTTTGTGCCTTCCCCCGATGTTTCGCCTAACCACTCATCTGCTTACTCTGTCACCCCGCATGACGTCGCGCATGTGAGCCTTTCCCATCACAATTAGGAGTCTCATATTTCTACCTCATCAGGTCAGCCTATTCCATCCACTCTTCCCATCTTCCAGTCAGATGAAGACATCATGGAAGCCATGACCGAACCTGATTTTCCGTGGGATGATATGCACCATCGTGCATATTTCCTCCCACATCAATCCCATGACAAATATGCTGTCGAATCTAAAGAATTCATTCCTGATAAGGTCGATTGGTTTAAAAACCCCATCCCTGCACCTGATGCTTTCGAAGAAGGTAATATGGCCAATATCTCTCCTACCATCAAAATAGAAATTTCTGTCAAACCAGGAATCGAAGAACATATCACCATGGGCGCCCAATGCACTTCGGAAGAAATTGAAGCGATATCTTCACCTGGTCCTATTCAGAAATGCCCGGACTCGATCCCACCATTGTCGAACACCATATCGACAAATGGCCTGATGCCACTCCAGTCCGTCAAAAGTTGAGACCCATTCATCCCTCCAGACGTGAAGCCATCAAAGCCGAAATCGATAAGCTCAGGCAGGCTGGTTTCATTTATCCCATCGAATACACCACTTGGGTGTCCAACTGTTAAAATTGGACAACTAGGTCCAAACTTCAGGTTGTGCTGCTCAGATGACGATCGCAATATTTTTATTGGATTCCTATTTCGGAGAGGTGTAAGATTTATCTAAAGATCATCTCGATCGGATGAGCAGAACATGTACTTTGAATTTATTCCACTTATGTGCTAGGTCGGCCTGCAATAAAATATTGACTTAAATGTCTTAAAGGACGTGTCACACACCCCCAAAGATTCCTATATATTGGAGAGACTTGGAGTCCATTTGACACACATTGGTGTGGAGGAATTCTCTCTCTCTTGATGGCGTTGGAGTTGCGTATTCTTTGTTTGGGTTGTTCTGGGGTTATGTGTGACACACTTGGCTGAATGTTCATCCTCCTATTACCCCCAAGGTAATCGCCAAGTTGAAGCGGTCAAAAAAATTCTTAAGACCATGCTTCAATGAACGGTGAATAAGCACAAAACCAATTGGCATCTTATGCTCTTCCTTGCCTTGTGGGCTTATCGTACTTCTGTTAAAACCACCACCGGTTTCACTCCTTTCCACCTTGTCTTTGGCGAGGAGGCAGTCTTACCGATCGAGTGTGAAATTCCTTCCCTTCACTTGGCCGTCGAACTTCTCCCTGATACCCAACCTCTAGAACAATGACTTATCATGCTTGAGCATGCCTCTGAAGACTGTCGTGTTGCATTGCAAACTCTTGAAGCGGCCAAAAAGCACACCAAAGCTCAGTATGACCGAAAAGTACACCCTCGTACCTTTCATGAAGGTGACCTTGTTCTAGTATATGACCAGGCCCATGATACCCTTGGTCATGGGAAGTTTGAATCATTATGGCTAGGTCCTTACATCATTAGTAAAGATCTTGGTAAGGGGGCATATATTTTAGAAGAATTTGAAGGCCACCCCCTTCCTAATCCTCACAATGCACTCTATCTTAAGAGATATTACCCTTAGCATTTCCCGTTCGAAATGCATGTTTTATCTTCTTTTAGATAGGCAACATCTGTTTGTTTTCGTATTTCGCTACTTCACCAGGACACATGTTGTCCACGAAGTCTTACTTCACCTCTCCTCAAAATCGGATTTTCTCACTTACAACACTTTTCCTTGGGGCACCACTTTGCCTCCATACTCATTCTTGTTCGTGTTGATCTCCGTCATGAGATACCATTTTGTACTCATGTTTTTATGGTCCCCTTTGGATCTTCCCCCATTTCATCATCATCATTAGTGTCTGTCTGTTAGTCGCTCTACTATTTTTTCTCGTGCCTTAGTTGGGGATCCCTTATTGCCTCACCTATGGCAGACCTCCTTCTGTCGACATCAGCTCATTTACTCTAGAAGCCAGGTCTATAGGGCGGTGTACCTTGGTTCGAGCTCCTTTTAGCATGATCGCGATCCGTATACTTGATGGTCCAGTGATGCAGCAGCAACTATTGGTGATTCCCGGGTGTGTGTGAGATGTCTCAACCCTCATAAGGGGGTGGCCCTGTAGGTAGCCCCCCACATACTTGAATGAATTCTTCATTTCAGCCTTTGATGCAGCTCCTTCCATTTGATGATGTCGGCCTCAGCCGCTTGCAACGCCTTTCCGATTTGCATGTCTCAGTCACATTTCGTGAGGCCTTCCCCGTGTATAGGGGGCATTTGGGTTGTATTTGTATCTCATGTACTACAATATTATTGTATAAGTCCTGACTGTTATTCCAGGCACAACATGTATGTGGGATTCATCATTCTATTTTTCTGCCTCGTATTTATGCCAGCATGTACTTTATAGTTCGGTTCCTTGTTTACTGGACATACTATTCTTTTGTACTTTGTCTCGGCGGGCATAGGTATGCCTCCCCCGCCGCCTTTAGCACAGGTACCACTTCATAAACTAGAGACTTGTTGCACCTGTAAGTCTCGTCTCCTCAGGGTCTAGTCCTTTAGCACATTAGACTACCTTACATTTCTCTCTTTGACTTCCCTCTTGATGTCTAGTGATTGAGTTCTTACAACGTACTTCAGTCATACGATTTGCTCCTAAAACTCGTACGTTGGGGGGCAATCTGTTACACCATTTTTTGGTCATCTAACCTATTATAATTAGATGAACCCAAGTACACCATGTAAGACCAATTTTACCCTAAGTGAAATTGCTTTCACTATGTGAAATAACTTAGTAAAACACCTTTATTAAGTTGTTTAAGGTCTAAATAGGAAACCCCAAAAGGAAATAACAAACAAATCTATATTTGTTTATATTTCCTAGTCATATTTAACCCAAAACAAGGAAATCAATTAAATAAATCCTTATTTATTTGATTATTTCCTAGGAATAAGTTATTTAAATCCTTATTTAAATAATATTCTGAGTTAAATTTGACTAAATAATTTATAAATAATTAAATAAATCATTATTTATTTAATTATATTCCCACCATTTCCTTAAAATAATAAATAAATCATTTATTTATTTATTATTTATAAATAAAGGAATTGACCCAAGTCAAAAATCCTTTTCCCTCCAACAAATATAATAAAATATTCCTAAAGGGTGGTTCTAGAATTTGATTAATAATATTTTATTCATACACCAAGTTCTAGATAACCCTAATATTTTGTTATAAATAGAAGGGTTTTCCCCATTCATTAGTCACCTCCATTGCATTAGATCACTCTGGATCTATACTAGGTCACATTCTCCATTTTGCCTTGTGAGCTCCCATTGAGTTCTATGTTTGTCTGGGTTTTCTACAACAACAAGAGAGAGGAATTTTAGATCTGAAACGCTGAGGACTTTCAAGAACCCATCCCATTGAGAAGAACCGGAAAACACCTTTCTTGTTTTCCTCTCAGGTGCCCCCTTTTTAATATAATATAAAAATTCTTTCAAATACATTGTTCTTGTCTTGTCTATTGGATGCATGGAGCCACATTTTATTTTATCTGCTTAGTGTCTTTTATGCTTAGATCTGGATTTATGCTGACATTATTTGGATCAACTAGCTATGGAACTTAAAGATATTGCTTAATAATTGATATTGGGGCTATTTTTATGCGTAGCTAGTGGTCTTTAAAATGAAAAGATTCATGCTAACATGAGGCAAAAACTTAATCCCTCAAATTATAGTAGATCTCTGTCTTCCTTTCCATATGTTGTCGATAATGTCCACAAGTTGAGCCAAAGATCATGCTCTGATACCACTGTAATATCCAAAAATGGAATAATGCATTGATACACAAACACAATATTTGTAACACAAAAAATGTACATGTAAAAGTATGATCAACACATATATACATAGAGTAGATGAGCCATTTTATTCATAGGAGTTGATTTAGTTACAATAGTGTACAAAATAGGAGGTATTCTAGCCAAAGAGATGGCCTAGAATGACCCTGAAAACATGCTACAACAAGCACTATGTATCTGGAGACCTGCAGGAAGAAATAATGCGCTGTACCTTCAGAAAATGATAAACATGTGACTGTTGGCTGAAAGGAAAATGCAGTTCTAAGGAGCTTAGGAGCTCTAATGATGCTAAGATTCAAGATCTGGGCACTATGATTGAAACCCAAGATAACCTAGAAAGGAAATTCCAGATATATGAGATTGGAAATTCAATCTCCTAGGGTTTGATCCCTTGACTGCTGGGTTATGCATATCTGAAGCTATATTTGATCATATGATGGCTGCAATATGATGTACAAGTAAATCTAAGCTTGAAGGGCCAATCCCTTCTTCAGATCTCCAAGCTAGAAACTTGATATCTTGTCTCTTCTTCCTCCTCCTCAAAATGCAACAACTGAACAAGTAGCTGTTGGAAAAAATGCATTGTACAAGAGGGAGAGACTCAATTCCTGCTAAAATATGCTACAAATAAGCTATAGGCTGATGGAAACAGTGATTTCAAGGTGAGGGGATGATCCCTCCAAGGGTTCCTAGCTGAAGTGCTATAAAATTCCTTCCTCCTCTAGATCTGCAATGATGGATTGCACAATCGTTGATGGGACTGCTACTGATAGGAGGTGAATAAATTTTGGCCTGATGCCATATCTAAAATTAGGCTCTGGGAATGTTGATCTTAAAGTCCAAGGTGATAGGAATAATCCTTCACTAGTTCCTCAGCTGAAGTATTGAATACAACTTCCTCATCCCAAATTGATCTTCAGAAATGCGTAATTTCTGAAGGTAGGTGTTTTGAAAAGAGTAGGAATAATGTGGCACCAATTCATAATGATGAATAGGAGCTCATAATACCTTCCAAAAGTAGGCACTCAATCCCCCGTGGGTAAGGGTGGGATTCCTGCACTGGAACACCTTGTGCTAAACAACATTGCAGACTTAAAGTGCTAAAAAACTCAATAAAGTGCTGCAAATTTAAAATAACTCAACACCTATAAATCCCTTCAAACAATAGAAGCACACTACAGAAAAAATAATAGTGGAATTACCCTGATTGCAGAAAATGGAAAATTCTTACCAATTCAAATCACCTCCCCTGCAACAACACCAAAATGTTGGGTGCCGGAATTGTAGTTAAGAAAACTCCTTTCAACACTTATTTTTAAACCTTGGGGTTTCATAAAATTAGAGATGAAGCACAGGAAATGCCAGAAATGGTATGAAATTTTCCTATCTCTATTCCTACTTCTTTAATCAAAATCTTGCAGAATTGAAAAGAAAGATCACAACAATTTACACCAAAGAAATTCTAGTGTTGGAATGTGAAAGAAAGTACTTTTTGAAGAAACCAAATAAAGGAACTTCTACACTGCTGTAAAAAATATTGATTGTTGAGGTAAAATTATATGTTTATCTCCAGTATGGGTGTTGGTAGGTTAACAAGTGGGCCCTTGAAAAGATCTGCCTTCTTTAAGTATTTTCCTTCCTGCACTAAGTTGTTATTCCGTAGTCCCGAAGTATGCTTGCACTAGTACAGGTACAGGGCTTGTGTGCGGGAAGTATCTTTTACAATTATATTGGAGATTTATGTCTTTATGCAGGGGCTCTAAGCTTCAAGCTTAGAGCACTATGTTCTTGTAATAGGATATTGGTTCCTGTACCAGAACACAGATTCCTACACGAAGTTTTCCAATTACTTTCGAGAAAAATGAAAGGGTGTGCTAACTATGAAAATAATTTACAAAGGTGAACATAATTCTAAAATAAATTGCACACGCAAAAGAATTATTCAACCAAACTGTATCTCACAATGAAAATAGACTTTAAAATAAAACAAACTTCAAAACTCAAAGCACACTTTCTTCAAAGCAATCAAAGAAATTATCTAAGTATGACAACAAGATTTATCCCTATAATAGTTACCTACATAAACCAAACCTTCCTTTAGTCTGTTAACTCAAAAATGTTCACTTTAACTATTCCTATTAAGTGTTATTCCTCTCCTTTAAAACATATAAAGTGTAGGCACAGATCAATGTGTTGTAACAATATTCATTCATCAATTAACAAAACATCTTTAATTCCTAAGATTTTAACTCTTAATGTTAAAAATAATTTTTTTCTGATAATGAACACTCAATTGCAAAAATATATCGAATTTCTTATGAAAGAAAGGAACGAAACAAATTTGTTGTAATGAACCAACAAAACCAAGTTGCAGTAATTATAAATGCACTAGTGCAGGAATAACGTGCTTGCACGATCCAGGCAGAAGTAAACTAAGATTCAGAAAAGGAAATGACCGAAGGTAAATGAAACTTAATTAACATTCACACCACAAATCTGTCACACATTGACTGTCAATGAGATAAAACTAGAATTCTTATGAAAGAATAAAACATAAACTTAATCCAAACTTTGCATTCAAATGAAAACAAGACACACCTTTAACAAAACAAAAGCGAGAGGGTGAGCGAGCTGGGTTGGATGGGCCCTAGCCTGTAGAAATTTGATAACTGATATGTTATCCACCGAGATTCTCTTGATCACATACTATTTTAACTTCATGCACAATACATAATCTCTTCTACCATTGATCATTAATTGCGGAAATAAAAACAATCGCATGCGCACATTAAAACCATAAACATTCACACATATGAACATAGTATTTTATGGGAAAGCTTAAAGCTGAAAACCCCCAACTATCTGTATATTATATGTCATAGAGATCATGTAACAATCATCATACAAAGCTCCTCACAAGCTCTCAGTACAATCTCCAATTGCTACACACTAATCAAGTCCGATCTCGAAAATCACATGCTCCAATCTCTACCACCTGATAGCCTGCCTCTACTGCGCAATCCCTACTTGTAATATCCCATTTCGGGGATATCTCTAAAACACAAAAAACTCCAACCAGATATGGACTGTGAGGGCATTTACTGGATATTCTGCCTCTAAAAGAGGATGAGATCCGGAGGCTACCTAACCCTTTCCAGACTCTGTCTAAGAGTGAAAGATAAACACACCAAGTGGTATAGAACTAGAATGCTCAGAAATATAAATAAATAACAGTGCAACATACATATAATAACAGAGAAAGAAATTACAGCAACTCATCCAGAAAACATAGAGAGGAAATGCTGAGCCATTTTATTAATCTGAGAAATATAATGAAGTACAATAGGTGATCAGGGTGATGGCACCTAATCTTGCTCAAGGCAAGTGAAGAAACTCTCTCAGAAAATACAGGAAATGGCTACTCTATGAACTGCGTCCCAGCTGCTAGAAAACTGTCGTGTAGCTGCTACTACTGGAATGAACTGAAGAATAGGGGCTGATCCCCTTACCAGAATGAGTTGAAAATTTTCCAACCTCCTCTACTCATCAACCTGAACAAAACCCAGAAACCATATCAAAAATGGCCAACCCTCGAAAATCACCAGAAAATGCCTCCTCAGGGAATTACGCTGGCCTCCAAGGCTCTGCGTAGAGGCCAAATGGAAATAGCTGAAACACCGCCTCAAAATCTGCCAAAATCCTCCTATGGGAAAAGGCTGATCCTCTGCTCAAAATCTCGGCTGAATCTCTTGCAGAAACCCCGATCCGGAGCACCTCCAAAAGGGACTGTGTCCTTTCTCCCAGTGACTGTGCAGTCTCTATAAGCTCCAGCTCCACAAAAAACCCAAACAACAAAACTACTCATAAAATACTGAAAAAATAACCTTGCCCAAGCAGGAACTCGAAGTCCCCCGGGGCTAAGGGTGAGATCTCCGACCGGAGACACTCAATGCACTAAACAGTGCTGCAGACATGCTAAATAGCCGGCGTGCTCAAGAAGACAAACGTCTAGCTCAAAATCATCAACTCCAGAATGAATGAAATGAGGAGGCTTCTCCATCTTTTATAACGTTGGTTTCCCTCCAAAACCCCAACGTAGCCTCTCTCCTCTCCACGTGCTCATCCTCATCGGCGCAGAAGCTTCTAGAGTGTATGTGGGTCCCCTCTTCTACGTGGTGTTTGGCCCCCCTTGGTTCCCCTTAAGTCATAACGTTGCGCTACTAGGAGGATGTTTTATTTCACTTAAGTGAGTTAGACCCTCTTTACTCACTTTTTATTTATTTACAAACTTTAGACGACAAAACTATACAAAATCGAATATTCCAATTAGCTGTCACTAATTAGGAATATTACACTATTGAAGAATGACTCATAATTAACTTCGAAAAACCTGGCTTGTACTGCGCAATCTTCATTGGCATCTCCATCAATGTGTGGTGCAAACTCATGCACCAGTATAGTCACAACTGATAGTCACACTGCTCTTTCACCTACCTCTTCACTGGTCTCCACTGAAACTGTCCATGCACTAAAGTTAATTGATGTATTCTTTAGTTGATTTATGAGTTAATAATTAGTGAATTAATTAATAATTAATTCACACCATTCTCACTAGTGTATCAATCAGTTAGACTAGATACAACTAGCTCAACTATGTTTAGATTAGTTAAACTGAACACAACTCCATTAACTTCCTCAATAAACTCCACCAAACTCTCTCACATGAGTTCTAACTGAAGTATCCATGCAATAGCTCCACTTAACCCTTAGGAATAGCATAATTCCTTCTGTCAGCTCCTGTGCCACATCTGTGCACTTAACTGAAGTGCTCCAAGAGAATAAGACAATGTTTAGAGTCCAAATATTATTAAGAGCTAATAATATTCGACATATCTATTTTTAGACTGGCAATCTAAAAATAGATTCCGCCCAATATGTCTAAAAATAGAAGTCCATCTATTTTTCCAACTTGACCAACCATCCACAAATAGGATCCTGCAACTCATAGAATATGATCGACATGTCTAAAAATAGACATAGTCTAAAAATAGACTTTGCGCCAAAAATAGCCTACAGGCCCACTTAGGGAAGGCGACTTCTTTCCACTAAGCTCATCATCTTGTTGCAATCTCAACATAGCCAACCAGACCGTTTCCCGTTTTAGGAAAATTGGAGCTTCAACACTCAATGACGCATCAGTAATAGATTAAAATGTAGAATGAAAAAAACATTGTGCATCTCCTTGTATTAATTCCAAATCAACAAATGTACATCCTAAGTTTGAATCCATCCCAGAACGAGGTCGACAACAAAAAAATTACAAATTCGCCAGAGTTATAGTTGCATTTCTATCGCTAACTAATTCCTATCTGAAATCTACATTTTATACAACCCTTTTGGCCTATGGCCATAACGAAATTACATACAGTCATTATAATCCAAGCCTTTCGGCTGAAACAAAAATAAAAAATAGAATTACAAAATAAGTTTGAGGCTATAAAAAAATTCTAATCTAATCATTGTCTAGTGACCTAATCTTTGACCATATCCCTAACTATCCTTCACTCTGATTTCAACTCAATATGACCACAAATAAACAGGGCGAGTTGAAACGATATTCCCATGTTAGGTAACGAGTTGTTGTGGAAGATTAGGAGCAGATGGTTGCCAACAGTGCAGGAATATGCTTGCACTCAACCATGCTGATAAAACGATTAATACATTTTCCTATCAAATATTTTAGGAAATAAATTATTAGTTGCAAGAAATATTAAAGGCATAAAATCTATTAAAATGATTAATTAAGTACTGAAGCATTTTAGCCTACCAACAACATGCACCTCCCATTCATTAATAATGTATCCCAAATATGAACCTCTGCTGAAATGGCTTCTTTTGGATCCCGCTGTTGACAATGGACTGCAACATGGAATCCTTCACCCACGTCTGGGAACGGAAGAGGCGCTCCCCCTCCTTTGTAACTTCGGGTTCCTCCTTCTGGATCTTGATGGTGGAAATAGTAGCGTTGGGCTCTGAGTCAATAATATGCTTCCCTTTGTCATTCCCCTTTTCGGGTTATAACTTAGGTTTAGAACATGCATATAATTAGGAAGCCTTCAGCTCGTCCATCGATGACTTCTTTGCCTGATACTCATGTTGTGAGTAGAGCTATTATGTAACTCACACCACTTTCCGGTGTCCTTATTTGGCTTTGCGGTGCTTTTCTTCTCTTATGGATTCAGAGGCTTGTCTTGGGCCTTCCCAACTTGGATTTGTCCTTTGTTCTGTAGCTTGGGGGCACCTTTCCTTTGCTTCTGATTCACTGATCCAAAGTCTCGCTTCTTCCATTTGAATTTTTGCTCAATATTGGAAACATACCGATATGCTGCACCAAGCGAGGAGATATCAATGAATTCCATTTCCTCTTGAATATAGATATGCAGAAGACTGTGATAATTTAGCAACAAATTTTTCTTTGAATCTTTGATACCCAACTTTGTGCGCAGGGTATGGAACAAATTCGTCACGTCATGCACATCTTGATCCCTTTGTTGTTGTAGCATAGTCCATTGTATGTACTTGTTTTCATAGCTCCCCATGGGATAATATTGTTCCTTGATGGCGTGTTGGAAAGAATTGAAAGTGGGTGCACTCGAGAACATGGAGATTTCCCTCTCATCCTTTTTCTCACAGTGTATTTCCCACGAATTCTTGACATGGGGGGCGGAATTGAGGAGTGCAAAAGTAATCTTTTACCGATTGGAAAAGTCATGAACCAAGAAATATCCTTCTAATAGATTCATCCATCTATCTAGGGCGTCGACATCTATTTCGCCCTCAAGTATGGGACTGTAAAAGTTTACTTGTACCTTAAAAGGAGTGGCGCCTCCAAAGTGGCTTCTCGATGAAGGTGCGTCGCCAGTGGGTAGCTGTTGAAGGATCTGGGAAAAGTTGTCCATCACCGCATTCCTTTGTTTCTCAAGGGCCTCCTCGAGAAATATTTTGATAGGATCTCCTGCTCAAAAATATCGAACCCTAACTCCTTATACCCCAACCTCGTTGGGGACATGCAAAGAAGGATCGATAAAGAGTAGAATTATCTAATGCCACTAATCCAAACTTATGCAAGAATGCAATAAAATACATAAATAAACATAAATGCAGATATGCAATAGGAATACCACTTCATTTCATTAATATAAAATACTAAAAAATGCTTAAGACATAATGGAAAATAAACTAGCTCGGGTGATGGTAGTTTATCTCTGAGAAAATATGTGGCAGCTACATGCCTCTGTACTATGTTACAATGAGGCTCAAAGGCCTATTTATTATTGAGAAACAATGGAAAACCCTAAACATCCAAAAACCTAAACCTAGGAGATGAAGTGCCAAAACTATGGGCCCCGTTTGGGTAAATTGGTACATCAAATTCCCGAGGATGTAACTTTGGCATAAGATCTCCGTTTGACGCACACAATACCTCGTTAGAAATATCTATCCAATGAGTAAAAATTTTGAGTGACCAACATTGGTCATAAGCCCATGTTGGTCCTCTTTTTCCGAAAAAATGTCGTTTAGGGCCTCAAAACGGCTTTGGAAGTTCCAGACCCGAAAAACTGCCAAAAAAAGTAAAATGTGCTACAGTTAAGGAAATTGAAAAAATGAAAGAAAAAATGGTGGGAGTCCAAGTGGAATAGGTGGGTGGACACCCATATCCACCTCGATCATTCCTCCCCCCTTATGAAGCAATGGTCCCCATTGCGTTGAGTTCATCAATGAGTTGAGAAAACTTCTATTGAACTTGGTCCTTGGTGAGCCACTTGCCTTGGTGCAAGAGTTGATCAACTTTGAAAACCTGACACAACTAGATATTCTGCTGGAAAGTGTTCTTGATATGCGTGTCCATCATCCGATCAGTTGGGGATTGTTCCATGAAGTCAGGGATTAGCTATGTTGGTGTGATTTGTTTTGCAATGTCAGATGCGTTCAACAATGTTGGAAATTAGGGCTAAAGGCGATTCACATTGAAGACTGGGTGTAGACCAAGGAATGGTGAAACACTGAGCTCGAAGGAATTGTCCCCTAATGCCTTGGTGATGGTGTATGGCCCATACCAGAGCAGGCGAAGCTTGCGATGGGGCCTATATAGGCTCTCCTTCTGCAAATGTAGCCAAACTTTGTTGCCCAATTGGAACTTGTGTGGCACCCGATGTTGATCATGCCACTGCTTGTACGTAAAATAGGCTTTGTAATTTTTTCAACTAAGGTAAAATTCCACATTGGAAATATCATATGATTAAGATAAAAATCTAATTATATTCCTGTTTTCGAGAGGATGAAAATCAACCCATAGATCACCCCAATCAGTTAAGTAGAAGTTAAATTATGAATTAATTTAGTATTTTATCTATTGGCCTATCTGTATGTTGATTTGGTTAAAGTCACAAGCGGTCACTCAAAAATTTATAAATAAAGGTGACATCAAGCTCATTTGCACACATTATTTCATGAGATATTATCCATGCTATTTTCATTTTTGGTCGTATTTTCGATTTCTTGGCTCACATGGGTACGTCAGAAGGAGCTCACGTAGTGGCGTGTAGAGGATCGGGGTCAGATTCTAATGCACATTCTAGATATTGGTCTATTGAAGCTGATATACAGGTAAGTAAGTCCCTAGTTGAGCCCTGCTGAAGCATAGCCGCAAAAAGGATGTGGTGTCCCCACAACCAAGGTGCTAGAGTCACTAGCACTGCATGTTAAGGGCGCGGCCAAAGCCCTAAGGTCAGATCGGGTTGTTTCGAAGTTGAGCTACATGTTGAGCGTGTTAAGGCCGTGGCTCAGAGAGTTACCAGACTGATTATATTTGGATCACCTTCAGTTGATTGTGCAACACTTCAAGATTTCAGTCGTTCAGTCACAGTTACGTCAGAGCGTCATTGACACTCTCCTGGATTTAGATCTAGGAATTTTGAGTTGAGATCACTTAGTGATATTTCAGATCCGAGTTTTGGTATTATAGATCTTTTAGTATGTAGAACACATCTATTTTTTTTGCTGCAGAAGTATCTTTAGTCCTCATTCAATATCAACCATGTTCATCATTTTGGTACAACCAGTGTCAGTGCATTACAGTTCTCAGATTCAGTTTCCTTTATGCAGAAGTATGGGTATGGTTTTAGTGCTTGTATGCTATTTTTTTTTTTTTTTTTTTTTTTTTCTGCGTCGTAAAGATATGTACTCATGTATCATTGTACTCTTGTGGATGAATCATTCATTGAATATATAAGAAGAATAATTTCCAAGGGGTTTCCCCGCAGTGGGTTTTGCACTAGTCTCAAACCAATCCCGCTGTCTCTATGTGTTCATGCTTCTCTTTCCTTGATATTTTATTTTCCACTACTTAGATGATGATGATGAAAGTATTGTTATTTCCACATAATTTTATTTTTTTATGGTTAATGATATAGATTTGTACAATGGAAAAATTATTTGGGGTGAATGCAACATGTTAATGATTAAATGTTGCTATCAAAGTATAGAACAATGTTGCTTTATGAAAAATTAACAGGCTTTGTCCAATATGTCATGGACCTGTTGGTGGATGTGCTGAATGTGCTCAATGAGGTTGTTCGCCTTGTCAGATTCAGACTGGACATGTGCTGAATCTTCCTGAGTAGCTGCAATTGGTATGGCCACATCAATGGGACATAGTGGTTGGAATCACAAGCCCACCTGAAAGGGGTTGTGGCCAGTTGAGATGTGGAGAGCCCAATTATAGCTATGTTAGCCATAGTAGAGGCTTTCCTTCCATTTGCATGGATGCTTGGATTTGTGCAAGTGAAAAATGTGTATGACCATCCTGTTGATAACCTTTGTTTTGCTATTAGTTTGGGGGTGGAAAGTTGTGGACTTAGTGAGCTTGGTGTTCAACATCGACCAGAGACTTGACCAAAATGTACTAAGGAACCTACTATCCTGATATGAGATAATGGACTGTGGGATCCAAAAGTGTACCCACACTCATTAAAAGAAGAGTTTAGCAGTGGCTTCTACTATGGCATTCTTTTTGCAGGCTGCCATAATGGTCATTTTAGAGAATCTGTCGATGACCATAAAAACGTAGTTGTTTCCATGCTTGGTATAAGAAAGGCTCAACATGTAATCCATGGATATAGATTCCTATAGTAGACTAGGGGTAAGCATTGAAGTATATAGGCATTACTTCTTGATGGTCAGTTTGGAAATGACACAAGAAGTGCAAGATCTGATGTACTTCCCAACATCATGTCGAAGGTTCGACCAATAGAAATACTTCTACAGTACTGCCATAGTTTTCTCGACGCCAAAATGTCCAACGACCCAACTATAGTGCGCTTCCTAAATCATCTTGGCATGCTCGCTTCAAGGAACATAGAGGTGTACTAGGTGGAATAAAAATTCATCCTCGAGGTGAAAATTTGGAAATTTCTTACCCTCTAGGAGTGTCTGGTATGTGTTACAGAATTCTAGATCACTTTTGTAGAGATGCAGACAACCTGAAGTCTCATGCCCACAAGATTCGAGCACAGTGGTTAGTGCCACGATCAACTGTTGGTTGATTCAATTTGCAATATTATTGGTTCTTCACTTCTTATACTTGATGTTAAAATGGAATTGTTGCAGGTATGTGGACCATTTATGATGGCGATTGTTCTGAAACCTCCCTTTTGTCTGTATGCACTACAAGGGTCGGTGATTTGCTGGTGAATGGGTTGGTGAGTGGTCACAAGATATCTTCCATCAACATAATTAAGGTTGTAGGAGCATTATTCAACCTGAAAGGCATGACCAACCATTCAAAAAGGCCTTCCTTAGCTTTGAAGGCAGTCTTCCACACATACGAGGGTTCGATTGATACCTGGTGATACCCGGAATTCAAGTCGATCTTGTTGAAACATTTGGTCCCCTTGAGTTGGTCCAGAAGGTCATCCATCCATGGGATCAGATACCTGTTCTGGAAAAGTGATGTGGCCTTTCTACAACAATTCCTAAATCTGCCCCTTGATTTCATCGTTCTCTAGAACAAAGCATTGTTAGATCCGTCCATTGGGTAGCAATGCACTGAGGGTCAAATCGATGGAATGCTTGACCTAAAAATGTATAGGTACCACTGTGAGTGAGTTGAAGATGTCCCTGTACTCCTCCACGACCTTCTCCATTTCTTTTTTTTTGTTTGGAGGAGACCTATCTAGAGGTCATGGCTACAATATTCTTCTTTTCTTGTGGGCAAATCACCAGGAAAAAAAATTCCCAGTTTTGGAAATGAGCTTACTACATTTTTTGCAGTGATCAAAGAGATGGAGGTAGGCGGTGCTACCTCCGGTGTCCTGTACAACTTATTTCCCAAAGTAATAATAAAAAAATGAGGCCTAGACATATACACAACATGTCTCTTCCACAAGTATGGTTGGCCTAATAATACATCACAAACATCAAGAGGAGAAATATCACATAATACCTCATCTATGAAGGGCTTGATTTTGTAAAGAAGGTGACAATGTTGGCTGAGGCGGAGATCCCATCCTTGGTGAAGCCACCTGATGGTGTAAAACTATGGGTGTGTTGTGGTCTGTAGGCCCATTCGCTTCATGAAATATACTAAAATGAGGTTCTTTTGGCTCTCGCTGTTGACAATAAACCACAACGAGGAACCCTTCACCCACATATTTGAATGGAAGAGGCACTCCCCCTCCTCTGTATCTTTGAGTTCCTCCTTCTGGATCTTGGTGGTGGAAACAATGGCGTTGGGCTCCACATTGATAATTTGCTTCCCTTTTTCATTTCTGTTGTTGGGTTCTAACTTAGAGTCAGAACATGCATATGATTCGGAAGTCTTCAGCTTGACCACTAGTAACTGCTTGGCCTGACACTCACTTGTGTTGTGAGTGGATCTCTTATGGAACTAACACCACTTTCCCATGTCCTTATTTGGATTTGCAGTGTTTTTCTTTGCTTGCAGATTTGGCGGGTTGTCCTGGGCCACCCCGCTTTGGCTTTGTCCTTTGTTTTGCGGTTTGGGGGCACCTTTCCCTTGCTTCTGATTTGCAGATCCAAAGTCTCGCTTCTTCTGTTTGAATTTCTACTCAATATTGGAAACATACCGATATGATGCACAAAGCAAGGAGATGTCGAGGAACTCCATTTCCTCCTGAATGTATCTGTGCAGAAAACTACGGTGCTTTTGCACCCAATGTTTCTCTGAATATTTAATACCCAAATTTGTGGGGAGGGTATGGAACAAATTCATCAACTCATGCACATCTTGATCCCTTTGTTGTCGCAACGTAGTATATTGTATGTACTTGTCCTTATAGATCCCCATGGGATAATATTGTTCCTTGATGGTTTCTCGGAAATAATTCCAAGTGGGTGCGATCGAGAAAAGGGAGGTTTCCCTCTTGTCCTTTTTCTCACATTAGGTTTCCCACCAGTCCTTGACATGGGGGACAACTTTGAGGAGTGCAAAAGTAATATTTTCCCGATTGGAAAAATGATGAATCGAGAAATATACTTCTTATAGATTCAACCATATATCTATAATGTATACATCTATTTGGCCCTCAAATATGGGAATGCCAAAGTTTACTTGTACCTTAAAAGGTGTGTCACCTCCAGAGTGGTTTCTCGATGAAGGTGCGCTGTCGGTGGGTAGCTGTTGAAGGATCTGGAAAAACTTATCTATCATCGCGTTCCTTTGTTTCTCGAGGGCATCCTCGAGCAATATTTTAATAGGATCTCCTGATCCCTCGTCTTTATTTTATTCCTCCATGGGAGGTTTTCTAGGCTTGCGAGGTTGATCTTGCAAAGGTTTAACCAGATTGAGCCCTAACTCCTTATACCCCGACCTCGTTGGGGATATGAAAAGAAAGATCGAGAAAGAAAATACTGCTATGATACTACTAGTCTAGACTTACGTAGGAATGCAATAAAATACATAAATAAATATAAACGCAGAGATGCCATAGGAATAACATTTCATTTCATTAATATCAAATACTAAAAGAATGCTTACAAAAAAAATGGAAAATAAACTAGCTCAGATGATGGTAGCTTATCTCTAATAAGAGATGTGGCGGCTACATTCCTCTGAACTGTGTTACAATGAGTCTCAAAGGCCTATTTATTATTGAAAAACAATGAAAAACAATGAAAAACCCTAAACATCCAAAAACCTAACCCTCGGAGATGAAGCGCCAAAACTATGGGCCCCATTTGGGTAAATTGGTACATCAACTTTCCCGAGACTTAAATTTGGCATACAATTTCCATTTGACACGCACAATACCTTGTTAGAAATATCTATCTGAGGACTACAAATTTTAAGCAACAAAAATTAATTAAAGACCTATGATGTTCACATTTCCCAAAAAAAAAATCGTTTAGTGCCTCAAAATAGCTCCAGAAGTTCAGGACCAGAAAAAATTCCAAAAATAGTAAAATGTGATACAATTAAGGAAACTAAAAAACTGAAAGAAACAGTGGAGGGGGTCCAAGTTGAATAGGCGGGTGGCCACCCAGATCCACTTGGATCAATATAGGAGCCATAATATCTTGGTGCTATTTTATTTTCCTTATTTTTTTAGGGACATTTGTTTATATTGTTGTAGTCTCACAAATACCCAATTTCCACTTCAAATTTCCTTTCACAATGATGATGATATTCTTTTTGTTTCATCCTATTTTGTGTCATAACCAAGTTTTCCTTCAATAGTTTGAGAATATCTTGTTGGTGTTGAATATGGTCCTTTATTGCTTGAGCCTTTATAGTCCCTTTAAAGGGTGATGTGATGGATGAGATATGATATCCATAAAGTTCCATAAAAAGTGACATTTTGGATTATGTATGGAAGAATGTTGGGTACCACCATCCTACCAAGGGAAACCATTTGACCCTTTGTGTCTAATTATGAGATCCAAAATAACGTAGATATCCTTGTCAACATTTATTCACAATCTTAATTATCCCATTATATTGAGAATGGTAAGAAGAGTTGTGAGCCAATTGAGTACCCAAACAAAAAATGATTTAGTCCAAAAAATTCCAATGAAAATTGGTTCGTTGTCACAATAACATTTAGTATTCCATGTAGCTATTAGGATTTTTTCCATAAATTATTTCGCCATTTTACTTGCTTTAAAAGAATGTGAAAGGGAGTGCTGGAATTGTGACTAATGCGCTTTTCTTGATGGTAACATACTTGATAAATATGTCAATAGGATGATTATATAGGTTGATACAGATGTGTTAGGTGAGATGGAAAAAGGAATGCCAAGTTCAGACACAAAGGTATGATAAAGAAAAAGTGTGAAAAAGTATATGCGGGTCTTGTGAAGCAAGATCACATACATATGCAGGTATGGTGAAGCAAAGTTGCATACATATTCCACATCATGGTAATTAGAATACCAAGGGTATTTACCATGGTATTTTCCCATATTAATGATCACAACAATGAATATTTGTTCTCGTCAAAGAATTCCATTGACATTACTAAGGGATTGGCCTAAGGTATTGGCTAAGGCATAAGTTATATAAGGAGATGGAGATTAAAGTGTTAGGTGTGCACGTTTTGTGTTATCTATGAATGATTTGATCTGAAACAGGCGTGCACTAAGGAGCAAGGAAAAGACAAAGATCTGGAAGATTTGAAGTATTGTATCATATGTGTTTGTTTGATTTGCTTGTTAAAAATATCTAAAAATGATAGTACTCTAACATGAATATGTGAAAATAAGGGTTGCAAAGTATGCTTTTTGTTTGCAACTAAGGCATGCTTCAGTGATCACAGATATGTACATTGGTTTTCCTATGAGAGTTTGTGTGCATACACAGATCTTCTTCTCGGTAGTTACGTATGCATTTTGAGAAAGTTTAGAATATGTACGCAGGTGTCAATCATGAAAAGTGTGTACATATGCATATATGTTTTTGTAAGAGTCACACATACATGCTATGGTTTTACAGTATGAGTTGTTGATGATGTTTGATCAATATTTTCATGTTGGCTACTATTTGTCAATGAAGTCTCTTTTATGATAATCTGTATTTGAAAATACTGGTTGGGTTGAATTGATTATGGTATGGAATGTTGACTTATGATGAAAGTGTTGTATGATGATCTATATTATGTTCAATGATCTGTGATGGTTTCAATATGTGATTTAGTGATTGATTCAATATGAAAGTGATTAAGATTCATATATCATTATTTTTATATCTGTATGTAGGTTTTCTTCAAGGAGGAGCGTACATATGTGGATATTATTCGAAACAATAGAGTCTACCTTCTGACACATAATTGATCAGGGTCTAAAATGGCAAGATCTTATTTTTTTGGTGAATAGAGTATGGTTTAGTATACTAGTGAATGATTTTGCACTAATATGATATTTTATGAATTTGTTTAATCTAGTTGCATTCGTTTATTTAGATTCATTGATTTTTTTTTTTTATGATTAAGTTGGTTCAGTAATTGGGTATTTTATTTCAGAGTTGTTGGGAGTGAATCCAGTTGAAGCATTCTGAAAAGTGATCCAAAAAGAGTTGAGGATAGCAGTCTTAAGAAAGGGGGTTGTAGCTCCCTTCCAGTAGGAGCTGGAAATCAAGATAAGGTTGTATCCTTCTGTAGGTAGGAGCATGCGTGTTGGTTATAGTCTGCAAATACAAGATTTTATTTTTAATAAAATAATAAGAAAGAGATGAAAACAAAAATGGTTTTATCCCACATTGGGTTTCCACCTAAAATCCTGGTGTTCATATGGTTTTTGTGTGTTGATGGTCTATCTGCTTCTTAACTGCTCATAACTACTGATTAATTGATGAATAATGAAGTAATTATGCACTTACTAATGCCGAACAGATGATGAAATTAATGATCAGATAAGTTATCTCGATATACGTGGGTGTCTATAATAACATTCACGTACATATGCTAGTTTCCTTTATAACAATAGCGTATACAAATCAGAATAATAAATTCAAAGGTTTAAGTGAGTTTTTAAAATATTGATTCACCTCTCCCCTTCTCAGTTTTTTTCATAACAAATGGTATCAAAGCAGGTCCTTCAGAAGAAGCTTGATTGCTTGAAGGGAGATTCATAAAGATGAGAAATCAAGAGGGAGTATCATCTATCTGATCACCATTGTTTAATGGAACGACATTGGCTTTCTGGAAAGTCAGAATGAGAGAATATCAAGAGTCACTTGGAGCTGATTTTTGCACAATCATTTAATGAGGCTATCAATATCCATCCTCCATTCCCATATATGAAAAAGGAAAGAAACAATATGACACCAATGAAAAGGTTGTCAACACTCTTTTAGGAAGATTTTGGCAGAATCAGAATTTGTGAAGGTCATGCAGATGAATACTACAAAGGCTATATGGGACAAGATCATCCAACTTTATGAAGGTGACACTAAGGTAAAGAGTGCCAAAATTCAAACATTTAGAATACAATATGAACCTCTCATAATGCACAAAGATGAAATTTTTGAAATTTTCTTTGTTATGGTAGATGAGATTGTTAAATCAATGGGAAATCTTGGTCACTGAAGTAAAATATATTATGCTTGTTGAGAAAATCCTAAGATATCTAACCCAAAAATTTGATTTAAAAGTCTCTTCCATTGAAGAAATGCAATATTTGAAGAATATTACTATTGAATGGCTTCATGGGATCTTAACATATTATGAAATGAGAAAGGTGGCCCATCAGATATCAAAGAAGAAACATTCAAAGCTAGTTATAAAGGAAAATAAAAGGAGGATATTAAGGAATCAAATTACATATCGAATGAAGAAGAGGATAAGTTCCTAAAGAAGCTCCAAGTAGGAACTAGAAGATTTAGAGGTAAGCTTCCTTTCAAATGCTTTGTTTGTGGAAGAGTTAGTCACTATGCTGCTAAATTCCTTTATAAATAAAGCCATGAGAAATGAAATAATTCTACAAAAGTAAATGTTAGAGGAAGGTTTGAAAGAAAGAAATTTTTATACACACATGAAGATATTGATAGTATTTCAAATGACGAGGAAGTTGAATTTGATCAAGAATATCAATTACTTATGGAATTTGAAGAGAAATGTGTTGATGAATATGATGATGTTTTTATGGATGCCCTAGAATAAAAGGATAATCTCATTGAAGAAATAAATTAGCTACAAATCTGTTTGGAAGATGATAAATTAGTTGAAGAAGCCCTAAAGAAACAAATTCTAGAAAAGGAGAAGCACAATGAAATGTTAGAACCTGAAATAGAAGTCTTAGAAAGGAAATTTAGAAAACAAAGGCTCTAAATGTTATATTTGCTAAAGGATCTGATACCTTAGAAGAAATCATCAAAGTACAACACTCTCCTTTAATAAAGACACTTGGATAGAGTGGAGAATTATCAAAGACTATAAATTCTTCTGAAACAAGTACAAGAAACTATCTCAATGCAGTAAAGGGAACAAATCATCAAAATTCCAGCTCTCAGCATAGGAATGAGTAATCAAATGCCTCTCAAGTAAAAAATCACTACCAAAATCAAAGGGGAAGCTAATAAAAAATATACTATACTCCCAGGAACTTCTACTTCAATGATCAATGCTTCACTTGTCATAAATTTGGTCATAAGGTTGATCAATGTGTTGATTATAAAACTATTATGACTAGAGAAGCAACAAAACAAAAGAATGAGATTGGGTCAAAGAAATACTCTTACAATGCTTTCTCACATCTACAATATGAAACATAATTTTCATTTTGCAATAAATTTAGGCATAAATAAAGTGAATGCAGAAGAAGAATGAGATCATCCCCTCATAATGAAAAAAAGGCAATAACATCCAAGGTATGGAAAAAGAAAACCATAAAATCTGAAAATTGTGGTTTAGATTTGGATGAAGGTGATCAAGAAAATATGTGGTACATTGACAATGGATGTTCAAAGCATATGATAGGTGACAAAGACAAGTTTATGTCCTTTAATGAAATAAATAAAGAAAATAATTTAACCCTTGGAAATAACTCACCTCCAATTATCAAAGGGAAAGGAACTGTTTTGCTAGAGAAGAAGGTTAAGGATGGAAATGTTTTGTTTGTTGATGGATTAAGACATAACTTGTCGAGTGTTATTAAAATGTGTGGCCAAGGCCATGAGGTTGTTTTTAGATCAAATAATTGGGTGGTACTTGATTAGAATCTGGATTAGGGGCAAAAATTATTTCAAACTTCAAAGTGCTCAGAATTTCACCAAACTAGAATGACAATGACCGGCCGGTCGCAGGAATCCAACACAACTCGTTTCGTCAAAAACTGAGTTCAGATGAGGAAGTTATGGTCTACTGATTTTTGTTCAAAACGGACAAATTTTAAAAAAATATTGCAAAACATGTATTGCTGATGACATGGCAGTCTAGTCAGCATGCAGAGAATATTCTTCAGTTTTTAGTCCAATGGGACTATGACAAGTGTCACAGTTGGATTCACCCGTTTGGTTTGTGAAGGTAAAATTGCCCAATGTCCTCCAAGGTTGAATGTGGGTTCATGATTTTTATGATGTGCTTGAAATTAATTTATTATTATTAAGGTTGGATTAAATTATATATATTATATATATATATTTAATTATAATATTATATATGGTTTAATAAATAAAAATATATATATATATATATATATATATATATATATATATATATATATATATATATATATATATATATATTATTTTATAATATATATAAAATAATTCCACATAATCCTATATATTCCAAAACCTTATTATAATTCCACATATTATTGATTAACCCATAGTCCTAATTTATTTTAATATGGGGGCATACATTAAATTCCAAAACCTTATTGTATTGTGGTGGAGCGTATTCAATGGTGGAATTTAATATAATTTTGGTGGAATTACATTATAAACCCATAGTCGATGGCGTAATATTCCCAATTAGCCTTGCTAATTGGAATATTTCATTTTTTGTTTAATTTTGCCACTTTAGCTAGAAATAATAAATAAAGTGAGAAATAAGAGGGGTCACCTCACTTTAGTCACCTCACTTTATAAAATAAAGTGTTTTCCTAGTTG